>CM026391.1:8436450-8493096 GCA_014843695.1 Archivesica marissinica
ATGGGACACTCGCGTTTCATACAGGCACAAAGTTACCATTTATGTTTGGCGGAGATTTTGGAAATCGCCATCTTGTTCGAGTTCAGATGGGTCTATCTATATTCACGTAATTAGATATTCAGTCACAGTACATATATGGGTCTATCTATATTCACGTAATTAGATATTCAGTCACAGTACATATATGGGTCTATCTATATTCACGTAATTAGATATTCAGTCACAGTACATATATGGGTCTATCTATATCCACGTAATTAGATATTCAGTCACAGTACATATACCAATGTTGGTGCTTTTCCAACAAATATCATGGTTGTTGTTATACTATACACTATATTGCAGGGCTTTATATGGTATTGGTGGGATTGTGGAAACAGGCATATTTGCCTTGTATATGTACATGCATTTCGAGTGTTCATTATGAAATTAGTTTATTCTTTATTTACAACAGATGCAATTATTTCGCGATATACCTTCGGTATATCAACGCTAAATTGTATACTTGTACAGACACCCATGTAATGCATATATATCTGCGCATAGTAACTATAAACAGAACATATTATATGACCAATAGCAGTAAGTAATAAACATCTATTTAGACGTACACATTACTATTTTAAATGAGTTATGTTAGCCCGTATGCTAAGATTTAACAAAGTATAGAGTTAACAATGCCAACGCCATTTTCACAAATAGATTTTGTTCTTCAGATAACAGCACCAACTGCTATAAAACAGAAAGTCCTAAACAGTTTATGCCTAGTATGCTAGCAACGCAATAGAATAAGAACGTTTAAAGTTTGATAAAGGTGTATCGAAACAAGTTATTGATGTAGTTACCGTTCCTAATTCAATTAGATTGGTGAGCATAACGATTTTGTCTGACTTCAGTTGCCATGCCATCCTCCAGAAGTCATCTATCATGTTCTTAGATGGGCCTTGGTGAGTAAATAGTGTGTTAGTACAGTATATAGAATGGTAGCCCATGTTAATAGAATTGATACTACTCTATAAATATAGTGCCCATATAAAATATGTATTTAGTAATTTAAATAAAACAATACATTTACGGTGGTTAGTATAGTTAGTTTACAAAACTAAAATCATTAAGAAGGACGCAAAAGCTATAACTTGACATGGACACATTGTATATGTATAAAACCAAACAACAAACACGAACACGATCTTACCCTGAGACGCAACAAACTTCTTTAGCTTGTTGAAGCCCTGAAAAATAAAGAGGTTTAAGCATTCTTCTACATATTTCGAATAATTGCGAGTTACTAAAACGAACTTACACAAATGTAAATGCATTTTAAAAAGGGCAAATTATGACTGACCTACATTATTTGTTACTTACATGTATTTGCTCTAATTTAATATATAATTAATAATATTATATATATATATATATATATATATGTATTGTAATGATTTCTCAGTTTCAAGGCAAAATAAATAGCCAATTCACTCGTTTGAATTAAGAGAATAATTTCTTGTGTAACTTATGTCTGACTGTTGTCAGGAGGTGACTGTAATGTAAGATAAGGCTAAACATCATATAAAATCCGTTAGAAAATGGAAATAAGGTTGCTATATGGAGATTGTTACTTGTTCCACTATTTTGAAATAATTCAGATTTAGACTACATGTATTAGTACATACAGATTAGACTACATGTATTAGTACATACAGATTTAGACTACATGTATTAGTACATACAGATTAGACTACATGTATTAGTACATACAATTTAGACTACATGTATTAGTACATACAGATTTAGACTACATGTATTAGTACATACAATTTAGACTACATGTATTAGTACATACAGATTTAGACTACATGTATTAGTACATACAGATTTAGACTACATGTATTAGTACATACAGATTTAGACTACAGTATTAGTACATACAGATTTAGACTACATGTATTAGTACATACAGATTTAGACTACATGTATTAGTACATACAGATTTAGACTACATGTATTAGTACATACAGATTTAGACTACATGTATTAGTACATACAGATTTAGACTACAGGTATTAGTACATACAGATTTAGACTACAAGTATTAGTACATACATATTTAGACTACAGGTATTAGTACATACAGATTTAGACTACAGGTATTAGTACATACAGATTTAGACTACAGATATTAGTACATACATATTTAGACTACAGGTATTAGTACATACAGATTTAGACTACAAGTATTAGTACATACAGATTGACGTTTCTTGATTGTATGTGTTTACAATTAGATTAATTGGAACATTGCTAGTTTAATCGCAATTAGGAAAGAGGTAACCATATAAGCAAGTTGCTTTCTCCTCAATCCTACATGTATGTACATAGGAAAGAGGTAACCATATAAGCAAGTTGCTTTCTCCTCAATCCTACATGTATGTACATAGGAAAGAGGTAACCATATAAGCAAGTTGCTTTCTCCTCAATCCTACATGTATGTACATAGGAAAGAGGTAACCATATAAGCAAGTTGCTTCCCTCAATCCTACATGTATGTACATAGGAAAGAGGTAACCATATAAGCAAGTGCTTTCTCCTCAATCCTACATGTATGTACATAGGAAAGAGGTAACCATATAAGCAAGTTGCTTCTCCTAATCCTACATGTATGTACATAGGAAAGAGGAACCATATAAGCAAGTTGCTTTCTCCTCAATCCTACATGTATGTACATAGGAAAGAGGTAACCATATAAGCAAGTGCTTTCTCCTCAATCCTACATGTATGTACATAGGAGAGAGGTAACCATATAAGCAAGTTGCTTTCTCCTCAATCCTACATGTATGTACATAGGAAAGAGGTAACCATATAAGCAAGTTGCTTTCTCCTAAATCCTACATGTATGTACATAGGAAAGAGGTAACCATATAAGCAAGTTGCTTTCTCGTCAATCCTACATGTATGTACATTATGTATTCTAGACTATGTATATTCAAAGAAATAAATATTGTTTAAACTAATCACATTATTTTATATTGTTTATATTGTATTTATTCAATGCACAATTAAAAACAAATGCTGTGAATACATTATGTATGATATATGATTCGGTATTGTCAGTATAATTATAGGTATTATCAGGTGAAAATACAAAAAGTGAGGCATACGTCGATGTAACATGCATTGATATAGTCAGTTCCGTTGTCAGCTTCAACATCTAGCACAACACGTGAGTGGTCATCTAGAATATAATAATGAAATTAGTTTGGGATTGTGAGCGTCTATCATAGCAGTCAATACTGTACTGTGTTACTTTGTTCATACTAAAACTGTACAACTGATAATGGCTTATCGCCGTAGCAACTATTATGTCACAATATACACACTGTAAAAGACGAATAACGGATTTGGAAAAAGACACACGGAATAGAGGAACAGAGCAACTGAACCAACCCAATTGAATCAACGAATAATACATTTCTGATGCGATGAATAAGAGATTTGGACACACACAATCCTCCAGAAATGCCGGATTTGGAAAACACAATGTTCCTGAATTTAGAAAATGATGTATGTGTATCAAGGAAATCATACTTACATATTGAGAGAACGTGGTATCAATATTCTCATGCAGTAATTGCTGTATAACTTACGGTACATATTGAGAGAATGTGGTATCAATATTCTCATGCAGTAATTGTTGTATAACTTACGGTACATATTGAGAGAATGTGGTATCAATATTCTCATGCAGTAATTGTCGTATAACTTACGGTACATATTGAGAGAATGTGGTATCAATATTCTCATGCAGTAATTGTCGTATAACTTACGGTACATATTGAGAGAATGTGATATCAATATTCTCATGCAGTAATTGTCGTATAACTTACGGTACATATTGAGAGAATGTGGTATCAATATTCTCATGCAGTAATTGTCGTATAACTTACGGTACATATTGAGAGAATATGGTATACATATTCTCATGCAGTAATTGTTGTATAACTTACGTGTACATATTGAGAGAATGTGATATCAATATTCTCATGCAGTAATTGTTGTTATTTGTTCTCTAGATATTAGGTAGTCAGAGTTACACTCCATAGTGAAAATTGTGCATGTAATAATGTAACATTATTTATCTGTATATCATGATAACAGTTGTATTTTACAAGTTGCCTCGTTATATCATGATTTCTTGCTATATACCTCATATTGTCATGTTTACATGAAATGAAATAAATCGAATTGAGGAATAATAGATTTGCACGAATACAATTTGAGTTGGAGGAATACTAGATTTGCACAAACATAATTTGAATTGAGGGATAACAGATTTGCACAAACATAATTTGAATTGAGGGACAACAGATTTGCACAAACATAATTTGAATTGAGGGATAACAGATTTGCACAAACATAATTTGAATTGAGGGACAACAGATTTGCACAAACATAATTTGAATTGAGGGACAACAGATTTGCACAAACATAATTTGAATTGAGGGACAACAGATTTGCACCAACATAATTTGAATTGAGGAATAATAGATTTGCACCAACATAATTTGAATTGAGGAATAATAGATTTGCACCAACATAATTTGAATTGAGGAATAATAGATTTGCACCAACATAATTTGAATTGAGGAATAATAGATTTGCACCAACATAATTTGAATTGAAGAACAACAGATTTGCACCAACATAATTTGAATTGAAGAACAACAGATTTGCACAAACATAATTTGAATTGAAGAACAACAGATTTGCACAAACATAATTTGAATTGAGGAATAATAGATTTGCACCAACATAATTTGAATTGAGGAATAATAGATTTGCACAAACACAATTTGAATTGAGGAACAACAGATTTGCACAAACATAATTTGAATTGAAGAACAACAGATATGCACCAACATATTTTGAATTGAAGAACAACAGATTTGCACAAACATATTTTGAATTGAAGAACAACAGATTTGCACAAACATATTTTGAATTGAAGAACAACAGATTTGCACCAACATAATTTGAATTGAAGAACAACAGATTTGCACAAACATCATTTGAATTGAAGAACAACAGATTTGCACAAACATAATTTGAATTGAGGAACAACAGATTTGCACAAAGGCAATCATTTGATTACGCATTTGTAGAAACATAGGGATGTCATATAGATACACTTTTGCTTCATATATACGGGTATATTACTAGCAAATAGCAAGTTCTCTAGATTATTGTGCGAGTTGAAAACGTAAGAATGACTTACATGCATACATCCCCCTGTATCTGTTCTTTTCCCTGTTGATTTCAGCTGCCCTAGAGGGATGTGTAAGCCCGCTTGGAATTTTCTGAACTCACGATAAACAGGCACGAAGTTAAGAAGACAAAACGTACTAAAATTGACACATGCTTACTTAGTACAGAAAATTGGTATGCGTGTAAGTAAACACATAAACAAACCTAGTCAATGGATATAATATCGTGCATTATAACACCCAACATATGCACTGTCATAAAGCTTAGATCAACATTTTGACACCTGGTCCAAAATCGTAGAAGTTATGCATGTATCACAATGGACAGATCATTTGCAAATAATAATTTCCCAAATTGTGAGCAGTTTTTCATAATTTTATTTAGTATTAAAAATTGTAAACACAAGACAATAATTACGATTTCTAATAATTTGTTCCTTAGAATAATTCTCTGTGCACTTTCTGAGCAAAAGTGTGATGTAGTTTTAAATGTTGAATAGTGGCAGATCGATAAGAATTGTTCTTCAGAATGGCTTGGTTTTCTAAGACACAATGTAATTGTTTGAATATATATTTTTTACAAGTTTATTTATCGTTGCCCATATGAGAGACGGGCAGTTTACCTAACAACATCTTTCATCACAAGTAATTGCCATCTTTTTCATGTAGATAGACAGGGTCTGAGCGGGTCTCCAACCCGTGACCATCAGTAATGCTAGGTTACAGTGGTATACAAGTCAGCGACCTTAACCACTAGACCACGGAGACTGACATTTGAATGAATAGAATTCAGTTGAATTTAATAGCAACTGGACGTTTATAATTAACATTATAACAATTTCATTGTCCACTAGAACTAATGATAGAAGAACATATACCTTGAATTCTGCAAAGAATTTTTCACATTCATTTTTCATATTTTCCTTAATATAGTCCCAGAGCTGGTGAATCCGGATGCCCATGCAATGTGTACCGAAATCATAATAGTCGCCGCCTACTCCGGCATTCATGCTGGTTTCTTGGTCTGGAATAATGCACTTTACTTGTAAGGTTTACATAGTTTACAATGACATACTAATATATGGGCTAATACACCACATATTTGCATTGGTAGCTGTTTTTCAATGAAATGAAAATATTTTTAGTACTTTTTCAGACGACTATTTTAACAGGACTATTTTCAAAGAACTACTTGGACTAGTTTCACAGGACTACTTTCTTTAATATGATGGAATTCCTAAAACTAGTCACACTAATATTAAATACTATTGACTGTATATCTATTTCTGCACTACATAATTAATATGGGAATCTGGACACTGGCTGCTTAATACAGGTTGGCTGCTTAATGGAGGTGACCACTAACACAGGTTTGACTGTAGTAATAAGCTTCATACTAAGAACGAGTCATGTTTACCTTCAAATGCCCTGTTAACTTGACCATGTGCTGCAGACCTCTGTGATGCATTTGAGCTGGACTGTTTGGCTGCTAGGACACAGTCTAAGTGAGAAAATTGGTTGTGTTCACGTGAGTCCTTGGTCATGCTGAAATGAATGAATGAATGAATAAATAAATGAATAAATGAATAAATGAATAAATGAATAAATGAACAATGAATAAATGAATGAATGAAGGAATGTACAGTTAAACATGCGTTAGTGGTCACCTCCATTAAGCAGCCAACCTGTATTAAACAGCCAGTGTCCAGATTCCCATTCAGTCGTTTTATTATATATTTAACCTCTATTAAGCAGCCACGTGTGCTAAGCAGCCACTTTCTCCGATTCCCTTGGCTGGTTGCTTAAGACAGGTTTGACTGTATATATTTAATCTGTGTTATTTATTATACATGTGACAAGTTTCTGAAAACTGTCATAACTAAGATATGTCGTATATCAAAGGATACGTACTCTGCTGGATACTTATTCTAAGAACTAATCGTATATATTGATACAACTTAGTAAACGCTTTAAAGTGAAGACAATAATAAATATTATACGAATATTTCAAAGTATTTCAATCTGATAATGGATTATGAATAACACTTCTTGAACATTGTTTATCTTACGCTTTTCTTCTTCTGAACATGACGATTCCAAGAACGACACCTACAGCAATAAGCACAACAACAGCCGCCGTGCCGCCACCAATGGCCGCTACATCAGAACCTGGATTTTGAACGAGCGTTTCGGCTGAAAAATTCAGATATTGCAAGTTATAACATTTTACGCTCTGAGATCCTATGCAATATTCTTGGGCTATGCAATGACATAAGCAGCATAGAGCTGATCACACGACATAGAACTCACTCATGCGAGCTTGGTACCCAACTGTAATGTATATTCTGAAAAATACATATTTTATATAATGGTTATTCATTTAATGAGGATCTAATTGATTGACAAGATCATGTCACGGTCGTGTAATCTCGTTTGTTCTCGGACGTCGAGATTTCATCGACTCAGTGAAAAAGAGAATGTTCCTGTTTATACCAACAGTAACTTAAATTGAAATATCGGAGCCAATTTATGAGGCAAGGTGAGATAAGTGATGTTTTTATTGAAATATATTTTTTGACATGGTTCCATCTGATTTACGAAAATTATAAAACAATTTGTGTGTTCGATTTTGCAAACAAAATGGCGGACATTTTAGTAGTATTTATTATATAGTGATGTGATGATAAATCAGAGCCCGCCTCCGTGATCGAGTGGTTAATGTTGCTGACTTGTATACCACTGTAATATATCATCACTGATGGTCACGGGTTCGAATCCCGCTCAAACCGTGACTATTTATATGAAAAAGTTGGCTGCTTCTTACGGAGGTTGGTGCACCAAGTACTGGTTAATCGCTGGACAGGCAGGAAATATGTTGTTAGTTAAACTACCCGTCGCTCAAGTGTACAACCGGTAGCGACGTTAAATAAACTTAAATTTAAAAAAAAGACTGCAATGTCAGACTTACAGCACGTGGTTCCCTGCCAATTGACCTTTCTGCAAACGCTACTTAGGCACGCCCCCCATAGTTACAGGTGCTCGCTGTAACTACGCGAGACAAGCTATCTAACAAAATGGCGTCTTAACGCAGACCTGCATCGAGTTAATCTAGATAAAATTCCGTGGAATTTCTCAGTTTTATTTTACCCAGATATTAATATTATTAGCTATTTAGGTAATTAGACACAATTATGAATGGGACTATGTAGCCGTGTGTTTGCCATACCAGGAGTGATTATCTATCTAGGTTTCAGACCACTAATCAAGATTAATTAAAGTGAATGGGGGAGAATAAATAAATCATAGACCGTCATTAAAATAATATATTTATTGTACATCAAAGCATTAAATTATTTACAATGACATAAAATTACATAAAAAGGTACATAGATTAATACAATGACAATGAAATGTACAGTGTGTATCTATTTTTTATTGTATAATCAGCAAAAAACGCATGGAAATATAGACGCCATGGTTGTAATGAAATTGATGTGAAGAGCATGATATTTATACATGATGTAAGGGCTTGGACATATGGCACGGCTCAGCTCTAAACCTGATAAAACACGGGCATACAAGCCAGCATCACAAATGTTTGAGCCGACCAATCAAGGTGTGAAAAATAATATATTCTCCAGTATTTGATTAATTTGTCAACGGCCCATCTCATAATTGGCGTAGGCGTGATAATATACTATTAGACGAATCAACCACAATGTTTCACTCTATATTGCCTTGTATACGAAGAAGTAGTTATACGAAACCACTGACACCCGAACAACCACATCGTGTCAACTTTGACATGAAATATGCCACCGTCTTGAGAGACTCGACCCTATGCCTCCTAGAAGACTCGAACATTAGGCCCAAAAACTGAACACCAGTACGTTCACTGAGCTAATATGGGAATCCCACAGCTCTGCACATGCATGGGTACTATTACTTCTATCTGATACCTAGTCCACCATCCACGACAATATGTATGAACCACATGTATAATTTTAATCACCATTATACTCACATATCTCTTGTGAACAGTAGATCTATAAATGCAGAATATATTTTTTCGAAATATTTTATTATGCATAAATAAATTAATTTCAACTTACCTGTGTGCAAATATATATGTTTGCATTAATTTTGGATGTATTCAGCTTGTCGTCCACACAACTTAATCCACCTTAGACATTTTTCAAGATTTGTCTTGGGTTTGGAAATGGCACGCATTAAACGTCACCTATTAATCGATCTTGATATCTACTATCACTGTCACACAGCATACATTAATAAAACAGCCCGTAACTACATCTTTTCACCATTGTCAATGACAGACAGCATTAATTAATTTGTAATTATTTTTCAAAACATAATTTCAGATCACGATCACTCGTTATCAGATTTGATTAAAATTTTACTAAATAACTCGTTTGTCTGACAGAACGATAAAACAATGACTCGGTGTAGTAATCAATACTATAATTGTGTGCACACATTTTATAATTGACCAATTATTAGCACAATCAGTGCTAAATACCGATGTGCAACACTTTGATCTTGACAGTAGGCCTCTAACGGGATATTATGTGGCGGTCTCTGTGGTGTACCAGGAAGTAGTTGATTACTTCCAATAAACAGTGTGACACGCTTAAATTTGATTGCTGTGTTTGCGATAAAAGAATGACTATATGGGGTCAGTCGGTGTTTTTATAGATGCATTGTTTTTAAAGCAGCTGTCTGGTATTTTGTGGTTCATATACACACTTTTAGATTTGTCCAAGTATTTTGAAATGGGTTGAATTTAACGTCGATCACCAGGATATCGACTAATTTTGTACTATAACTAACCCACACACCAAAGCTACACATTTTCAACATCATTAACACAATTTAAAACCCGTATTTTCGATCAAATTCACGCCTTTTCAAATGTGTCTACTCGTTACTAGTTTGTCTAATATGCATTGTTTGTCTAACAAGATGGCGGCGATACACCGTTGCCGGGGGTGCGCGCGAATGGTGCGATGCGATTGGCTAACGCCAGCTGTCAATCAAAATCGGCAGAAAGGTGAATTGTCTTCACACGCGCCATTACACAGTCCAGTTACCGTTGGGCATGGTCCCGAACTGCAGTGACAATCCGTGGCACAGTTCTGACCAAATGTGCCATTGTCGCATTCTACAATGTATGCGGATGCAGTTCAATTGACAATATAAGTCAATAAGTCTTTGAAGTCCTATACAAGTACTTCTAGTTGATCGATGTTATGGAGATGGTCGGTTATAATGTTGATATAGCTGATGTATGCTAGCCTATATAAGTTATGCATGGTTTTGTTGAATGTTGCTTGGTTGTGGTTTATTTTGGCGTGATTGTGAACAGAGTAACATTGAGTACTATAAAGATAGACTATTTACATGGCGGTATTAAAATAATAGATTTGAATAAATTTAAGCTGGGTGAAACGGTTGATATATGACAAGGAAGCATCTCATATAAACAAGACCGTATATACCTACACAATATAAACACATCCGTATATACCTACACCAATATAAACACATCCTTATATACCTACACCAATATAAACACATCCGTATATACCTACACCAATATAAACACAACCATATATACCTACACCAATATAAACACAACCGTATATACCTACACCAATATAAACACAACCATATATACCTACACCAATATAAACACAACCGTATATACCTACACCAATATAAACACAACCGTATATACCTACACCAATATAAACACAACCGTATATACCTACACCAATATAAACACAACCGTATATACCTACACCAATATAAACACAACCGTATATACCTACACCAATATAAACACAACCGTATATACCTACACCAATATAAACACAACCGTATATACATACACCAATATAAAACCGTATATACATACACCAATATAAACACATCCGTATATACATACACCAATATAAACACAACCGTATATACATACACCAATATAAACACAACCGTATATACATACACCAATATAAACACAACCGTATATACATACACCAATACAAACACAACCGTATATACCTACACCAATATAAACACATCCGTATATACCTACACCAATATAAACACAACCTTATATACCTACACCAATATAAACACAACCGTATATACCTACACCAATATAAACACATCCGTATATACCTACACCAATATAAACACATCCTTATATACCTACACCAATATAAACACAACCTTATATACCTACACCAATATAAACACAACCTTATATACCTACACCAATATAAACACAACCGTATATACATACACCAATATAAACACAACATTATATACCTACACCAATATAAACACAACCGTATATACCTACACCAATATAAACACAACATTATATACCTACACCAATATAAACACAACCGTATATAATTACACCAATATAAACACAACATTATATACCTACACCAATATAAACACAACCGTATATACCTACACCAATATAAACACAACATTATATACCTACACCAATATAAACACAACCGTATATAATTACACCAATATAAACACATCCTTATATACCTACACCAATATAAACACAACCGTATATACCTACACCAATATAAGCACAACCATATATACCTACACCAATATAAACACAACCATATATACCTACACCAATATAAACACAACCATATATACATACACCAATATAAGCACAACCATATATACCTACACCAATATAAACACAACCATATATACCTACACCAATATAAGCACAACCATATATACATACACCAATATAAACCCAACATTATATACCTACACCAATATAAACACAACCATATATACCTACACCAATATAAACACAACCGTATATACCTACACCAATATAAACACAACATTATATACCTACACCAATATAAACACAACCGTATATACCTACACCAATATAAACAAAACATTATATACCTACACCAATATAAACACAACCGTATATACCTAAACCAATATAAACACAACCGTATATACCTACACCAATATAAACACAACCATATATACCTACACCAATATAAACACAACCGTATATAATTACACCAATATAAACACATCCTTATATACCTACACCAATATAAACACAACCGTATATACCTACACCAATATAAACACAACCATATATACCTACACCAATATAAACACAACCGTATATACCTACACCAATATAAACACAACCGTATATACATACACCAATATAAACACAACCGTATATACCTACACCAATATAAACACAACCGTATATACCTACACCAATATAAACACAACCGTATATACATACACCAATATAAACACAACCGTATATACATACACCAATATAAACACATCCGTATATACATACACCAATATAAACACATCCGTATATACATACACCAATATAAACACAACCGTATATACATACACCAATATAAACACAACCGTATATACATACACCAATATAAACACAAACGTATATACATACACCAATACAAACACAACCGTATATACCTACACCAATATAAACACATCCGTATATACCTACACCAATATAAACACAACCTTATATACCTACACCAATATAAACACAACCGTATATACCTACACCAATATAAACACATCCGTATATACCTACACCAATATAAACACATCCTTATATACCTACACCAATATAAACACAACCTTATATACCTACACCAATATAAACACAACCTTATATACCTACACCAATATAAACACAACCGTATATACATACACCAATATAAACACAACATTATATACCTACACCAATATAAACACAACCGTATATACCTACACCAATATAAACACAACATTATATACCTACACCAATATAAACGCAATCGTATATAATTACACCAATATAAACACAACATTATATACCTACACCAATATAAACACAACCGTATATACCTACACCAATATAAACACAACATTATATACCTACACCAATATAAACACAACCGTATATAATTACACCAATATAAACACATCCTTATATACCTACACCAATATAAACACAACCGTATATACCTACACCAATATAAGCACAACCATATATACCTACACCAATATAAACACAACCATATATACCTACACCAATATAAACACAACCATATATACATACACCAATATAAGCACAACCATATATACCTACACCAATATAAACACAACCATATATACCTACACCAATATAAGCACAACCATATATACATACACCAATATAAACCCAACATTATATACCTACACCAATATAAACACAACCATATATACCTACACCAATATAAACACAACCGTATATACCTACACCAATATAAACACAACATTATATACCTACACCAATATAAACACAACCGTATATACCTACACCAATATAAACAAAACATTATATACCTACACAATATAAACACAACCGTATACCTAACCAATATAAACACAACCGTATATACCTACACCAATATAAACACAACCATATATACCTACACCAATATAAACACAACCGTATATAATACACCAATATAAACACATCCTTATATACCTACACCAATATAAACACAACCGTATATACCTACACCAATATAAACACAACCATATATACCTACACCAATATAAACACAACCATATATACCTACACCAATATAAACACAACCGTATATACATACACCAATATAAACACAACCGTATATACCTACACCAATATAAACACAACCGTATATACATACACCAATATAAACACAACCGTATATACATACACCAATATAAACACAACCGTATATACCTACACCAATATAAACACAACCGTATATACATACACCAATATAAACACAACCGTATATACATACACCAATATAAACACAACCGTATATACCTACACCAATATAAACACAACCGTATATACCTACACCAATATAAACACAACCGTATATACATACACCAATATAAACACAACCGTATATACCTACACCAATATAAACACAACCGTATATACATACACCAATATAAACACAACCGTATATACATACACCAATATAAACACAACCGTATATACCTACACCAATATAAACACAACCGTATATACATACACCAATATAAACACAACCGTATATACCTACACCAATATAAACACAACCGTATATACCTACACCAATATAAACACAACCGTATATACATACACCAATATAAACACAACCGTATATACCTACACCAATATAAACACAACCGTATATACATACACCAATATAAACACATCCGTATATACATACACCAATATAAACACATCCGTATATACATACACCAATATAAACACAACCGTATATACATACACCAATATAAACACAACCGTATATACATACACCAATATAAACACAACCGTATATACATACACCAATATAAACACAAACGTATATACATACACCAATATAAACACAACCGTATATACCTACACCAATATAAACACATCCGTATATACCTACACCAATATAAACACAACCTTATATACCTACACCAATATAAACACAACCGTATATACCTACACCAATATAAACACATCCGTATATACCTACACCAATATAAACACAACCTTATATACCTACACCAATATAAACACAACCTTATATACCTACACCAATATAAACACAACCGTATATACCTACACCAATATAAACACAACCGTATATACCTACACCAATATAAACACAACCGTATATACCTACACCAATATAAACACAACCGTATATACCTACACCAATATAAACACAACCGTATATACCTACACCAATATAAACACAACCTTATATACCTACACCAATATAAACACAACCGTATATACCTACACCAATATAAACACATCCTTATATACCTACACCAATATAACACAACCGTATATACCTACACCAATATAAACACAACCGTATATACCTACACCAATATAAACACAACCTTATATACCTACACCAATATAAACACAACCGTATATACCTACACCAATATAAACACAACCGTATATACCTACACCAATATAAACACAACCGTATATACTTACACCAATATAAACACAACCTTATATACCTACACCAATATAAACACAACCGTATATACCTACACCAATATAAACACATCCGTATATACCTACACCAATATAAACACATCCGTATATACCTACACCAATATAACACAACCGTATATACCTACACCAATATAAACACATCCTTATATACCTACACCAATATAAACACATCCTTATATACCTACACCAATATAAACACATCCTTATATACCTACACCAGTGTACTTTTATTTTGAGCGTTACATTTGCTCTACAAATTTTAGAATTATGCAAAATCATGAGTGAAGAAATTAATCCTAATCATTAATTTACCCAATATTTACCCACATTTTTACCCAATATTTACCCAATATTTCGCATATTTTGATACCAGATTTGCCTATAATTTTTTCTAAAAGGATATAAATGTTACATTCTAAAGCAAGTGCACAGTTTCTTTTTGGTGTCAGTATATCAAAACATATGTGTTTATTTGGGAACATAACTGAATAATGAATATATTAATAATAACAATGAAACATGAATAAACAAGAACTATGTTTTTCAAAGATTCTTAAATGATGTTATTACCTCATGGAACACATTTACACTTCTGTCAAAATGTACCAGCAAAAACAACGACATTATATGGCATTATGTGAATATAAAAAGCCAACAATAAAACACAATTTTATAAAATATGGACAGAGAAGGGAAGGATATACTTGTAATATATATATGACTTCAGGGACATTTATTCTAGGAATGTCAAGCAATACAAATAGTTTGTGTAGAATTAAAGAGGTATTTTCCACGAAGAGATACAATGTTACATATAATTATGAAACAATTTGTTGCTTAATAACAAAAAGGTTACAACGAAAAGGAAACATTAAATAAATTAAAAGTAAAATTCGCATATAGACTTATTTATCAAATACCTAACAGTTCGGTGTGAAATTGGAAAGACTACCCCAATGATGTACGGCAAACTTAAAAAAACATAATATAACATGGCACCCATTCCCAGCATATAAATATATAGAATATGGACTTTGAGCAACATGCATACATAATGTGTGACCATTTGACCTATTTCTATGTACATTGAAATCAATTTCATGCAAATTCACACTGATTTAATGACATCTTTATATATGTATATAATGTAAAATTATATACATGTATACAGAATGAAAATAAACTATATTTAAAAAGTGTATACCTGTACTACAGTTATCATTCTTCCATCCAGCGGAACATCCTCCGTGTTTACATGTCCCGTGAATATGACTGCACTGTGTGGTGAGCTTGCAGTTACATATGTGGGAGCAATTATCGCCAAATTTCGAGAGGTGCACTCTTGAAAAATGTTGGAATATATAAGTTATGATGCCATGAATGGAATCGTTTAACTGGACTACAATATACGTATATGCAAATACACAGAATACCTGACTACAATATACGTGTATGCACATAAACAGAATACCTGACTACAATATACGTATATGCAAATAAACAGACAAGATATATCTATCAGCACGCTAAATATGGATGAGATAACTCTACAATTCATCAATTTAGAACTTTCCAGCATGTATATTAGTACATGTATATACTACATTCTAATATACTAGCCACGTTTGATTACTGATACTGTGATTACTAAGAACAGTTATATTATAGACAATCGATTACACGTATAGACAGGTTTGTCAAATACTTAAAGGGTCGGTTAGAAATCAAAATACTATAACATTGATACGTGACAATCTAGAAAAACATAATATAAAATGGAACACATTCCTTACATATTAAATTTATTTGTTGTTTTTTATGTTTTAAATATAGTTTATATCAACATAAAGAGATATTTGGAGTACGATCGAAGTAAATTATTATAATAATTTCTTCTGTACTTGTTGATGCGTGCGCATCAAGTATGAATGAAGAGTAGTTGTGTTGAGTAAGTGAGAGAGTGAGATATATGATAGCTAAAACAAAAATCTATATCCATTTCATGTTAAAGATTAAATGTTAAGATTATGTACGTGTACAATATATATACGAGTATATAGTGCAATCAATCTAAATGAAAATAATATATACTTGTACTACAGTCATCATTCTTCCATCCAGGGGAACATACTCCGGGTTTACATGTCCCGTTAACATGATTGCACTTTGTGGTGGTCTTGCAGTGACATTCCTGCGAGCAATTGATTCCAAAATGTCCAGAGGTGCACTCTTGAAAAATGTTGGAATATATAAGTTATGATGACATGAATGGAATCGTTTAACTAGCTGTCTACAATATACGTGTATGCAAATAAGCAGACAGGATATATGTGTCAGTATGCTAAATATCCATGAACTAACTTGGCATTGTATTATGCATGCATCTAATGTGAGAGTATGCAAATAAGCAGACAGGATATATGTGTCAGTATGCTAAATATCCATGAACTAACTTGGCATTGTATTATGCATGCATCTAATGTGAGAGTATGCAAATAAGCAGACAGGATATATGTGTCAGTATGCTAAATATCCATGAACTAACTTGGCATTGTATTATGCATGCATCTAATGTGAGAGTATGCAAATAAGCAGACAGGATATATGTGTCAGTATGCTAAATATCCATGAACTAACTTGGCATTGTATTATGCATGCATCTAATGTGAGAGTATGCAAATAAGCAGACAGGATATATGTGTCAGTATGCTAAATATCCATGAACTAACTTGGCATTGTATTATGCATGCATCTAATGTGAGAGTATGCAAATAAGCAGACAGGATATATGTGTCAGTATGCTAAATATCCATGAACTAACTTGGCATTGTATTATGCATGCATCTAATGTGAGAGTATGCAACTAAGCAGACAGGATATATGTGTCAGTATGCAACTATCCATAAACTTGACATTGTATTATGCATGCATCTAGAAACTTGCGAGTATATATATACATGCATATAGCAGATACCACCATACTAGCCACACTAGCCTACTTCTACAGTACTATTAATAATGCGATAATAATGCATATTATGGACAGTTGCTTTTACATATATCATACACATTAGTGTATGCACATTTCGTTTAGCTTGGTTGTGAAGCAAGTTCTTACAATATTAGTTTAATCGTTCGTGAGAACTTGTTCCCAATGGAATCAATCCACCACCATTAGGATGTATTTAAGTGTATTGCCCAAGCACACCGTCATCGCCATTATAAACACTATGTAAAGCGTTTTGTACTTTTATTTATTTCTATATGCGATTGATTTATGCAATTAGAGAAAAATGTGTAATAAATTTTATATTCATTTTCTGGTACACTATCATATCATTCTCTTTAATTACATGCTGACGAACACGAGCCTGTAATTCTGGAAATATTCTGTGGCTTATCACTCTTATATAAGTCTTTGAAAGTACCACTTTATTATTGTTTATGGGAAAACGTGAACATATATGTCGAATTCGTATCATAGAAATATCTATTTTTGTTTTTAGATACATTGGAATATTATTCAGTATTCCAACTGACGGTAACAGAGTAGTGAACTGTTGTTGCTATGCAAGTTTGTATAACGTGATATTGACATAGGATTACATGTCAGAATACAATGTTTGTAATTATGCATTCACGAGTTTTATTAATTTATTTACGTCTCATCAATGTACAACAATAACAGAACAACATTAAAATAATACATGGTATAGTACATTGCCACTCATAAATGAGTTACAAGAGACGGTATTTATCAAAGTATAAAACACATCACATTATGCAGTTGTAATAATATAGTATGATATAACATATGTATATACATACATGTGTTTGTAAACAACACATGCTAAATCTGAATAGCCTACGCTAATCTAACCTAAAATAAGCTTACAATCAAAATGATCAGAATTGAACTGATTAGCATAGACTATTCAGCTGGTATTAAAAATACATTGGATTATTAAGAAAAATTGAAGCATTATGTACAATGGTAAAAATAACGTCTTTGTAGAATATTAAAACAGGTTGTGGCACTTAATCTCATAATTTCTGCGTTGGAAAATATAAATATTAGCTTATCATTTGGAGAAAGAGCAGCAAAGTAAAAGTTCATCTCTGTTGCTTTCTTAAATAGGATTTGTCTTAAATCTTGACACAGCATACATTCCAAAATCACATGGGCCTCAGTTTCAATACAATTGTCACAAAAGGGACATATACGATTTTCTAATGACACATTTTCATATCTACCTGTCTCTAGTCTCAATGGTGCTACACCACATCTAAATTTAGCAAACGCTGCTCTATGGCGTAAAGGAAGTATAATTTTGCAATATTCTTCTGTTTTATATTCTGATTTGAATAAGCAATAAGTTCGTAATTTATTTCTGCCTCTGCCGGAAGGGCCGACAATATTATTAATCTGTGTATACCACATTGCCTTAAATTCATTCATAGCAGCAGCTTTGACTTTACATACAGATGAAGAAGAGATAGGATGCGAAATATTTAATGGAAATTCTACTCCCAGTTCTAATATACACTTCCGGAATATGTAAAACCAATTTTTACAACGCAAAGAAGCCATTGAATCTGCCCACACTGCAATTCGTTTATTTAACCGTGATGCGTTGGTGATTGAAACTCGTTTGTAGTGCCTAACTGTACACTCCAGTTGGCGAATATATGACGGATCCCACCCCATCTCTCCTAACAAAGCAGCATTCGGTGTATATTTACCAACACCTAAGAAAAATCTGATAGCTCTATTTTGGACAGCAGTAATACAAGAATATTGTTTATAACCCCAAATGCATGCACTGTAACCAATCACTGGCCATACCATAGAATCATATAATTTTGTAAATACTGCATACGGAAGGCCTCCTGCCAGTTTACATCTTGCAATCAATAGACCAAGAGCTCTGCTTGCACTCTGGGCAACATGTTTAGCTGTTGCTTCAAAATCAAGATGTTCAGTCATTAACACACCAAGATACATGTATTTTTCTACTATATTCAGGACAGTGTTGCCACATTTAAATATAAAGTTTGTCTTTGGACTAGACTGTGTACGAAAATGTACAATATTACTTTTATCATTATTTACACGCATGTCATTTCTATTGCACCAGTCATGTAATGCATTTAACAGCAATTGTAAGTCATGCTCAGATTCGGCAAGTAGCACAATATCATCAGCATATATCATAATACATATTGTGTCCTTATCACAAACAATACCTTTTCCAAAAGATTTCAAATAAATTGCAAGATCATTTATGTAGAGGTTAAACAATAATGGTGAGAGTATGCACCCTTGACGAAGACCACAATTTACATCGAACCAATCGGTATGCAGGCTGTTAACACGGACATAAGAAGAAACGGATGAATAAAGTGACTTAATGGATACATATAGTTTTCCTGAAACACCAATATCCGTCAGACGTTTCCATAATTTAGATCTATTAATGAAATCGTATGCTTTCCGGAAATCAATAAAGGCGCAGTAAGTAGATTTATTGTTCTTTTTCCTGGTATCAATTAAACTTGTTAAAGTTGAAATGCGAGTGTTCGCACCTGCAGCACTGTCAATCTTGATATATCTATTGTCATGCTAATAGATGAAAATAAAGCATGTAATTACAGCAAAGTAAGACGTGGAATATCCAACTATACATTTATCATTCTATATGTGACTAATTACCATAGATGGGCTATTAAAATGTAACTTGTGATAACTTTATCGATTTATTATATGTTTCCATGGTAGCATCGCAACTTTTGGTATCGCGACAATGGCATATTGAGGAACGCATGTATACGAATGAACTGTAGTCACAGACAAAACACCAATAATATGAAATATTTTCATGAAACTGTTCATCAGTTATTATTAAAAAATGGTGTTCCTGCTCACTGAATCTGAATACAAAATATGCCCATACAATTGTTACAGCTAATACCATGCCAGCCAGATTCACATAACCCGATAGTACATGTTCCGGTGCTAGCACGATTCACATAACCTGATCTTACATAAATTCCTAAAATCATGAGTCGGTAACGTCGAATGCGCATGTCAGCTGCATATCATTAGTTGGGAACTCTCATACGAAAATGTATATAATCAGGGCACAAACGATCATCGAAAGAAAGGCAATAGCGATGTAAATATAAAACTTGTATATCGTGTGATAAAAATACTAGATTATGTACTGTTGTAATGTGAGGACTATACGCGAATACTAATGACAATACGATAGTGTGAGTTTTACTGTGGCAACTGTTAAATCAAATATGAAATACGAACTATCAATATATGACCAAATGAAGTCGCTTCATTAGTTTATCCTTTAGACATCCTCTTGTGCTTAATATTTGTCATCTGAATCCGGACAGAATCTTACATACCCTAATCACAGAACTGGATTGTATTACCGCATCTGTATTTCGCGAAAGGTATTTAACAACATCTAGTGACTATTAGACTGTTGATCGTTCTATCTGTTCAGTGATTTATACTGTTCTGTTGGCGGCTCTTTTGATGATTTGGAGAGTAAACGGATCTATATTTTGAACGGCGCACGCTCGTGGAACTAATCTCTGAACTGCTGTCTAATGGAGCGCGCCGATTGGTGAACGGATTTATATAATGTCGCGATTGGATGATAGCGACACACATATAGGGTCAAACGGAATTCGTACGCCCCCAACGTCTATATATAGGGGGATGACACTCATTCGACAGCTTCCAAAATATATGTTCTCCGATTTAACAACGAAGACATAACTCTGCTAAAGATTCTATCTAAATGGGAAACATAAGAACCTAAAGTGTGGAAGTCATGATAGCGCAGTGGACGCGCGTTCGCATCAGGTGCGAAAGGCCCAGAGCTCGAGCCCCCACCCCACTGGAGCCGCTACGATTGTTCCCTTAGGGAAGGCATTTAAAATCCACTTTGTCTCTTCTCTCTCCCTCGTGGCGATTGATTCCACCAGGAATGAGGTCTCGGGATTGATTAATATAAGTTGTAAGAATTTGCTTCGCAATCGAGCTAAAATAAATAAATTTGTATAACCTAAAGACAATCAGTATTGTGTAAAGTAGGTAAATTTATGTTCGAAATTTACCTTTATTACAACTATCTCCATGCCAACCAGGTTCACATATATTATTCTCACACGTTCCATTAATATGATCGCATGTTCCATTGTTGAGACAATGGCATGTGTCGTTACACTCATCTCCAAACTCCGGAGAGAAACAAGCTTGAATAACAAAGTGGGCTGTTATAGGTATATACAACACCAAACAGAAGCAAGCTAAATAGACAAAACAAAATACATGTATGCAGCCGGCAATTCTTATAATACATTTTGGTCCATTATCGTGGCTATGCATATAGACTTATATCTACTGTTTTAGAATTATGCAACGTTTTTAAAGTAAACGACAGAAGGATTTAGTTTTAAATAGTTGGTGACACATAACAGTCAATGATGACAAATAACAGTCAATGATGACAAAGAACAGTCAATGGTGACACATAACTGTCAATGGTGACACATAACATTCAATGATGACAAAGAACAGTCAATGGTGACAAATAACAGTCAATGATGACAAAGAACAGTGAATGGTGACACATAACTGTCAATGGTGACACATAATTGTCAATGGTGACACATAATGTCAATGGTGACACATAACAGTCAATGATGACAAAGAACAGTGAATGGTGACACATAACTGTCAATGGTGACACATAATTGTCAATGGTGACACATAACTGTCAATGGTGACACATAATGTCAATGGTGACAAAAACAGTCAATGATGACAAAGAACAGTCAATGGTGACAAATAACAATCAATGATGACAAAGAACAGTCAATGGTGACACATAACTGTCAATGGTGACACATAACTGTCAATGGTGACAAATAACAGTCAATGATGACAAATAACAGTCAATGATGACAAAGAACAGTCAATGGTGACACATAATTGTCAATGGTGACAAATAACAGTCAATGGCATATATAAGCATGATTATAATGCATCTGACTACAACAAAGCAAGCATACGTATCACATCAAAGACACATGTACAAAGGATACATGTCTGGCCTACATTATTCAGCATTGGATAGTTCACCCATTTGCCCGAGGACACCCTTTTCTTGTGGATGGGACTACCCATTAAAACTCCACCTGTGTGCTAATCGTAACATTTAAATGGTAGCTCAAAGACCATCTAAAGACACATAAAACCCATATCGACAAGGACACAATGTCATAAATATACGATTTCACCACGCTCCTACATGAACAGGGTATACTTGTGAGTGTCCATGGGTATCGCTGAGTTACTGAGTTAGTGTGTCAGTATTATGTCTAGCAGTTTCAGGTCAGTATTATGTCTAGCAGTTTCAGGTCAGTATTATGTCTAGCAGTTTCAGGTCAGTATTATGTCTAGCAGTTTCAGGTCAGTATTATGTCTAGCAGTTTCAGGTCAGTATTATGTCTAGCAGTTTCATGTCAGTATTATGTCTAGCAGTTTCAGGTCAGTATTATGTCTAGCAGTTTCAGGACAAACTGTTATATTCACGCGACATTGAGCATTGCATGTCATGTTACTACGCAGTTATATCTCTGTATTCTATTATGTGCATATGTGCCGCTGTGCAATCTAAGTGAGTGTGAAGTTATGACATGCTACTTATATAATTACGTACCATTACTACATGATTGTTCTTTCCATCCCGGATCGCACTGTGCTGTGTCGCATGTACCATTAACAGGGTCACAGTGTGAACTATTCAAACAATGACACGCTGTGTTGCATCCGGGTCCAAACATGTGTTGACTGCAAACTAAAGAACTGTTGTTATTGGCCACATGTTATGGTAGCCATCTATTGTGGTCACATAATTATTTAAATTGTTACTATAATTTAAGCAATTTTCAGAGGATTATAAACCTATACATTTTATCCTATAATTTGGCATATCCATGCGTGTTCCAAAAGTGTGCTTTTTCGTTTCGATATGGGTAGTGAATGTTATGAAAATACAAGTGATTCAATGAATTACATACATCTTTAAGAATTATTTTGAATACTTATTAATTACCCATGTGTATTCGGTGTAATCATACATGGTTTTGCCAATAAAACATTTATTAGTCCATGTGTAACTCAAACAAAAAACATGCATACCATTGGTTTATTGAAATAATTTGTGTGTGTTTTACGTTTATTGATCGTCGCTACCGGTTGCCCATATGAGCGACGCCTCCTAAAGAGATTAGTCATTTTAGATTTTTGGAGGATAGTGCTATGATACAGACAGAGAAAGAGTAGTAGAGATTAACCATCATGTTAGTTATAATATATAAATGTCATTAATACTTATGTGCTGTCATGTCCAATGTCCACCTGCCGCAATGAACATTTACAATATGATAGTATTTGAGAAAGATGCACATGTGCATTGTTAGTAACATTTTTGTATGATCTTTGTTCTTCGGGTAACAGTCTCCAAATAGCAATATGTGTGTGTTTAGTGGATACAATAATTTTCTTTTATGCTTGCCAATGATTGATTGAGAAAAACGAGGGTGGGCTTTCCTTAACTGTATCTCTATGGAGATAGTAGAGTTATTTTCTCACCTTTCGTATTTTGATGCACTCACTAAATTATTCAATCCTATATGCATTCATGAATGGGGTATGAATTTACTATACAGTAATGAGATCATTGAAATGAAATACAAATAGTTAACCCCCGAAACGGAACTTGTACTTATCCTATTGCTATGCTCCAATGGTCCAACATCTGATTCCCCGCGTCCTCCTTGTCCACATAGGAAGCATATCCCAGGACGCTACTTCTGAATATGGTGGCATTTAACTTTCTCGCATTTATTGTTATCTCCAAGGGTCCAGCATCTGATTTCCCCACGTCCAGCTTGTCCGCATAAGAAGCATATCCCTGGACGCTACTTCTGAATATGGTGGCATTTAACTTTCTCGCATTTATTGTCATTTCTGACGTGCCCTGACTTCGGCCATGATTATACGTTTCCTGACTGTAGGGCTGGTCTCATACTCTGATGTCACACACCAATCCAACTCTACCGAATGTGGAAGTCGTGATAGCGCAGTGGATGCGCGTTCGCTTCAGGTGCGAAAGGTCCGGAGTTCGAGCCCCACTGGAGCCGTTACGATTGTGCCCTTAGGCAAGGCATTTAAATTCCACGTTGCCTCTTCTCTCTCCCTCGTGGCGATGGATTCCATCAGGAATGAGGTCTCGAGAGTGATTTATATAAGGTGAAATAACTTGTTTCGCAATCGAGCTAAAATAAATTTGTATAAACTAAACTCTACCGAATCAGTGAACCGGATTGTCGTTCCTTCAGCATATAAATAATAATAATAATAATATACCACATTTATATAGCGCCCTTTTCATAATAAGGTATGCGCTCAAAGGCGCTTTACAGTTGAACATATGACATATCACAGATATGGTAAAACATGAATAAGTAAGCAAAACATGACAATACAATACATGTATAAAAAAGTAATTAGAGATTGAAAAATATGGATCTTGAAACTAAAATTACTAAACTAAAGAAACTAAAATTAAATAAAACCTACATAATCATTAATGAAACAAGTTATCGAAACATTAGAACATTAAAAATTATAAGAACTGAAAACTAATATAAGATGCCTAAGATAAGATATATAATTCCTAATGTCTTTGATTTAAATAACCTTAAGAAATAAACAAAAATAAAAACATTTAAAAATTATTATTAAATCTTTCATTAAAACAACATAACTTCATTTATGAATAATATTAAAAAAAAGGAAAAACTATCAACATGTAATTTGGAAATCATTGATATTTAACATCCATACGCTTGTTTGAAAAAGTGTGTTTTCAAAGATCTTTTAAAGGAACACAACGATTTTGAGTCCCTGATTCCATTGGGAAGGGCGTTTCATAGTTTTGGTGCGGCTACTTCAAATCTTCTGTCACCATATGTCACTGACTTAATGTGTCTTGGGTCCTCCTCGACTAGTCTAAGGGAACCATTTTGCGATCTTAATGTTCTCTTAGGGTGGTACACTTTTAGCATGTTTTTAATGTAAACTGGGCCTTTGTCATTTAGTGCTTTATATGTTAGTGTTAGGATTTTGTATTTAATTCTGTAGTTGACGGGTAGCCAGTGGAGATCTTCAAGAATAGGAGACACGTGGTCGAACCGGGACGTTTTTGATATCAGGCGGGCAGCTGTGTGTTGAACATTCTGTAATTTGGAAATCGTTGATTTTGATACACCATGAAGCAGCCCATTACAATAGTCCATTCTCGATGTCACAAGCGAATTTACTAGGGTTTTTGTTGCATGGGTTGTAAGGAATTTTCTGATATGACCAATCTTTCTGATCTGCCCATAACTGGATCTGCACACTGAATTTACATGTTGTTCCGTGTTAAATTTGGAGTCTAGCATAGCCCCAAGGTTTCTCACGCACTTTGATGGTTTTATAGCAGAGTCTCCAACAGTTATTGTGATATTTTCGACTGATTGTTCTTTTTGTTTTGAGCAAAAAACAATAACTTCCGTCTTGTCTGCATTCAATTTGAGCATGTTTATGTGCATCCATTGAACACTTTCGTTAAAACAATCTTCAACACGGCGTATGGTTTCTAACTGTGATTGATCATCCGTTGGTTCAAAGGATAAATATAGCTGTGAGTCATCCGCGTAAAAGTGATGTTTAAGACCATGTTTTTTGCATATGGAACCAACGGGCTTTGTATACATGGTGTAGAATTTAGGGCCTAACACCGAACCTTGAGGAACACTGAAATGCATCTTGACTGGTTTGGACAACTTTCCATCAATACAAACTGTTTGGTATCTATCAGTGAGATATGATTTTATCCACTGGAGTGCTTTGTCGGCAATTCCAAAATGGTTTTCAAGACGATGCAGCAATGTGACATGGTCAATTGTGTCAAAGGCTGCTGACAAATCGAGCAGAACTAGAATAGAAGCATTGCTCTTATCTAGGGATTGAAGAATGTCGTTTTGCACTTTCACCAACGCGGTTTCTGTGGAGTGATATTTTCTGTATGCAGATTGGTGTTCCTCATGCAGACTGTTTGATGTTAAATGTTCTTCAATACGTGTGCTGACAACATTTTCGGCAATTTTAGACACATATGGTAAATTTGACACTTGTCTATAGTTTTTTAGTACATTTTCATCGAGGGTTGGTTTTTTTAGCAGTGGTCGTATTCTAGAACATTTGAAAGAGGCTGGTACAGTTGATGATTCCATTGAAAGGTTGACTATCCTTGTCAGCATTGGTAAAAGCTCAACAATACATGATTTCAAGAGCCAAGTTGGGAGTGGGTCTAGTTCACACGATTTGTTTGGTGAACCGTTTATAAGTTTTTTTATCTCATCTTCCGAAGCTGGACTGAAATTAACTAGCCGGCTGGTATTTTCATTTGAATTTGTTTCGATAACCTGACTAGCTTCACTTGTAGTCAACTCATTTTGTAAAGATATTTTGTTTCTAATATCCTCCACCTTCGTGATGAAAAAATCACTAAATTCTTGAGCCAGTACTTGGGAAGTTTTGTCTGATGGCAGAGGGATCTTGCTTGGACCATCGAGTAGATGTTTTGTGACCTTGAATACACTTTTTGATCGCGTTCACATGATGAGACTTTTTCAGAAAAGTATTCGACTCTGGCATCTCGGAGCATTTTGTTCATATCGGCGCAATGGTTTCGGTAAATTTCGTGATCTATACAGAGTCTGGTGGTGCGCCATTTTCGTTCAAGTTTACGCCTGGTGTGTTTGGCGTCGTGAAGTTCTTCCGTATACCATGGACAAGTTGGTCGTTGTGTTATAGTTTTTGTTGTTATAGAAGCATGTTTATCAATAAGTGCCAAAAGTTCACTGTTGTATTTGTTAACAATTTCCTCAACATCCTTGTATTGCATATAATTTGTAAGGGCTTCGCATGATGAAATGTCTGATTTGAACGACTCAACATCGATAGAGCGTAGTTTCCGAAAGCATATCTTTAGCTGAAAACATTTATCATCAAATAACATAGGAAATAACATGTGACACCTGTATAAATACTTAATCCCCTGTCGCTATTGTATTAGTAAACTATCAGGCATACATTCAACTGTACATAATACTTATCTATAAACATCTGACCAGCCGTACAATACACTGCTGATTGTATTTATTTGAAACATAGGGGCGAGGGGGGACGAATCCTTCAATAATATATTATTTTGCAGTTTCTAACCTATAGGTTAGGGCTGATTCTAACTCTGCTGCATTGTATATCACTTAGAAATTAACGTAAATTGCTCTTCGTTACTTTTCTTTTAAATTTCGGAATGTCATACATATTTACTGAACTTTGAACTTATCTGTTTTATCAACCCTTCGATACTATCCACAGTAGTCCTTATTTGTTCGTCTGTATAACCCATTGGACCATGCGTTCTACCATGTGTTCCAGTTCCGTACTCGTCATCTTGAATTGTTGAATAGCGAAATTGCTAGCGAAACGATCGACACCAAGCATAGAACTGACGATCAATTGAATTATATCACATGACCAAGCACGCACTCACAGTTATGTGATCATCTTTATAAGCACCAATAATTCGCGCACACAAGCTTAATATGCCAAGTAGTGTTAAGACATACGTTCTGAGCTATACTAACGTAACACACATAACTTGAAATTACTTCATCAGGATTAACATTTACGGGATTTACTTCATGTATATGATTTACTTGTGTAACATAAGATTACATTAATCTAAAATACATTATATTTCTTACAGTAAGAAACGTCAGACATTCATTGGAAAGTATAAACTTTATGAAAATATAACCATCATTCAATACACATACTATTCTAAGGAAATAAATGAGTTCTAAGAACTACATCCTTCATTTAGTATTAAACAGTCATTAATAACCAAAGATATTACATGCATTTAAATGAAAAACATATTACCTGTAATGTCTGCTATTGTTAAAGATTTATCACGGATCAGTAAAATCATGAACTACCGGGGTTTAAATCATTTGTGTTGAAATATATTGCTCTCAATAAGGATTGTGTATGTCTTTTTAAATCATCTAAATGTTCAATAATCACTATTAGCCTTGCTATAAACCTCCATGTAAAAAGACGTACTTGCATATGACATTCTACATAAGTCCGCCTCCGTTATCCATCAACATATTTCTGAGGGTGCGACAGTGTATGAAACAACCCCATATTAGTAGATACTGTATGGGCTATAGTTATACATCAACCTTTGTCTGAGGGTGCGCCAGTGTATGAAACAGAACCATATTAGTAGATACAATATGGACTATAGTTATCCATCAACATATTTCTGAGGGTGCGACAGTGTATGAAACAACCCAATATTCGTAGATACTGTATGGGCTATTGTTATCCATCAACATTTATCTGAGGGTGCGCCAGTGTATGAAACAAAACCATATTAGTAGATACAATATGGGCTATTGTTAGCCAACAACATTTGTCTAAGGGTGTGACAGTGTATGAAATAAAACAATATTAGTATATACAATATGGACTATAGTTATCCAACAACATATGTCTGAGGGTGCGACAGTGTATGAAACAACCCAATATTAGTAGATACAGTATGGGCTATAGTTATCCATCAACATGTGTCTGAGGGTGCGACAGTGTATGAAACAACCCAATATTAGTAGATACTGTATGGGCTATTGTTATCCATCAACATGTGTCTGAGGGTGCGACAGTGTATGAAACAACCCAATATTCGTAGATACTGTATGGGCTATTGTTATCCATCAGCATTTATCTGAGGGTGCGCCAGTGTATGAAACAAAACCATATTAGTAGATACAATATGGGCTATTGTTAGCCAACAACATTTGTCTAAGGGTGTGACAGTGTATGAAACAACCCAATATTAGTAGATACAGTATGGGCTATAGTTATCCATCAACATGTGTCTGAGGGTGCGACAGTGTATGAAACAACCCCATATTAGTAGATACAATATGGACTATAGTTATCCATCAACATGTGTCTAAGAGTGCGACAGTGTTGAAACAACCACATATTAGTAGATACAGTATGGGCTATAGTTATCCATCAACATGTGTCTAAGAGTGCGACAGTGTTGAAACAACCACATATTAGTAGATACAATATGGCTATAGTTATCCAACAACATTTGTCTGAGGGTGCGACAGTGTATGAAACAACCACATATTAGTAGATACAGTATGGCTATAGTTATCCATCAACATGTGTCTGAGGGTGCGACAGTGTATGAAACAACCACATATTAGTAGATACAGTATGGCTATAGTTATCCATCAACATTTGTCTGAGGGTGCGACAGTGTATGAAACAACCACATATTAGTAGATACAGTATGGCTATAGTTATCCATCAACATGTGTCTGAGGGTGCGACAGTGTATGAAACAACCATATATTAGTACGAGTTTAATAAATTCAACATGGAAAGACACGAATGTAAGATTCTTTTTATCACATTAACCAAATACGCAGTAAAAGTGTGTCACGATTGAACACACGTCCCCTTTAGCAAATGAAAGCCAGAGTAGTACTGCGGTTTCTACTTAATGGGCCAAGTAAATATTGCGACACTAAATACTTCAATGGTTTTATTTTCTTCCTTTGTAAACAGTTTTAAACTATCTCAACATATCATGTGCAATAATTCAATATTAAACACTTTTAAATTAATTTTTAACAAATACAAAATGTACACGATGTTTTGGCAAATGACGTCACAATCAAAGTTACACAGCGCGCGCTAGTTGATGTAAAAAGGTATGTCACTGCGAATCGCTATCGCTTTCAATGATTCTTAGACGTTTTCTTGGTGGATTAGATGGGGATACAGTTTTAGGGTTGTTAATGTATAATTAAAAGTACCACCATGGATTGGGCCAGCCAACAGACTTTGGAATCCACCGGTCAGATTAATATTGGAGTTGGAATTGGTATTCATAGAAGTTGCCAGGCTTGGTGACGAATATGTGTTGACCTGGTTTGGATATGCTGTGTAATGTGCTTTATCAGGCCTATCAGGATTTGGATGTACAGTGCTGTTGGACGAACTGTTGAACGAATACAGGATTTTGGATATTTCTTTGTGCTGATTTTGATTGATGTGACTGTAGTTGTTGATAGACGATATATTTTTATTTACTTTTTTGTCAGCGCGTATGAATATACAAATAAAGTGATTCGCCCACGCATGTGCCTCATTTGCATATTTAATACACTAGTGTATTACCGAATTTATGACATGGCTTTACTAAACTCCCGCGCCGTAGTTTATGTGCTAAAATATGTTTACTATAGTTACGTCACTTCAGATTTGTTATAACCTGTTTAATATAAGTCACTTCAGATTTGTAATAACCTGTTTAATGTTTGGCGTTTAGACGCGATTTCCTGCGTTTTCAGATTTAAATAGTTTAGACGTATAATTGTGTACTGACATTTCAGATCTCTAGCAGTCAACATTTTATACAGAAAATGTATATTTGTTGCATTATATTTATTTAATTTTTCATTTATTTTTTGTTTGCTTTGGCAATTTTACCCGAGGCAGCTGCACCGGTGTGCCTCAGTATGACTATGGGCCTGGTTTAATATACGATTTGATTGGGAAAACAAGAACAACACGGTAATCATGTGCACACGTATAATGCAAACACAGATTTAAACAATCATACAAACAGTGCATATTCTGAATAGAATTATAAAGGACATATTGCAACACATAGTATCACAGTATAAAAGCACATGTTGCTATTAGTTAATTACATTCTAAAGCCAAGAAACAGTTGCTAATTTCAGCTTAATTATTATTTGAAGCAAAAATGAGTATACAAAACTGAATTGAAAAACAAGCAATATAATGTCACTATCAGATCAAGACTGACCTAATTAGTAGCTACCTCTTGTATTGTGAACGTGTCTTATAACATTATCCTGTATTAATATATGTCTTACGCTTCCGACTTGTACGCTAAGAACCACTTTCAGTATATCCAACTATTGGTGGCAGGGGGCATTTCTGTATGCATTGCATAATAGACTGCGTTTGTTCGGTTACTTCCCTTAGTCGAAAATATCTAATAGTTCGAGTTTGTATCAGAAGAAATATATATATAGTCATATATAACACTTGATATATCTATTATGTCGGTTTATGTAGACTTGAACGATACTGTAATGTTATGTATGCTGACTGTTCAAACTTCATATATCTATTATGTCGGATTATGTAGACTGTACGGTACTGTAATGTTATGTATGCTGACTGTTCAAACTTGATATATCTATTATGTCGGCGTCTGTAGACTGTACGGTACTGTAATGTTATGTATGCTGACTGTTCAAACTTAACATATCTATGATGTCGGTTTCTGAAAACATGAACGGTACTGTAATGTTATGTATGCTGACTGTTCAAACTTGATATATCTATTATGTCGGCGTCTGTAGACTGTACGGTACTGTAATGTTATGTATGCTGACTGTTCAAACTTGACATATCTATGATGTCGGTTTCTGTAGACATGAACGGTACTGTAATGTTATGTATGCTGACTTGATATATCTAATATGTCGGTTTCTGTAGACTTGAATGGTACTGTAATGTTATGTATGCTGACTGTTCAAACTTGATATATCTAATATGACGGTTTATGTAGACTTGAACGGTACTGTAATGTTATGTATGCTGACTTGATATATCTGTTATGTTGGCGTCTGTAGACTGTACGGTACTGTAATGTTATGTATGCTGACTGTTCAAGCTTGACATATCTATTATGTCGGCTTCTGTAGACTTGAACGGTACTGTAATGCTATGTATGCTGACTGTTCAAACTTGACATATCTATTATGTCGGCTTCCATAGAACTTGAACGGTACTGTAATGCTATGTATGCTGACTGTTCAAACATGATATATATATTATGTCGGCGTCTGTAGACTGTACGGTACTGTAATGTTATGTATGCTGACTGTTCAAACTTGACATATCTATTATGTCGGCTTCTGTAGATTTGAACGGTACTGTAATGCTATGTATGCTAACTGTTCCATCTTTCTCTCTCAGATATGAACGGACAAGGAGCAACAGTCATCTACGTAGATGTAACAGCTATTGACAAATTAAACATGTGCGTGCGATAAACTAAGCCACATGACATATGCATTACCGTCCTGTATTAAGCATCCATTCATCAGATTCACAGAGGCAATTTGTTCAACATTTAGTTTATGCAAATTTATTTTAGTTCAATTGCGAAACAAGTTTATACAACTTATATTAATCACTCTCGAGACCTCATTCCTGATGGGCGGGTGAGCAGGCAGGCAGAGAGGCCATTTTATTTTATTTTATATATCATGTTACATGCACAACATAACATGACTAGTACAAAAAATGAGGCTTAATTGTGGTTGTAGCAATGATTTTACATTTGCATTTTCAAAGATGACCACAATGCAATGTGTGTGTCAGTGTGCCTACTTGTCTGTTATTGCGCTGATGGCTTTACAAAATACCTCCCTGTAAAATACATTCTGTGGCGCTGAAAATCATCAGCCAACTGTTAGCATTATATGTCCTGTATGACTGGTTATTAACACTACACATCAATCATAGCAAAAACAATGTGAAGTACGTCACGATATTTACTTCGACTTACTTTCGTGGTGATTGTATTCATACAATGTTGGGTAGGGACAGTCATACAATAGGCCGGATGTAGCCTTTGTTTATTGAAGATTTAACAATGGTAGATTTGTTTTTTGTATATAGGAACACACTATCAAGTTAGGCTTACGCATAATGATCTAACGAGGAAGTGTTGCAAATATTATTAGGACAAGTATAATATGGTCCACTTTTACAACTTGATATAATAAAATATGGCTATGCCCAAATGTTAGTTGTTATTAATATAGATAATTCCACTTCTAACTGAGAAGCACTTTAATAGCGCAGCTGACGCAGGAAGATATTCAGACGATATGACCAGTGTTGTGAAACAGTCTCCAACTCACCGTTGAAATTATTGATTGTTTGTTTGTCTGTTTTGAGGGTACATAGCCACAACAAGAGCGTATGTGATATGGCGATTATCCAGCTATTACTGTGGAGGAATATCCGGGTGCGACCCGGGGTTCCCCAATCTTTCAGGCACGGACGGACTCCTGTGTAGAACCACCAGCAGTACTCAAACCAGTTGGAAAGCATCCACACATGATTAGATTCGAAACCCCAGTGGGATTCGAACGTACATAGGTGAAGGGCAAGTGAATTGAAGTCAACAACATTAACCACTCGGCCGCAGAGACCTCCGTTACGAAGTATAAGAGTGGCATTGGTCAGTAAGATGAAGGATGTTGGTCTTGTATACATGGCGTCCTCTCGTTACCACGGACACCGATCTGTTGTGAGATATGCTGGGAACATATAGTTTACGTATAAATAGCAATGGTACTACATTCTTCCGATAACAGTCTTTCAGATGGGACTTTAAACCGAGGTCTCGTGTCGGTTCTTTACACCGTGCACGTACAATAACCAGATGAGATTCTGGAATGGGTCTCTGTCTGCATCATTGCACTATCCTCCACTAATCTAAAATGACTAATCTGTTCAGGAGGCGTAGCTGATATGGGCAACCGGTAGCGACGATAAATAAACGGAAAACACACACACATCAGATGGGGGATCGAACCTGCGATCCCTGGATTGATGAGTGGATGAGATTACTATAATGGGAAGTTTTATGAATTGTAAAACAAATCAAACGATGCATTGTATTGCTTTACAATCGTTGAATACATGTAAAGGGATTAAATACCTGGATGCCAGCAGGTGTAGACAAGTCTTTTTACATTCAGACATAATTGAATATTAAACATTTAAATTATTTACCAAAGAGACTGGACCAGTATTTACAATAATATATTTCGCGACGCATGATTTGAACCCGGTAGTTCATGATGTTGCTGAAGCATGACAGAGAACATGTTAACAAGACTATATAAGAAAACTTGACAAGTATTGTCCCTACCCAACATTACTCTCCGATGTATTTACGGAACAACTGCTATGGTTTTCTAACTTTCATAGCTGATTACGTTTCTTACAGGTAACATTTTATATTAAATTGATTGTTGAGCCGTGCTTATATATAATGTTCAACTGCTTAATATTTATTGCTATATATATTTTTAAAACAGTGTCGTGACGTAATACCTTTGTACTTGGAGTCCATTATTATTAATATTGGACTGCTTTCAAAAGGCCAGAGTATATATTAAATCCTACGCGTAAATGTACGAAATTAACAATATAAAGTTGTATAAACTTGCTATATAAATGTGTGTTTTAAGTAAAATATGTAGCATATAGCTTATATCCTATACTAATTTTCCTCCAGTAGGAGAGCAATAGTCTACATACAATACAACTTTAGTAAACAATGTGTGTTGTTTAAGTTTATTTATCGTCGCTACTGGTTGCCCATATGAGTTATGTCTCCGAATAGATTAGTCATTTTAGGTTTTTGGAGGGTAGTGCAATGATACAGACAGAAACCCATTCCAGAATATCCTCTTATTCTTTTACTAGCACGGTGTACAGCACCGACACGAGACCTCGGTTAAAGTCCCATATGAGAAACTGTTAATTTTATTATTATCAGACGGGGGATCGAACCTGCGACCCCTGGATTACTGGTCCAGTATGTTAACCACTGGACTACAGATCCGATAATGTCATGTTACACACATTATATTAGCCTGGGTGCCAGTCTGTCGATTGTTCAATGATTAACTTCTACAACGGAAAAATGACAGCCTGTGGAAACTTGATTTCCGATCGTAGCGTCATCTACTTACATCCTCATTAATGTAGATTGGAAGAACGACAACTCTTCTCTACAAGATAATATCGCTAAATATAGAAACGTAATTCTATCGGAAATCGCCGAACAGTCACGATCATTTCCGAATATACACGAATGCTCCGGGAGACTCATTTACATTGCAAACATATAATTTCACGTACATAGGATTAATGTGAGCCAATAATTACACGGACAATACCCCAAGTGTATCCATGCGTTGATATGATCAGAAGCTCAATACGGCCCAGTTACTAGTCTCGGTGGTAAAATATATTTATTTGACTGACCGGGCAAATATATATTGACGCCTGTTCCCAGGCTAACAGTATATATCAATACGGTACAAGTAATGTATGCTATATTGGTTTGAATAAACATTTTTTTAAACATTGAACATTATGTCACAGTTGAATGAATAAGCGATAACTCACATGCTTCAGGTCACATGATCAGCTCCGGGGAAGTACATGTATACAAAATATATCCATTACGGCTTATGCATGACTTCTTAAAGCGACATTACATTGCAAAAAGCAAATCAAATGCATGTTTTCACATATAAATGCATTACTACTACTACTATTACTGAATACATTCGAACATTAACATTGAATCAATAAACAGTGTTTTTGTGGTATACAAACTTTCAAACAATAAATTAGGATTTCATATAACGGTCATCCGCGCTCCTGAGTGTCATTGGAGTCAATACTAAACATGCGATACTTTCGATTAGAGATAATTTAACTAAGATTACCTAGTGTTATTCAGGATAAACGCATTGTATTACGCACGAATGTCGATCATATTTACATTATTTTGTTATGTCGTTCGGTAGAATGATCAGCTCTACATACACGTCTCAATATATAATCTTAAATAGCACGCTTTCCTCGTGCTACATAGACCGACCGATACACATTATCACTTTAGGGTACCGCTACGCTAAAGACACATATTTCACGCTCTACTATCGAAATGCGTGAAATGAATATTCATATAACGGTCATCCTAGCTCCTGAGTGTCATTGGAGTGAATACTAAACACGCGATACTTTCGATTAGAGATAATTTAACTAAGATTACCTAGTGTTATTCAGGATAAACGCGTTGTATTACGCACGAATGTCGATCATATTTACATTATTTTGTTATGTCAACAAATCGCGCATACAACGTTTGTTTATTTGTTGAAATACTCATTTTTTAGGCAACTATTTGGAAAAAATTATACCATATAATAGCAAATTACATTCTGCAGACATTTGCGTTTTCACCGATGTAGTGTCGATTTAAAATGTTCAATTATTTTTGACAATCGTTTATACATTATGTGGATACTATCACCCAAAGGTTGTTGAGTCAAACTTCGGTTATTTCGAAGTATATTGCTCTAGTGTTGATACGTTTCTATGTAGACAATATACAGTCTACATCCGTTATGTCAATGTCGGTTATGTCGAATTCGCCGGTTATGTCGAAGTATTTTGCTCGTTTGATACGTTTTATGTAAACAATGTAGTCTACATCCGCTATGACAATGTCGGTTATGTCGAATTATCCGGTTATCTCGAAGTTGGATCAAAGTCTCGTTTCAGACACTATCATTCTAAATATAACTGGCTCCGTTTATATCGAATTTTGTTAAGTCAAGCATCGGTTATGTCGAAATATATCGCTTGGTTGTTGATACGTTTCTATGTAAACAATGTACAGACCACATCCGTTATGTCAATGTCGGTTATGTCGAATTATCCGGTCATCTCGAAGTCGGATCAAAGTCCCATTTCAGGTACTATCATTTTACATATAACTGGCTCCGTTTATATCGAATTTCGTTAAGTCAAACATCGGCTATGTCGAAGTATTTTGCTCGGTTGTTCATACGTTTCTATGTAAACAGTGCATAAATGTATCATGTTCTTCTAATGATGTATTACAAGCGTAAATTTACTTGAGACATTATCATAATTACACGCTTCATTTGCAATGGATTTTTTCAGTTTAATTGAATAAAATTGATTTCATTCATTTGTATTTACTTTATTGTTTTATCCGATCTTGGCTATACATTTTATAATTAAGAACTAATAATTATCAACCGTGTCGGCCATCGTGATATATTTCTACGCATAAGAACGACAAACGAGGGTTTTTCTGCGATATACCACGGTTGATACTTATCATTTCGATTCTAACACGACTTACTTATAATTTTAGACGATAAAGGAGTATTTTCTTCAAACGCCGTGCATTTGGCTTTCGAAATTTCCTCCCGCATAAGGGGTGATGACGTTATTTTTTATGGAAAATATCAATCTAGTGCATAAATGAACAAAAGTTGTAACTGATCAATCATTTTATTTATTTTGTCAAATAAAACTGTACAGAATAGTAACTGAAACGTTACTTATCAGAAAAACAAGACGGACAAGAGATTATCTGATTCTAAAAATAGCTTACTTCCACGAACTCCCACGGTTGTATTTACAAACATCACGTGACTTTCATTCATAAAACTTTACACGCATTATATAAATGGAACAGCCAAAACACGGTGCGCGCGCAGCATAGTTCAAGGTAGGTATATCGCAGAATAACCCGAGGTAGATTTTACCCTACAAGTATGTATGTTATTAGCTGGGTCGTGTTAGAATAAGGCTTATTATATATATGTGAACATATGGTGCATTGTGTTTTTTGTGTGAACAATTTAATATTAGTCAACATGTAGGCATTTTAGTATCAAATTGTGAATACACTTTCTGGTTGAAACTTTAATGTATCTTCTGATGGATATAGCTGGGTTTCATTTGTGAGAAGCGAGCGCGCTAACCACTGCGCTAATCGGACAGCCATAGGCAACTCTACGGATATATGTACACTGTAAACGGGTGCATAGGCAAATCTACGGATATATGTACAGTGTAAAATGGCGCGGATACATGTACATTGTAATCGGACGCATAATTATGCAAATCTATGGATAGATGTACATTGTAAATGGGCACATAAGCAAATCTAGCGATAAATGTACACTGTAAACGGATGCATAGGCAAATATTCGTATAGATGTACATTGTAGACGTGCGCATAGGCAAATCTACGGATATGTGTACATTGTAAGTGGGCGCATAGGCAAATCGACGGTTATTGTATATCGACGGTGTACATTGTAAACGGGCGTATTGGCAAATCTTCGTATTGGTGTACATTGTAAAGGGGCGCATATGCAAATCTACGGATAGGTGTACATTGTAAGCGGGCGCACTGGCAAATATACGGATAGGTGTACATTGTAAACGGGCGTATAGGCAAATCTATGGATAGGTGTACATTGTAAACGGGCGTATAGGCAAATCTACGTATAGGTGTACATTGTAAGCGGGGGCATTGGCAAATCTACGGATAGATGTACATTATAAAGGGGCGCATATGCAAATCTACGGATAGGTGTGCATTGTAAACGGGCGCATAGGCAAATCTACGGATAGGTGTACATTGTAAACGGGCGTATTGGCAAATCTACGGATAGGTGTACATTGTCAACGGGCGCATAGGCAAATCTACGAATAGGTGTACATTGTAAACGGGAACATAGGCAAATGTACGGATAAATGTACATTCAGAGGCACTTCCGTTATAGATTATGTAATCTCGACATTGTAAACGGGCGCATTGACAGTTCTACGGATAAAATGTACAATCATAGATAATAATAATAATAATAAAGACTTAACATTTTAATCTACCATGAGGCCCTCAACATAATCACACTGGGATGGTACGGTGGTCGCCAGATCGGAAAGGTGGGTTTTCTCCGGGTACTCCGGTTTCCTCCCACACGAATGACTACATATACGCTTTCATCCGCACCAACGAGAGTGATTTAATATACGTTGTTAGAACTCGTTGTAAAATAAATAAAGTTTAAGCTTTAAATGAGATTGTTTTTGTATTTTATTATTCATTTAAGTACACAAGTTACAAATATAAATGTATACAAACAACACTATACATGTATACAAACAACAATATACATGTATACAAACAACAATATACATGTATATAAACAACAATATACATGTATACAAACAACAATATACATGTATGCAAACAACAATATACATGTATACAAACAACAATATACATGTATACAAACAACAATATACATGTATACAAACAACAATATACATGTATACAAACAACAATATACATGTATACAAACAACTATATACATGTATACACACAACAATATACATGTATACAAACAACAATATACAATGTGTACATAAACTCTGATATACATTGTTCCTACTAAACTGTATTTAAAGGAGAATAGATGAAGATTTCTTTGTAAGATATTACACAATACATATTTTGTGCTTTTTTAAAATAATGTTATTGTTTTACATTGAAAAGCTTAACAACACTGCATATAATAAAAAAAATATCAGTCAAATAAACTAAGCCCATCAGTTACAATGATCGACTCCCTTGTAATGAGGTGCCGTCAGATTACCTCCCCGTAATATTCTCCCAAGACAAGGTAAATATAGTTATTCAGGTTACAAGCCACACTGTCTTAACAGGTCATGTATGTATCATTGGCAATGCCATTGATGGGTCACAGAGGGTAATTGTTTATTTGCGAATAGCAAAATCACCTTTCCTGAATCAGAATGCCTCAATATGTCACACACAGTTCATATAGCACCTCCCTCGTCGCTGTAGGTTCGAAACGCACTTGGGGTGTCGAATTATTTCAAGTGAGGAAGCTATCCAGCTGGATTACGGTAGGTCGGTGGTTCTACCCGTGTGTCCGTCCGTGTATGAAATACTGTTCGGAGAGGCATCCGAGATCTTCCTCCACCAATAATAAAAATAACAATGACCTAAACTGTTGGTGCGAGGCTAAGAATCCCCCCAAAACAATCACATAAATAACTGGAGTTTCGCCAATGACCTAAGCTGTTGGTGCGAAGCTAAAGCCCCAAAAACAAACAACTACAAAACAAAACCATATCATATAGAACCTCATCAACGTCTAATATCAAAAACAGTTTAATAAGGTATACATGTGTTGCATTTGTTATGTTTTGATTTTCCAAAGCAGAGCCCTTTTGTTTGGTTTTTATTCAACCAGAATATTTGTCAAATGTTTCTTCTACTTTACGTTTACGGCTGAAGTTGGTGTCACGGACGGTTCTGTAGTCCAGTGGTATCACGCTGGACTGGTAATCTAGGGATCGTAGGTTCGATACCCCGTCTGACCCTAATAAAAGTAACAGTCTTTCAGGTGGGATGTTAATCCGAGGCCTCATGTCGGTGCTTTACACCGTGCACGTAACAGAACCAGAGGAGACTCTGGAATGTGTCTCTGTCTATATCATTGCACTATCCTCAAAATATCTAAAATGACTAATATCTTCAGGAGGCGTCGCTCACATGGGCAACCGTTAGCAACGATAAATAAACGTAAAACACAAATGTTGGTGTCCGTTTCATCAGTTAGAAATGCCGCTGCATCATCAGTAGCAGTCTTCATTCTACCCGTGTATCCGTCCGTGCATGTCATCTATTGCAGTCATTATTCTACCAGTGTGTCCGTCCGTGCATGTCATCTGTTGCAGTCATTATTCTACCCGTGTGTCCGTCTGTGCATGTCAACTGTAGCAATCATCATTCCGATTATTTATTTAGGTATTGAATGAATATGTTTACAATATTCCTGATGTCGAATGAAATATTATTTTATGCAACCAGGTACACATTAAGGGTCTTTCTCATCTTTATGAAACAGAAAAAGATATTGTCAACGACGGACACATACTGCTCATGTCGTAAAGTTATATAGGATGTAAGTGCAGAAATGCTCATGTCGTAAAGTTAAATAGGATGAAAGTGCAGAACTGCTCATGTCGTAAAGTTAAATAGAATGTAAGTGCAGAACTGCTCATGTCGTAAAGTTAAATAGAATGTAAGTGTAGAACTTCTCATGTCGTAAAGTTAAATAGAATGTAAGTGCAGAACTGCTCATGTCGTAAAGTTAAATAGAATGTAAGTGCAGAGCTGCTCATGTCGTAAAGTTAAATATAATGTAAGTGCAGAACTAATATCGTAAATTTAAATAGAATGTAAGTGCATAACTGCTCATGTCGTAAAGTTAAATAGAATGTAAGTGTAGAACTGCTCATGTCGTAAAGTTAAATATAATGTAAGTGCAGAACTGCTTATGTCGTAAAGTTAAACAGAATGTAAGTGCAGAACTGCTCATGTCGTAAAGTTAAATATAATGTAAGTGTAGAACTGTTCATGTCGTAAAGTTAAATAGAATGTAAGTGCAGAACTCATATCGTAAAGTTGAATAGAATGTAAGTGCAGAACTGCTCATGTCGTAAAGTTAAATAGAATGTAAGTGTAGAACTGCTCATGTCGTAAAGTTAAATATAATGTAAGTGCAGAACTGCTCATGTCGTAAAGTTAAATATAATGTAAGTGCAGAAATGCTCATGTCGTAAAGTTAAATGGAATGTAAGTGCAGAATTGCTCATGTCGTAAATTTAAACAGAATGTAAGTGCAGAACTGCTCATGTCGTAAAGATAAATAGAATGTAAGTGCAGAACTGCTCATGTCGTAAAGCTAAACAGAATGTAAGTGCAGAAATGCTCATGTCGTAAATTTAAATAGAATGTAAGTGCAGAACTGCTCATGTCGTAAAGTTAAACAGAATGTAAGTGCAGAAATGCTCATGTCGTAAATTTAAATAGAATGTAAGTGCAGAACTGCTCATGTCGTAAAGTTAAACAGAATGTAAGTGCAGAACTGCTCATGTCGTAAAGTTAAATAGAATGTAAGTGCAGAAATGCTCATGTCGTAAAGTTAAATATAATGTAAGAGTATAACTGCTCATGTCGTAAAGTTAAATAGAATGTAAGTGCAGAAATCTGATACTGAATTATTTAGGCTAATCTATATTTATAGTAAGATATGTCTTATTAATAACAACCGGACATTTATTTTCAGATCTCGGTCTAGCTGCTTATATGAATCATGGGTATAGTTTGGTGCATTTTACTCTATGGTGGAATACTTGTTAGTTGTCAAGGACTTGGTAAGTGTGCATTGCATACACATCCAATAATAAAAGTTAATCTTGTGTCATACGTAGATTCACGGGGAAACATTATATTCTGAAGAGTAAGTGTGCATTGATCTGAGGAAGTGAGAGTGTGGGAACACTTAGCATAATACAGATTGAATCGTTTAATCAAGTTATCTAAGAAGAAAGACAGACAAAAGATAAACTGATTTCCAAAGCAAACCATAATCACCTTGCAATCTCAAGAGCTATATCACCACACAATTCCTCTACGTAATTACTGCATGGATTCAGGTGGACTCCACTGTATAGGCATTGTCGTCGACTGCTTGCAGACATAGCGACTTATAGATGTAAGCTATACCACTGATAATACAAAGCTTCAGGTGCGAAAGTTCCGGAGTTCGAGCCCCGCTGGATCCGTTGCGAGTGTACTCTTAGGCAAGGTGTTCCACGTTGGCTCTTCTTTCTCCCTCGCGGCGATGGATTCCATCAGAATGAGGTCTCGAGAGGGATTAATATAAGTTGTAAGAACTTGTTTCGCAATCGAGCTAAAATAAATTTGTATAAACTAAACTAAATACAAACTACTAGCTCACGTTCTACTTATTTCAACTTAGTTGAATTGCTCTATAGAACTTCATTCCTTATGAAATCCATCGCCATGAATGATAGATTTTAAGCTTGGTCTTGTCGTTGGTTCGAACGCATAATCTTTTAGTTTCGATGTGAACATATGTCCGTTAGTTTTGGCTTAGCAATTGCTTGTAATGGAAATTATATTTAGAAAATCCTAAATAATTGATATAATGTCAATATTTGCAGGAGTAAATCTCATCAGCGGTATCAATAACTCGGTCATCACCAGTCAATCTAGCTTGTATATAGAATACCTGAGGTTCGGTTCTTTAAAAGCAATAGATGGAAAGGATAGTCAACGTATTGATACTTGTGGTTGCTGCAGTGTTACTAATGGAGCCATACCTTCATGGTGGCAGATTAATCTGGGAAACAAGTACCTTATAGATGCATTGGAAGTAATTGGTCGCGAGAAAGGTATGCTATATTACCTCTGCACTTACACCATTGGACTTATCTAATGTAGTTCTCTGTAATATAACATCTGTAATATCGGTTTGTCGCTACCTCCTAATAATTTACACGTGAATTCAATGAGTCCGTATCTTAGTAATCCCTCACATATATACAAGTCAGATTAGAGGGGTAATGTCCAAGAGTGAATGAAGAACTCAAATTAGAATGCAATAATATTTTACTCTATTGCTTATATGCGTACTCATGAATCTATCGTTTGCTTCTCGTTCATGTATCGGAGAGCAAAGAAACAGTTAGATTCGACCTGATGTTGGTGTTTTGTATATGATTGATTCTTAAGTTAGTTGACAGATCACCCACTTACATACAAATATTGTAAATTAACTATGTGTCTGCCATATCATATTGATGCAGTTTGACAAGTAGGGATGTTGGTTTGTCAAATCATATTGGTGCAGTTAGACAAGTAGGATTGTTGGTTTGTCATATCATATTGATGCAGTTAGACAATTAGGATTGTTGGTTTGTCATATCATATTGATGCAGTTAGACAAGTAGGAGTGTTGGTTTGTCATATTGATGCAGTTAGACAAGTAGGATTGTTGGTTTATCATATTGGTGCAGTTAGACAAGTAGGACTGTTGGTTTATCATATTGATGCAGTTAGACAAGTAGGATTGTTGGTTTGTCATATTGATGCAGTTAGACAAGTAGGATTGTTGTTTTATCATATTGATGAAGTTAGACAAGTAGAATTGTTGGTTTATCATATTGATGCAGCTAGACAAGTAGGATTGTTGGTTTGTCATATCATATTGGTGCAGTTAGACAAGTAGGATTGTTGGTTTGTCATATCATATTGGTGCAGTTAGACAAGTAGGACTGTTGGTTTATCATATTGATGCAGTTAGACAAGTAGGACTGTTGGTCTATCATATTGATGCAGTTAGACAAGTAGGATTGTTGGTTTGTCATATCATATTAATGCAGTTAGACAAGTAGGACTGTTGGTTTGTCATATCATATTGATGCAGTTAGACAAGTAGGATTGTTGGTTTATCATATTGATGCAGTTAGACAAGTAGGATTGTTGGTCTATCATATTGATGCAGTTAGACAAGTAGGATTGTTGGTTTGTCATATCATATTGATGCAGTTAGACAAGTAGGATTGTTGGTTTGTCATATCATATTGATGCAGTTAGACAAGTAGGACTGTTGGTCTATCATATTGATGCTGTTAGACAAGTAGGATTGTTGGTTTGTCATATCATATTGATGCAGTTAGACAAGTAGGACTGTTGGTTTTTCATATTGATGCAGTTAGACAAGTAGGATTGTTGGTTTATCATATCATATTGATGCAGTTAGACAATTAGGATTGTTGGTTTGTCATATCATATTGATGCAGTTAGACAAGTAGGATTGTTGATTTGTCATATCATATAGGTGCAGTTAGACAAGTAGAATTGTTAGTTTGTCATATTGATGCAGTTAGACAAGTAGGATTGTTGGTTTATCATATTGATGCAGTTAGACAAGTAGGATTGTTGGTTTATCATATTGATGCAGTTAGACAAGTAGGACTGTTGGTTTGTCATATCATATTGATGCAGTTAGACAAGTAGGACTGTTGGTTTGTCATATCATATTGATGCAGTTCGACAAGTAGGACTGTTGGTTTGTCATATCATATTGGTGCAGATAGACAAGTAGGACTGTTGGTTTGTAATATCATATTGATGCAGTTAGACAAGTAGGACTGTTGGTTTGTCGTATCATATTGATGCAGTTAGACAAGTAGGACTGTTGGTTTGTCATATCATATTGATGCAGTTAGACAAGTAGGACTGTTGGTCTATCATATTGATGCAGTTAGACAAGTAGGATTGTTGGTTTGTCATATCATATTGATGCAGTTAGACAAGTAGGACTGTTGGTTTTTCATATTGATGCAGTTAGACAAGTAGGATTGTTGGTTTATCATATCATATTGATGCAGTTAGACAAGTAGGATTGTTGGTTTGTCATATCATATTGATGCAGTTAGACAAGTAGGATTGTTGGTTTGTCATATTGATGCAGTTAGACAAGTAGGATTGTTGGTTTATCATATTGATGCAGTTAGACAAGTAGGATTGTTGGTTTATCATATTGATGCAGTTAGACAAGTAGGACTGTTGGTTTGTCATATCATATTGATGCAGTTAGACAAGTAGGACTGTTGGTTTGTCATATCATATTGATGCAGTTAGACAAGTAGGACTGTTGGTTTGTCATATCATATTGATGCAGTTAGACAAGTAGGACTGTTGGTTTATCATATTGATGCAGTTAGACAAGTAGGACTGTTGGTTTATCATATTGATGCAGTTAGACAAGTAGGATTGTTGGTTTTCATATCATATTGATGCAGTTAGACAAGTAGGACTGTTGGTTTGTCATATCATATTGATGCAGTTAGACAAGTAGGACTGTTGGTTTGTCATATCATATTGGTGCAGTTAGACAAGTAGGACTGTTGGTTTGTATATCATATTGATGCAGTTAGACAAGTAGGACTGTTGGTTTGTCTATCATATTGATGCAGTTAGACAAGTAGGACTGTTGGTTTATCATATTGATGCAGTTAGACAAGTAGGATTGTTGGTTTATCATATCATATTGATGCAGTTAGACAAGTAGGATTGTTGGTTTGTCATATCATATTGATGCAGTTAGACAAGTAGGATTGTTGGTTTATCATATTGATGCAGTTAGACAAGTAGGATTGTTGGTTTATCATATTGATGCAGTTAGACAAGTAGGATTGTTGGTTTGTCATATCATATTGATGCAGTTAGACAAGTAGGACTGTTGGTTTGTCATATCATATTGATGCAGTTAGACAAGTAGGACTGTTGGTTTGTCTATCATATTGATGCAGTTAGACAAGTAGGACTGTTGGTTTGTCATATCATATTGATGCAGTTAGACAAGTAGGACTGTTGGTCTATCATATTGATGCAGTTAGACAAGTAGGATTGTTGGTTTGTCATATCATATTGATGCAGTTAGACAAGTAGGACTGTTGGTTTTTCATATTGATGCAGTTAGACAAGTAGGATTGTTGGTTTATCATATCATATTGATGCAGTTAGACAAGTAGGATTGTTGGTTTGTCATATCATATTGATGCAGTTAGACAAGTAGGATTGTTGGTTTGTCATATTGATGCAGTTAGACAAGTAGGATTGTTGGTTTATCATATTGATGCAGTTAGACAAGTAGGATTGTTGGTTTATCATATTGATGCAGTTAGACAAGTAGGACTGTTGGTTTATCATATTGATGCAGTTAGACAAGTAGGACTGTTGGTTTGTCATATCATATTGATGCAGTTCGACAAGTAGGACTGTTGGTTTGTCATATCATATTGGTGCAGATAGACAAGTAGGACTGTTGGTTTGTAATATCATATTGATGCAGTTAGACAAGTAGGACTGTTGGTTTGTCGTATCATATTGATGCAGTTAGACAAGTAGGACTGTTGGTTTATCATATTGATGCAGTTAGATAAGTAGGATTGTTGGTTTATCATATCATATTGATGCAGTTAGACAATTAGGATTGTTGGTTTGTCATATCATATTGATGCAGTTAGACAAGTAGGATTGTTGGTTTATTATATTGATGCAGTTAGACAAGTAGGATTGTTGGTTTATTATATTGATGCAGTTAGACAAGTAGGATTGTTGGTTTGTCATATCATATTGGTGCAGTTAGACAAGTAGGACTGTTGGTTTATCATATTGATGCAGTTTGACAAGTAGGACTGTTGGTTTATTATATTGATGCAGTTAGACAAGTAGGATTGTTGGTTTATATTGTGCAGTTAGACAAGTAGGATGTTGGTTTGTCATATCATATTGGTGCAGTTAGACAAGTAGGACTGTTGGTTTGTCATATCATATTGGTGCAGTTAGAGAAGTAGGACTGTTGGTTTATCTTATTGATGCAGTTAGACAAGTAGGACTGTTGGTTTATCATATTGATGCAGTTAGACAAGTAGGATTGTTGTTTTGTCATATCATAGTGATGCAGTTAGACAAGTAGGATTGTTGGTCTATCATATTGATACAGTTAGACAAGTAGTATTGTTGGTTTATCATTTTGATGCAGTTAGACAAGTAGGATTGTTGGTGTATCATATTGATGCAGTTAGACAAGTAGGACTGTTGGTTTATCAGATTGATGCAGTTAGACAAGTAGGACTGTTGGTTTATCAGATTGATGCAGTTAGACAAGTAGGACTGTTGGTTTGTCATATCATATTGATGCAGTTAGACAAGTAGGACTGTTGGTTTGTCATATCATATTGATGCAGTTCGACAAGTAGGACTGTTGGTTTGTCATATCATATTGGTGCAGATAGACAAGTAGGAGTGTTGGTTTGTCATATTGATGCAGTTAGACAAGTAGGATTGTTGGTTTATCATATTGATGCAGCTATACAAGTAGGACTGTTGGTTTATCATATTGATGCAGTTAGACAAGTAGGATTGTTGGTTTGTCATATTGATGCAGTTAGACAAGTAGGACTGTTGGTTTGTCATATCATATTGATGCAGTTAGACAAGTAGGACTGTTGGTTTATCATATTGATGCAGTTAGACAAGTAGGACTGTTGGTTTGTCATATCATATTGATGCAGTTAGACAAGTAGGACTGTTGGTTTATCATATTGATGCAGTTAGACAAGTAGGACTGTTGGTCTATCATATTGATGCAGTTAGACAAGTAGGATTGTTGGTTTGTCATATCATATTGATGCAGTTAGACAAGTAGGACTGTTGGTCTATCATATTGATGCAGTTAGACAAGTAGGATTGTTGGTTTGTCATATCATATTGATGCAGTTAGACAAGTAGGACTGTTGGTTTTTCATATTGATGCAGTTAGACAAGTAGGATTGTTGGTTTATCATATTGATGCAGTTAGACAAGTAGGACTGTTGGTTTATCATATTGATGCAGTTAGACAAGTAGGATTGTTGGTTTGTCATATCATATTGATGCAGTTAGACAAGTAGGATTGTTGATTTGTCATATCATATAGGTGCAGCTAGACAAGTAGAATTGTTAGTTTGTCATATTGATGCAGTTAGACAAGTAGGATTGTTGGTTTATCATATTGATGCAGTTAGACAAGTAGGATTGTTGGTTTATCATATTGATGCAGTTAGACAAGTAGGACTGTTGGTTTGTCATATCATATTGATGCAGTTAGACAAGTAGGACTGTTGGTTTGTCATATCATATTGATGCAGTTCGACAAGTAGGACTGTTGGTTTGTCATATCATATTGGTGCAGATAGACAAGTAGGACTGTTGGTTTGTAATATCATATTGATGCAGTTAGACAAGTAGGACTGTTGGTTTGTCGTATCATATTGATGCAGTTAGACAAGTAGGACTGTTGGTTTATCATATTGATGCAGTTAGACAAGTAGGATTGTGGGTTATATCATATTGATGCAGTTAGACAAGTAGGATTGTTGGTTTGTCATATCATATTGATGCAGTTAGACAAGTAGGATGTTGGTTATATATTGATGCAGTTAGACAAGTAGGATGTTGGTATTATATTGATGCAGTTAGACAAGTAGGATTGTTGGTTGTCATATCATATTGGTGCAGTTAGACAAGTAGGACTTGGTATATATTGATGCAGTTGACAAGTAGGACTGTTGGTTTATCATATTGATGCAGTTAGACAAGTAGGATTGTTGGTTTGTCATATCATATGTGCAGTTAGACAAGTAGGACTGTTGGTTTGTCATATCATATTGATGCAGTTAGACAAGTAGGACTGTTGGTTTATCATATTGATGCAGTTAGACAAGTAGGACTGTTGGTTTATCATATTGATGCAGTTAGACAAGTAGGATTGTTGGTTTGTCATATCATATTGATGCAGTTAGACAAGTAGGATTGTTGGTCTATCATATTGATGCAGTTAGACAAGTAGGATTGTTGGTTTGTCATATTGATGCAGTTAGACATGTAGGACTGTTGGTTTGTCATATCACATTGATGCAGTTAGACAAGTAGGACTGTTGGTTTATCATATTGATGCAGTTAGACAAGTAGGACTGTTGGTTTGTCATATCATATTGATGCAGTTAGACAAGTAGGACTGTTGTTTTATCATATTGATGAAGTTAGACAAGTAGAATTGTTGGTTTATCATATTGATGCAGCTAGACAAGTAGGATTGTTGGTTTGTCATATCATATTGGTGCAGATAGACAAGTAGGACTGTTGGTCTATCATATTGATGCAGTTAGACAAGTAGGATTGTTGGTTTGTCATATCATATTGATGCAGTTAGACAAGTAGGACTGTTGGTCTATCATATTGATGCAGTTAGACAAGTAGGATTGTTGGTTTGTCATATCATATTGATGCAGTTAGACAAGTAGGACTGTTGGTTTTTCATATTGATGCAGTTAGACAAGTAGGATTGTTGGTTTATCATATTGATGCAGTTAGACAAGTAGGATTGTTGGTTTATCATATCATATTGATGCAGTTAGACAATTAGGATTGTTGGTTTGTCATATCATATTGATGCAGTTAGACAAGTAGGATTGTTGATTTGTCATATCATATAGGTGCAGCTAGACAAGTAGAATTGTTAGTTTGTCATATTGATGCAGTTAGACAAGTAGGATTGTTGGTTTATCATATTGATGCAGTTAGACAAGTAGGATTGTTGGTTTATCATATTGATGCAGTTAGACAAGTAGGACTGTTGGTTTATCATATTGATGCAGTTAGACAAGTAGGATTGTTGGTTTGTCATATTGATGCAGTTAGACAAGTAGGACTGTTGGTTTGTCATATCATATTGATGCAGTTCGACAAGTAGGACTGTTGGTTTGTCATATCATATTGGTGCAGATAGACAAGTAGGACTGTTGGTTTGTAATATCATATTGATGCAGTTAGACAAGTAGGACTGTTGGTTTGTCGTATCATATTGATGCAGTTAGACAAGTAGGACTGTTGGTTTATCATATTGATGCAGTTAGATAAGTGGGATTGTTGGTTTATCATATCATATTGATGCAGTTAGACAATTAGGATTGTTGGTTTGTCATATCATATTGATGCAGTTAGACAAGTAGGATTGGGTTTATTATATTGATGCAGTTAGACAAGTAGGATTGTTGGTTTATTATTTTGATGCAGTTAGACAAGTAGGATTGTTGGTTTGTCATATCATATTGGTGCAGTTAGACAAGTAGGACTGTTGGTTTATCATATTGATGCAGTGACAAGTAGGACTGTTGGTTTATTATATTGATGCAGTTAGACAAGTAGGATTGTTGGTTTGTCATATCATATTGGTGCAGTTAGACAAGTAGGACTGTTGGTTTGTCATATCATATTGGTGCAGTTAGAGAAGTAGGACTGTTGGTTTATCTTATTGATGCAGTTAGACAAGTAGGACTGTTGGTTTATCATATTGATGCAGTTAGACAAGTAGGATTGTTGTTTTGTCATATCATAGTGATGCAGTTAGACAAGTAGGATTGTTGGTCTATCATATTGATACAGTTAGACAAGTAGTATTGTTGGTTTATCATTTTGATGCAGTTAGACAAGTAGGATTGTTGGTGTATCATATTGATGCAGTTAGACAAGTAGGACTGTTGGTTTATCAGATTGATGCAGTTAGACAAGTAGGACTGTTGGTTTGTCATATCATATTGATGCAGTTCGACAAGTAGGACTGTTGGTTTGTCATATCATATTGGTGCAGATAGACAAGTAGGACTGTTGGTTTGTAATATCATATTGATGCAGTTAGACAAGTAGGACTGTTGGTTTGTCGTATCATATTGATGCAGTTAGACAAGTAGGACTGTTGGTTTATCATATTGATGCAGTTAGATAAGTAGGATTGTTGGTTTATCATATCATATTGATGCAGTTAGACAAGTAGGATTGTTGGTTTGTCATATCATATTGATGCAGTTAGACAAGTAGGACTGTTGGTTTATCATATTGATGCAGTTAGACAAGTAGGACTGTTGGTTTATCATATTGATGCAGTTAGACAAGTAGGACTGTTGGTTTATCATATTGATGCAGTTAGACAAGTAGGACTGTTGGTTTGTCATATCATATTGATGCAGTTAGACAAGTAGGACTGTTGGTTTGTCATATCATATTGGTGCAGATAGACAAGTAGGACTGTGTTTGTCATATTGATGCAGTTAGACAAGTAGGATGTTGGTTTATCATATTATGCAGTAACAAGTAGGACTGTGGTTTATCATTGATGCAGTTAGACAAGTAGATTTCATATTATGCAGTTAGACAGTAGGATGTTGGTTTGTCATATCAATGATGCAGTTAGACAAGTAGGATTGTTGGTTTGTCATATTGATGCAGTTAGACAAGTAGGACTGTTGGTTTGTCATATCATATTGATGCAGTTAGACAAGTAGGACTGTTGGTTTATCATATTGATGCAGTTAGACAAGTAGGACTGTTGGTTTGTCATATCATATTGATGCAGTTAGACAAGTAGGACTGTTGGTTTATCATATTGATGCAGTTAGACAAGTAGGACTGTTGGTTTGTCATATCATATTGATGCAGTTAGACAAGTAGGACTGTTGGTTTATCATATTGATGCAGTTAGACAAGTAGGACTGTTGGTTTATCATATTGATGCAGTTAGACAAGTAGGCTGTGGTTTGTTATCATATTGATGCAGTTAGACAAGTAGACTGTTGGTTTGTCATATCATATGATGCAGTTAGACAAGTAGATGTTGTTGTATATCATATGATGCAGTTAGAAAGTAGGATGTTGGTTATATATTGCGTTAGACAAGTAGGATGTTGGTTTGTCATATCATATTGATGCAGTTAACAAGTAGGACTGTTGGTTTTTCATATTGATGCAGTGACAAGATGTTGGTTTATCATATTGATGCGTTAGACAAGTAGGATTGTTGGTTTATCATATTGATGCAGTACAAGTAGGACTGTTGGTTTATCATATTGATGCAGTTAGACAAGTAGGATTTGGTTTGTCATATGATGCAGTTAGACAGTAGGATGTTGTTGATATCACATTGATGCAGTTAGACAAGTAGGACTGTTGGTTTATCATATTGATGCAGTTAGACAAGTAGGACTGTTGGTTTGTCATATCATATTGATGCAGTTAGACAAGTAGGACTGTTGTTTTATCATATTGATGAAGTTAGACAAGTAGAATTGTTGGTTTATCATATTGATGCAGCTAGACAAGTAGGATTGTTGGTTTGTCATATCATATTGGTGCAGTTAGACAAGTAGGATTGTTGGTTTGTCATATCATATTGGTGCAGTTAGACAAGTAGGACTGTTGGTTTATCATATTGATGCAGTTAGACAAGTAGGACTGTTGGTCTATCATATTGATGCAGTTAGACAAGTAGGATTGTTGGTTTGTCATATCATATTGATGCAGTTAGACAAGTAGGACTGTTGGTCTATCATATTGATGCAGTTAGACAAGTAGGATTGTTGGTTTGTCATATCATATTGATGCAGTTAGACAAGTAGGACTGTTGGTTGTCATATCATATTGGTGCAGTTAGACAAGTAGGACTGTTGGTTTGTAATATCATATTGATGCAGTTAGACAAGTAGGACTGTTGGTTTGTCGTATCATATTGATGCAGTTAGACAAGTAGGACTGTTGGTTTATCATATTGATGCAGTTAGACAAGTAGGATTGTTGGTTTATCATATCATATTGATGCAGTTAGACAAGTAGGATTGTTGGTTTGTCATATCATATTGATGCAGTTAGACAAGTAGGACTGTTGGTTTATCATATTGATGCAGTTAGACAAGTAGGACTGTTGGTTTATCATATTGATGCAGTTAGACAAGTAGGACTGTTGGTTTATCATATTGATGCAGTTAGACAAGTAGGACTGTTGGTTTGTCATATCATATTGATGCAGTTAGACAAGTAGGACTGTTGGTTTGTCATATTGATGCAGTTAGACAAGTAGGATTGTTGGTTTATCATATTGATGCAGTTAGACAAGTAGGACTGTTGGTTTATCATATTGATGCAGTTAGACAAGTAGGATTGTTGGTTTATCATATTGATGCAGTTAGACAAGTAGGACTGTTGGTTTATCATATTGATGCAGTTAGACAAGTAGGATTGTTGGTTTATCATATTGATGCAGTTAGACAAGTAGGACTGTTGGTTTATCATATTGATGCAGTTAGACAAGTAGGATTGTTGGTTTGTCATATTGATGCAGTTAGACATGTAGGACTGTTAGTTTGTCATATCACATTGATGCAGTTAGACAAGTAGGACTGTTGGTTTATCATATTGATGCAGTTAGACAAGTAGGACTGTTGGTTTGTCATATCATATTGATGCAGTTAGACAAGTAGGACTGTTGTTTTATCATATTGATGCAGTTAGACAAGTAGGATTGTTGGTTTATCATATTGATGCAGTTAGACAAGTAGGACTGTTGGTTTGTCATATCATATTGATGCAGTTAGACAAGTAGGACTGTTGGTTTGTCATATCATATTGGTGCAGTTAGACAAGTAGGACTGTTGGTTTGCTATCATATTGATGCAGTTAGACAAGTAGGACTGTTGGTCATCATATTGATGCATTAGACAAGTAGGATTGTTGGTTTGTCATATCATATTGATGCAGTTAGACAAGTAGGACTGTTGGTTTTTCATATTGATGCAGTTAGACAAGTAGGATTGTTGGTTTATCATATTGATGCAGTTAGACAAGTAGGATTGTTGGTTTATCATATTGATGCAGCTATACAAGTAGGACTGTTGGTTTATCATATTGATGCAGTTAGACAAGTAGGATTGTTGGTTTGTCATATTGATGCAGTTAGACATGTAGGACTGTTAGTTTGTCATATCACATTGATGCAGTTAGACAAGTAGGACTGTTGGTTTATCATATTGATGCAGTTAGCCAAATAGGACTGTTGGTTTGTCATATCATATTGATGCAGTTAGACAAGTAGGACTGTTGTTTTATCATATTGATGAAGTTAGACAAGTAGAATGGTTGGTTTATCATATTGATGCAGCTAGACAAGTAGGATTGTTGGTTTGTCATATCATATTGGTGCAGATGGATAAGTAGGATTGTTGGTTTGTCATATCATATTGGGCAGTTAGACAAGTAGGACTGTTGGTATCATATTGATGCAGTTAGACAAGTAGGACTGTTGGTCTATCATATTGATGCAGTTAGACAAGTAGGATTGTTGGTTGTCATATCATATTAAGCAGTTAGACAAGTAGGACTGTTGGTCTATCATATTGATGCAGTTAGACAAGTAGGATTGTTGGTTTGTCATATCATATTGATGCAGTTAGACAAGTAGGACTGTTGGTCTATCATATTGATGCTGTTAGACAAGTAGGATTGTTGGTTTGTCATATCATATTGATGCAGTTAGACAAGTAGGACTGTTGGTTTTTCATATTGATGCAGTTAGACAAGTAGGATTGTTGGTTTATCATATTGATGCCGTTAGACAAGTAGGATTGTTGGTTTATCATATCATATTGATGCAGTTAGACAATTAGGATTGTTGGTTTGTCATATCATATTGATGCAGTTAGACAAGTAGGATTGTTGATTTGTCATATCATATAGGTGCAGCTAGACAAGTAGAATTGTTAGTTTGTCATATTGATGCAGTTAGACAAGTAGGATTGTTGGTTTATCATATTGATGCAGTTAGACAAGTAGGACTGTTGGTTTGTCATATCATATTGATGCAGTTAGACAAGTAGGACTGTTGGTTTGTCATATCATATTGATGCAGTTCGACAAGTAGGACTGTTGATTTGTCATATCATATTGATGCAGTTAGACAAGTAGGACTGTTGGTCTATCATATTGATGCAGTTAGACAAGTAGGATTGTTGGTTTGTCATATCATATTGATGCAGTTAGACAAGTAGGACTGTTGGTT
>CM026391.1:8494096-8524542 GCA_014843695.1 Archivesica marissinica
TCTGAGGGTGCGACAGTGTATGAAACAACCCCATATTAGTAGATACAATATGGACTATAGTTATCCATCAACATGTGTCTAAGAGTGCGACAGTGTATGAAACAACCCCATATTAGTAGATACAGTATGGACTATAGTTATCCATCAACATGTGTCTGAGGGTTTGACAGTGTATGAAACAACCACATATTAGTAGATACAGTATGGCTATAGTTATCCATCAACATGTGTCTGAGGGTGCGACAGTGTATAAAACAACACCATATTAGTAGATACAGTATGGACTATCGTTATCCATCAACATTTGTCTGAGGGTGCGACAGTGTATGAAACGAAACCATATTAGTAGATACAATATGGCTATAGTTATCCATCAACATGTGTCTGAGGGTGCGACAGTGTATGAAACAACCATATATTAGTACGAGTTTAATAAATTCAACATGGAAAGACACGAATGTAAGATTCTTTTTATCACATTAACCAAATACGCAGTAAAAGGGTGTCACGATTAAACACACGTCCCCTTTAGCAAATGAAAGCCAGAGTAGTACTGCGGTTTCTACTTAATGGGCCAAGTAAATATTGCGACACTAAATACTTCAATGGTTTTATTTTCTTCCTTTGTAAACAGTTTTAAACTATCTCAACATATCATGTGCAACAATTCAATATTAAACACTTTTAAATTAATTTCAAACAGTCGTTTTTTAACAAATACAAAATGTACACGATGTTTTGGCAAATGACGTCACAATCAAAGTTACACAGCGCGCGCTAGTTGATGTAAAAAGGTATGTCACTGCGAATCGCTATCGCTTTCAATGATTCTTAGACGTTTTCTTGGTGGATTAGATGGGGATACAGTTTTAGGGTTGTTAATGTATACATTAAAAGTACCACCATGGATTGGGCCAGCCAACAGACTTTGGAATCCACCGGTCAGATTAATATTGGAGTTGGAATTGGTATTCATAGAAGTTGCCACGCTTGGTGACGAATATGTGTTGACCTGGTTTGGATATGCTGTGTAATGTGCTTTATCTGGCCTATCAGGATTTGGATGTACAGTGCTGTTGGACGAACTGTTGGGCAAATACAGGATGTTGGATATTTCTTTGTGCTGATGTTGATTGATGTGATTGTAGTTGTTGATATACGATATATTTTTATTTACATTTTTGACAGCGCGTATGAATATACAAATAAAGTGATTCGCCCACGCATTTGCCTCATGTGCATATTTAATACACTAGTGTATTACCGAATTTATGACATGGCTTTATTAAACTCCCGCGCCGTAGTTTATGTGCTAAAATATGTTTACTATAGTTACGTCACTTCAGATTTGTTATAACCTGTTTAATATAAGTCACTTCAGATTTGTAATAACCTGTTTAATGTTTGGCGTTTAGACGCGATTTCCTGCGTTTTCTGATTTAAATAGTTTAGACGTATAATTGTGTACTGACATTTCAGATCTCTAGCAGTCAACATTTTATACAGAAAATGTATATTTGTTGCATTTTATTTATTTTATTTTTCATTTATTTTTTGTTTGCTTTGGCAATTTTACCCGAGGCAGCTGCACCGGTGTGCCTCAGTATGACTATGGGCCTGGTTTAATATACGGTAATCAGCGATATATTTTAGATTTCATCTGTATTAATATCCCATACATGTGCACACGTATAATGCAAACACAGATTTAAACAATCATACAAACAGTGCATATTCTGAATATAATTATAAAGGACATATTGCAACAAATAGTATCACAGTATAAAAGCACATGTTGCTATTAGTTAATTACATTCTAAAGCCAAGAAACAGTTGCTAATTTCAGCTTAATTATTATTTGAAGCAAAAATGAGTAAACAAAACTGAATTGAAAAACAAGCAATATAATGTCACTATCAGATCAAGACTGACCTAATTAGTAGCTACCTCTTGTATTGTGAACGTGTCTTATAACATTATCCTGTATTAATATATGTCTTACGCTTCCGACTTGTACTCTAAGAACCACTTTCAGTATATCCAACTATTGGTGGCAGGGAGCATTTCTGTATGCATTGCATAATAGACTGCGTTTGTTCGGTTACTTCCCTTAGTCGAAAATATCTAATAGTTCGAGTTTGTATCAGAAGAAATATATATATAGTCATATATAACACTTGATATATCTATTATGTCGGTTTATGTAGACTTGAACGGTACTGTAATGTTATGTATGCTGACTGTTCAAACTTCATATATCTATTATGTCGGATTATGTAGACTTGAACGGTACTGTAATGTTATGTATGCTGACCAAACTTGATATATCTAATATTTCGGCTTCTGTAGACTGAACGGTACTGTAATGTTATGTATGCTGACCACTTGATATATCTATTATGTCGGCTTCTGTAGACTTGAACGGTACTGTAATGTTATGTATGCTGACCAAACTTGATATATCTACTATGTCGGCGTCTGTAGACTTGAACGGTATTGTAATGTTATGGATGGTGACTGTTCAAATTTGATATATCTATTATGTTGGCGTCTGTAGACTGTACGGTACTGTAATGTTATGTATGCTGACTTGACATATCTAATATGTCGGCTTCTGTAGACTGAACGGTACTGTAATGCTATGTATGCTGACTGTTCAAGCTTGACATCTCTATTATGTCGGTTTCTGTAGACTTGAACGGTACTGTAATGTTATGTATGCTGACTGTTCAAGCTTGACATATCTATTATGTCGGCTTCCGTAGAACTTGAACGGTACTGTAATGCTATGTATGCTGACTGTTCAAACTTGATATATCTATTATGTCGGCGTCTGTAGACTGTACGGTACTGTAATGTTATGTAAGCGGACTGTTCAAACTTGATATATATATATTATGTCGGCGTCTGTAGACTGTACGGTACTGTAATGTTATGTATGCTGACTGTTCAAACTTGACATATCTATTATGTCGGTTTCTGTAGACTTGAACGGTACTGTAATGCTATGTAAGCTGACTGTTCAAACTTGACATATCTATTATGTCGGCTTCTGTAGACTTGAACGGTACTGTAATGCTATGTATGCTAACTGTTCCATCTTTCTCTCTCAGATATGAACGGACAAGGAGCAACAGTCATCTACGTAGATGTAACAGCTATTGACAAATTAAACATGTGCGTGCGATAAACTAAGCCACATGACATATGCATTACCGTCCTGTATTAAGCATCCATTCATCAGATTCACAGAGAGGCAATTTGTTCAACAATTAGTTTATGCAAATTTATTTTAGTTCAATTGCGAAACAAATTTATACAACTTATATTAATCACTCTCGAGACCTCATTCCTGGTGGGCGGGTGAGCAGGCAGGCAGAGAGGCCATTTTATTTTATTTTATTTTATATACCAGGTTGCATGCACACCACAACATGATTAGTACACAAAATGAGGCTTAATTGTGGTTGTAGCAATGATTTTCCATTTGCATTTTCAAAGATGACCACAATGCAATGTGTGTGTCAGTGTACCTACTTGTCTGTTATTGCGCTGATGGCTTTACAAAATACCTCCCTGTAAAATACATTCTGTATTCAAGTGGCGCTGAAAATCATCAGCCAACTGTCAGAATTATATGTCCTGTATGACTGGTTACACTACACATCAATCATAGCAAAAACAATGTGAAGTACGTCACGATATTTACTTCGACTTACTTCCGTGGTGATTGTATTCATATAATGTTGGGTAGGGACAACATCCATACAATAGGCCGGATGTAGCCTTTGTTTATTGAAGATTTAACAATGGTAGATTTGTTTCTTGTATATAGGAACACACTATCAAGTTAGGCTTACGCATAAAGATCTAACGACGAAGTGTTGCAAATATTATTAGGACAAGTATAATATGGTCCGCTTTTACAACTTGATATAATAAAATATGGCTATGCCCAAATGTTAGTTGTTATTAATATACAACAAAGTTTACAAAGTTTTATTTGTTTAAATCCAGAAGGTCTCAGACCCATGTGGCATACATGTACATATATAAAAATATGGCGACAGCAATTCATTATATCAATATATCTAATTAATTATATAATACTAACGCAAATATTTATATACATGGTATATACCTTATCTTAACGTTATGGTATAACAGTATAGCATGTGAAAGTAATCAAACGAACAATAATTTAGCTTAATACACTGAGTATAAGTATGTTTCAGGCTTAACTAGTGTCGATACTTAAACGGCCGTGTTAAATTTACTACAATCTCGTTTCTACTAACCAACAAGTTACCGTGGGTACATTGCATCTCATATCTACAGTTAAGTTATGAACGTACAGAAAATGTACAATATGCATATAATATTGACTTGATACATTGGAGAACATAAATAACACGTATACTCTATTACTTTATTCTAACCTTACCATTTCAAGCATTTCTGCATTACATAACGTTCCATACACAATATTTGACACTAAAGTATATGTATATTCTTTCATTCTTAACACCAATAACATTTACTTGTGCTTACCATGTTTATGAAAGACGTCTATTAAAGTACATACATCAAGTTATATTGGTATTATATTGGACTTATCATATAACATATTATATTCTAACACGTTATTATCTAGTATATAGATAATTCCACTTCTAACTGAGAAGCACTTTAATAGCGCAGCTGACGCAGGAAGATATTCAGACGATATGACCAGTGTTGTGAAACAGTCTCCAACTCACCGTTGAAATGATTGATTGTCTGTTTGTCTGTTTTGAGGGTACATAGCCACAAGAAGAGCGTATGTGATATGGCGATTATCCAGCTATTACTGTGGAGGAATATCCGGGTGCGACCCTGGGTTCCCCAATCTTTCAGGCACGGACGGACTCCTGTGTAGAACCACCAGCAGTACTCAAACCAGTTGGAAAGCATCCACACATGATTATATTCGAAACCCCAGTGGGATTCGAACGTACATAGGTGAGGGGCAACTGAATTGAAGTCAACAACATTAACCACTCTGCCGCAGAGACCTCCGTTACGAAGTATAAGAGTGGCATTGGTCAGTAAGATGAAGGATGTTGGTCTTGTATGCATGGCGTCCTCTCGTTACCACGGACACCGATCTGTTGTGAGATATGCTGGGAACATATAGTTTACGTATAAATAGCAATGGTACTACATTCTTCCGATAACAGTCTTTCAGATGGGATTTTAAACCGAGGTCTCGTGTCGGTTCTTTACACCGTGCACGTACAATAACCAGCTGAGATTCTGGAATGGGTCTCTGTCTGCATCATTGCACTATCCTCCACTAATCTAAAATGACTAATCTGTTCAGGAGGCGTAGCTGATATGGGCAACCGGTAGCGACGATAAATAAATGGAAAACACACACATCAGATGGGGGATCGAATCTGCGATCCCTGGATTGATGAGTGGATGAGATTACTATAATGGGAAGTTTTATGAATTGTATAACAAATCAAACGATGCATTGTATTGCTTTACAATCGTTGAATACATGTAAAGGGATTAAATACCTGGATGATAGCATGTGTAGACAAGTCTTTTTACATTCAGACATAATTGAATATTAAACATTTAAATTATTTACCAAAGAGACTGGACCAGTATTTACAATAATATATTTCACGACGCATGATTTGAACCCGGTAGTTCATGATGTTGCTGAAGCATGACAGAGAACATGTTAACAAGACTATATAAGAAAACTTGACAAGTATTGTCCCTACCCAACATTACTCTCCGATGTATTTACGGAACAACTGCTATGGTTTTCTAACTTTCATACGTCATAGCTGATTACGTTTCTTACAGGTAACATTTTATTTTAAATTGATTGTTGAGCCGTGCTTATATATAATGTTCAACTGCTTAATATTTATTGCTATATATATTTTTAAAACACTGTCGTGACGTAATACCTTTGTACTTGGAGTCCATTATTATTAATATTGGACTGCTTTCAAAAGGCCAGAGTATATATTAAATCCTACGCGTAAATGTACGAAATTAACAATATAAAGTTGTATAAACTTGCTATATAAATGTGTGTTTTAAGTAAAATATGTAGCATATAGCTTATATCCTATACTAATTTTCCTCCAGTAGGAGAGCAATAGTCTACATACAATAATACAACTTTAGTAAACAATGTGTGTGGTTTACGTTTATTTATCGTCGCTACTGGTTGCCCATATGAGTTATGTCTCCGAATAGATTAGTCATTTTAGGTTTTTGGAGGGTAGTGCAATGATACAGACAGAAACCCATTCCAGAATATCCTCTTATTCTTTTACTAGCACGGTGTACAGCACCGACACGAGACCTCGGTTTAAAGTCCCATATGAGAAACTGTTAATTTTATTATTATCAGACGGGGGATCGAACCTGCGACCCCTGGATTACTGGTCCAGTGTGTTAACCACTGGACTACAGATCCGATAATGTCATGTTACACACATTATATTAGCCTGGGTGCCAGTCTGTCGATTTTTCAATGATTAACTTCTACAACGGAAAAATGACAGCCTGTGGAAACTTGATTTCCGATCGTAGCGTCATCTACTTACATCCTCATTAATGTAGATTGGAAGAACGACAACTCTTCTCTACAAGATAATATCGCTAAATATAGAAACGGAATTCTATCGGAAATCGCCGAACAGTCACGATCATTTCCGAATATACACGAATGCTCCGGGAGACTCATTTACATTGCAAACATATAATTTCACGTACATAGGATTAATGTGAGCCAATAATTACACGGACAATACCCCAAGTGTATCCATGCGTTGATATGATCAGAAGCTCAATACGGCCCAGTTACTAGTCTCGGTGGTAAAATATATTTATTTGACTGACCGGGCAAATATATATTGACGCCTGTTCCCAGTCTACCAGTATATATCAATACGGTACAAGTAATGTATGCTATATTGGTTTGAATAAACATTTTTTTAAACATTGAACATTATGTCACAGTTGAATGAATAAGCGATAACTCACATGCTTCAGGTCACATGATCAGCTCCGGGGAAGTACATGTATACAAAATATATCCATTACGGCTTATGCATGACTTCTTAAAGCGACATTACATTGCAAAAAGCAAATCAAATGCATGTTTTCACATATAAATGCATTACTACTACTACTATTACTGAATACATTCGAACATTAACATTGAATCAATAAACAGTGTTTTTGTGGTATACAAACTTTCAAACAATAAATTAGGATTTCATATAACGGTCATCCGCGCTCCTGAGTGTCATTGGAGCCAATACTAAACATGCGATACTTTCGATTAGAGATAATTTAACTAAGATTACCTAGTGTTATTCAGGATAAACGCGTTGTATTACGCACGAATGTCGATCATATTTACATTATTTTGTTATGTCAACAAATCGCGTATACAACGTTTGTTTATTTGTTGAAATAAACATTTTTTTAGGCAACTATTTGGAAATATTTTATACCATATAATAGCAAATTACATTCTGCAGACATTTGCGTTTTCACCGATGTAGTGTCGATTTAAAATGTTCAATTATTTTCGACAATCGTTTATACATTATGTGGATACTATCACCCAAAGGTTGTTGAGTCAAACTTCGGTTATTTCGAAGTATATTGCTCGATTGTTGATACGTTTCTATGTAAACAATATACAGTCTACATCCGTTATGTCAATGTCGGTTATGTCGAATTCGCCGGTTATGTCGAAGTATTTTGCTCGGTTGATACGTTTTATGTAAACAATGTAGTCTACATCCGCTATGACAATGTCGGTTATGTCGAATTCTCCGGTTATCTCGAAGTCGGATCAAAGTCTCATTTCAGACACTATCAGTCTAAATATAACTGGCTCCGTTTATATCGAATTTTGTTAAGTCAAGCATCGGTTATGTCGAAGTATTTTGCTCGGTTGTGCATACGTTTCTATGTAAACAGTGCATACATGTATCATGTTCTTCTAATGATGTATTACAAGCGTAAATTTACTTGAGACAGTATCATAATTACACGCTTCATTTGCAATGGATTTTTTCAGTTTAATTGAATAAAATTGATTTCATTCATTTGTATTTACTTTATTGTTTTATCCGATCTTGGCTATACATTTTATAATTAAGAACTAATAATTATCAACCGTGTCGGCCATCGTGATATATTTCTACGCATAAGAACGACAAACGAGGGTTATTCTGCGATATACCACGGTTGATACTTATCATTTCGATTCTAACACGACTTACTTATAATTTTAGACGATAAAGGAGTATTTTCTTCAAACGCCGTGCATTTGGCTTTCGAAATTTCCTCCCGCATAAGGGGTGATGACGTTATTTTTTATGGAAAATATCAATCTAGTGCATAAATGAACAAAAGTTGTAACTGATCAATAATTTTATTTATTTTGTCAAATAAAACTGTACAGAATAGTAACTGAAACGTTACTTATCAGAAAAACAAGACGGACAAGAGATTATCTGATTCTAAAAATAGCTTACTTCCACAAACTCCCACGGTTGTATTTACAAACATCACGTGACTTTCATTCATAAAACTTTACACGCATTATATCAATGGAACAGCCAAAACACGGTGCGCGCGCAGCATAGTTCAAGGTAGGTATATCGCAGAATAACCCGAGGTAGATTTTACCCTACAAGTATGAATGTTATTAGCTGGGTCGTGTTAGAATAAGGCTTATTATATATATGTGAACATATGGTGCATTGTGTTTTTTGTGTGAACAATTTAATATTAGTCAACATGTAGGCATTTTAGTATCAAATTGTGAATACACTTTCTGGTTGAAACTTTAATGTATCTTCTGATGGATATAGCTGGGTATCATTTGTGAGAAGCGAGCGCGCTAACCACTGCGCTAATCGGACAGCCATAGGCAACTCTACGGATATATGTACACTGTAAACGGGTGCATAGGCAAATCTACGGATATATGTACAGTGTAAAATGGCGCGGATACATGTACATTGTAATCGGACGCATAATTATGCAAATCTACGGATAGATGTACATTGTAAATGGGCACATAAGCAAATCTAGCGATAAATGTACACTGTAAGGGATGCATAGGCAAATATTCGCATAGATGTACATTGTAGACGTGCGCATAGGCAAATCTACGGATAGGTGTACATTGTAAGTGGGCGCATAGGCAAATCGATGGTTATTGTATATCGACGGTGTACATTGTAAACGGGCGTATTGGCAAATCTTCGTATTGGTGTACATTGTAAACGGGCGTATTGGAAAATCTTCGTATTGGTGTACATTGCAAGGGGTGCATATGCAAATCTACGGATAGGTGTACATTGTAAGTGGGCGCATAGGCAAATCGATGGTTATTGTATATCGACGGTGTACATTGTAAACGGGCGTATTGGCAAATCTTCGTATTGGTGTACATTGTAAACGGGCGTATTGGAAAATCTTCGTATTGGTGTACATTGCAAGGGGTGCATATGCAAATCTACGGATAGGTGTACATTGTAAGCGGGCGCACTGGCAAATATACGAATAGGTGTACATTGTAAATGGGCGTATAGGCAAATCTATGGATAGGTGTACATTGTAAACGGGCGTATAGGCAAATCTACGTATAGGTGTACATTGTAAGCGGGGGCATTGGCAACTCTACGGATAAGTGTACATTATAAAGGGGCGCATATGCAAATATACGGATAGGTGTGCATTGTAAACGGGCGCATAGGCACATCTACGGATAGGTGTACATTGTAAACGGGCGTATTGGCAAATCTACGGATAAATGTACATTGCAAACGGCGTATAGGCAACTCTACGGATAGGTGTACATTGTCAACGGGCGCATAGGCAAATCTACGGATAGGTGTACATTGTAAACGGGAACATAGGCAAATGTACGGATAAATGTACATTCAGAGGCACTTCCGTTATAGATTATGTAATCTCGACATTGTAAACGGGCGCATTGACAGTTCTACGGACAAAATGTACAATCATAGATAATAATAATAACAATAAAGACTTAACATTTTAATCTACCATGAGGCCCTCAACATAATCACACTGGGATGGTACGGTGGTCGCCAGATCGGACAGGTGGGTTTTCTCCGGGTACTCCGGTTTCCTCCCACACGAATGACCACATATACGCTTTCATCCGCACCAACGAGAGTGATTTGATATACGTTGTTAGAACTCATTGTAAAATAAATAAAGTTTAAACTTTAAATGAGATTGTTTTTGTATTTTATTATTCATTTAAGTACACAAGTTACAAATATACATGTATACAAACAACACTATACATGTATACAAACAACAATATACATGTATACAAACAACAATATACATGTATATAAACAACAATATACATGTATACAAACAACAATATACATGTATGCAAACAACAATATACATGTATACAAACAACAATATACATGTATACAAACAACAATATACATGTATACAAACAACAATATACATGTATACAAACAACAATATACATGTATACAAACAACAATATACATGTATACAAACAACAATATACATGTATACAAACAACAATATACATGTATACAAACAACAATATACATGTATACAAAACAAACAAACAAACAACAATATACATGTATACAAACAACAATATACATGTATACAAACAACAATATACATGTATACAAACAACAATATACATGTATACAAACAACAATATACATGTATACAAACAACAATATACAATGTGTACATAAACTCTGATATACATTGTTCCTACTAAACGTTATTTAAAGGAGAATAGATGAAGATTTCTTTGTAAGATATTACACAATACATATTTTGTGCTTTTTTAAAATAATGTTATTGTTTTACATTGAAAAGCTTAACAACACTGCATATAATAAAAAAAATAACAGTCAAATAAACTAAGCCCATCAGTTACAATGATCGACTCCCTTGAAATGAGGTGCCGTCAGATTACCTCCCCGTAATATTCCCCCAATACAAGGTAAATATAGTTATTCAGGTTACAAGCCACACTGTCTTAACAGGTCATGTATGTATCATTGGCAATACCATTGATGGTTCACAGAGGGTAATTTTTATTTGCGAATAGCAAAATCACCCTTCCTGAATCAGAATGCCTCAATATGTCACAAACAGTTCATATAGCACCTCCCCCGTCGCTGTAGGTTCGAAACGCACTTGGGGTGTCGAATTATTTCAAGTGAGGAAGATATCCAGCTGGATTACGGTAGGTCGGTGGTTCTACCCGTCTGTGTATGAACTACTAATAATGACCTAAGATGTTGGTGCGACGCTAAACCCCCAAAACAAACACATAAATAACTGGAGTTTCGCCAATGACCTAAGCTGTTGGTGCGTCGCTAAACCCCCAAAACAAACAAATAAATAACTGGAGTTTCGCCAATGACCTAAGCTGTTGGTGCGACGCTAAACCCCCAAAACAAACACATAAATAACTGGAGTTTCGCCAATGACCTAAGCTGTTGGTGCGACGCTAAAACCCCCAAAACAAACAAATAAAAAACAAAACCATATCATATAGCACCTCATCAACGTCTAATATCAAAAACAGTTTAATAAGGTATACATGTGTTGCATTTGTTATGTTTTGATTTTCCAAAGCAGAGCCCTTCTGTTTTGTTTTTATTCAACCAGAATATTTGTCAAATGTTTCTTCTACTTTAACGTTTACGGCTGAAGTTGGTGTCACGGACGGTTCTGTAGTCCAGTGGTATCACGCTGGACTGGTAATCTAGGGATCGTAGGTTCGATACCCCGTCTGACCCTAATAAAAGTAACATCTTTCAGATGGGATGTTAATCCGAGGTCTCCTGTCGGTGCTTTACACCGTGCACGTAAAAGAACCAGAGGAGACTCTGGAATGGGTCTCTGTCTGTATCATTGCACTATCCTCAAAAAATCTAAAATGACTAATCTCTTCAGGAGGCGTCGCTCACATGGGCAACCGTTAGCAACGATAAATAAACGTAAAACACACACGTTGGTGTCCGTTTCATCAGTTAGAAATGCCGCTGCATCATCTGTAGCAGTCATCATTCTACCCGTGTGTCCGTCCGTGCATGTCATCTGTTGCAGTCATCATTCCGATTATTTATTTAGGTATTGAATGAATATGTTTACAATATTCCTGATGTCGAATGAAATAATATTTTATGCAACCAGGTACACATTAAGGGTCTTTCTCATCTTTATGAAACAGAAAAAGATATTGTCAACGACGGACACATACTGCTCATATCGTAAAGTTAAATAGAATGTAAGTGCAGAAATGCTCATGTCGTAAAGTGAAATAGTAAGTGCAGAACTGCTCATGTCGTAAAGTTAAATAGGATGTAAATGCAGAACTGCTCATGTCGTAAAGTTAAATAGGATGAAGTGCAGAACTGCTCATGTCGTAAAAAACAAAAACAAACCAAAGTTAAATAGAATGTAAGTGCAGAACTGCTCATGTCGTAAAGTTAAATAGAATGTAAGTGCAGAACTGCTCATGTCGTAAAGTTAAACAAAATGTAAGTGCAGAGATGCTCATGTCGTAAAGTTAAATAGAATGTAAGTGCATAACTGCTCATGTCGTAAAGTTAAATAGAATGTAAGTGCATAACTGCTCATGTCGTAAAGTTAAATAGAATGTAAGTGCATAACTGCTCATGTCGTAAAGTTAAATAGAATGTAAGTTTAGAACTTCTCATGTCGTAAAGTTAAATAGAATGTAAGTGCAGAAATGCCCATGTCGTAAAGTTAAATAGAATGTAAGTGCAGAACTGCTCATGTCGTAAAGTTAAATAGAATGTAAGTGCAGAACTCATATCGTAAAGTTGAATAGAATGTAAGTGCAGAACTGCTCATGTCGTAAAGTTAAATAGAATGTAAGTGTAGAACTGCTCATGTCGTAAAGTTAAATATACTGTAAGTGCATAACTGCTCATGTGGTAAAGTTAAACAGTATGTAAGTGCAGAACTGCTCATGTCGTAAAGTTAAATAGAATGTAAGTGCAGAACTGCTCATGTCGTAAAGTTAAACAGAATGTAAGTGCAGAAATGCTCATGTCGTAAATTTAAATAAAATGTAAGTGCAGAAATGCTCATGTCGTAAAGTTAAATATAATGTAAGGGTAGAACTGCTCATGTCGTAAAGTTAAATAGAATGTAAGTACAGAAATCTGATACTGAATTATTTAGGCTAATCTATATTTATAGTAAGATATGTCTTATTAATAACAACCGGAAATTTATTTTCAGATCTCGGTCTAGCTGCTTATATGAATCATGGGTATACTTTGGTGCATTTTACTCTATGGTGGAATACTTGTTAGCTGTCAAAGACGTGGTAAGTGTGCATTGCATACACATCCAATAATAACAGTTAATCTTGTGTCATACGTAGATTCACGGGGAACCATTATATTCTGAAGAGTAAGTGTGCATTGATCTGAGGAAGTGAGAGTGTGGGAACACTTAGCATAATACAGATTGAATCTTTTAATCAAGTTATCTAAGAAGAAAGACACACAAAAGTAAACTGATTTCCAAAGCAAACCATACTCACCTTGCAATCTCAAGAGCTATATCACCACATAATTCCTCTACGTAATTACTGCATGGATTCAGGTGGACTCCACTGTATAGGCATTGTCGTCGACTGCTTGCAGACATAGCGACTTATAGATGTAAGCTATACCACTGATAATACAAAGCTTCAGGTGCGAAAGTTCCGGAGTTCGAGCCCCACTGGATCCGTTGCGAGTGTACTCTTAGGCAAGGTGTTCCACGTTGGCTCTTCTTTCTCCCTCGCGGCGATGGATTCCATCAGAATGAGGTCTCGAGAGTGATTAATATAAGTTGTAAGAACTTGTTTCGCAATCGAGCTAAAATAAATTTGTATAAACTAAACTAAATACAAACTACTAGCTCACGTTCTACTTATTTCAACTTAGTTGAATTGCTCTATACAACTTCATTCCTTATGAAATCCATCGCCATGAATGATATATTTTAAGCTTGTTCTTGTCGTTGGTTCGAACGCATAATCGTTTAGTTTCGATGTGAACATATGTCCGTTAGTTTTGGCTTAGCAATTGCTTGTAATGGAAATTATATTTAGAAAATCCTAAATAATTGATATAATGTCAATATTTGCAGGAGTAAATCTCATCAGCGGTATCATTAACTCGGTCACCACCAATCAATCTAGCTGGTATAAAGAATACCTGAATTTCGGTTCTTCAAAAGCAATAGATGGAAAGGATAGTCAACGTATTGAGACTTGTGGTTGCTGCAGTGTTACTAATGGAGCCACACCTTCATGGTGGCAGATTAATCTGGGAAACAAGTACCTTATAGATGCATTGGAAGTAATTGGTCGCGAGAAAAGTATGCTATATTACCTCTGCACTTACACAATTGGACTTATCTAATGTAGTTCTCTGTAATATAGCATCTGTAATATCGGTTTGTCGCTACCTCCTAATAATTTACACGTGAATTCAATGAGTCCGTATCTTAGTAATCCCTCACATATATACAAGTCAGATTAGAGGGGTAATGTCCAAGAGTGAATGAAGAACTCAAATTAGAATGCAATAATATTTTACTCTATTGCTTATATGCGTACTCATGAATCTATCGTTTGCTTCTCGTTCATGTATCGGAGAGCAAAGAGACAGTTAGATTCGACCTGATGTTGGTGTTTTGTATATGATTGATTCTCAAGTTAGATGACAGATCACCCACTTACATACAAATATTGTAAATTAACTATGTGTCTGTCATATCATATTGATGCAGTTTGACAAGTAGGGATGTTGGTTTGTCAAATCATATTGATGCAGTTAGACAAGTAGGATTGTTGGTTTGTCATATCATATTGATGCAGTTAGACAAGTAGGATTGTTGGTTTGTCATATCATATTGGTGCAGTTAGACAAGTAGGTTATGTTATTTATGTTATATTTCGGGTTTTACGCCTGCATCAGCACCATTTTGGGCTATATCGCCGGCGGGCAGTTTACTTAACAACACCTTTCCTGGGCAGGCTCCAGCGGTTAACCAGTACTTGGGTGCACCAACCTCCGTAAGAAACTGCCAACTTTTTCATATAAATGAGACACGGCCTGAGCGGGGCTCGAACCCGTGAACATCAGTGATGATAGGTTACAGTTGATGCAGTTAGACAAGTAGGATTGTTGGTTTATCATATTGATGCAGTTAGACAAGTAGGACTGTTGGTTTATCATATTGATGCAGTTAGACAAGTAGGATTGTTGGTTTGTCATATTGATGCAGTTAGACAAGTAGGACTGTTGGTTTGTCATATCACATTGATGCAGTTAGACAAGTAGGACTGTTGGTTTATCATATTGATGCAGTTAGACAAGTAGGATTGTTGGTTTATCATATTGATGCAGTTAGACAAGTAGGATTGTTGGTTTGTCATATCATATTGATGCAGTTAGACAAGTAGGACTGTTGGTTTGTCATATCATATTGATGCAGTTAGACAAGTAGGACTGTTGGTTTATCATATTGATGCAGTTAGACAAGTAGGACTGTTGGTCTATCATATTGATGCAGTTAGACAAGTAGGATTGTTGGTTTGTCATATCATATTGATGCAGTTAGACAAGTAGGATTGTTGGTCATATCATATTGATGCAGTTAGACAAGTAGGACTGTTGGTCTATCATATTGATGCAGTTAGACAAGTAGGATTGTTGGTTTGTCATATCATATTGATGCAGTTAGACAAGTAGGACTGTTGGTTTTTCATATTGATGCAGTTAGACAAGTAGGATTGTTGGTTTGTCATATCATATTGATGCAGTTAGACAAGTAGGACTGTTGGTCTATCATATTGATGCAGTTAGACAAGTAGGATTGTTGGTTTGTCATATCATATTGATGCAGTTAGACAAGTAGGACTGTTGGTTTTTCATATTGATGCAGTTAGACAAGTAGGATTGTTGGTTTATCATATCATATTGATGCAGTTAGACAATTAGGATTGTTGGTTTGTCATATCATATTGATGCAGTTAGACAAGTAGGATTGTTGGTTTGTCATATCATATTGGTGCAGTTAGAGAAGTAGGACTGTTGGTTTATCTTATTGATGCAGTTAGACAAGTAGGATTGTTGGTTTGTCATAACATATTGATGCAGTTAGACAAGTAGGATTGTTGGTTTGTCATATCATATTGATGCAGTTAGACAAGTAGGATTGTTGGTTTGTCATATCATAGTGATGCAGTTAGACAAGTAGGATTGTTGGTTTGTCATATCATATTGATGCAGTTAGACAAGTAGGATTGTTGGTTTGTCATATCATAGTGATGCAGTTAGACAAGTAGGATTGTTGGTCTATCATATTGATAGAGTTAGACAAGTAGTATTGTTGGTTTATCATTTTGATGCAGTTAGACAAGTAGGATTGTTGGTCTATCATATTGATACAGTTAGACAAGTAGGATTGTTGGTGTATCATATTGATGCAGTTAGACAAGTAGGATTGTTGGTGTATCATATTGATGCAGTTAGACAAGTAGGATTGTTGGTGTATCATATTGATGCAGTTAGACAAGTTGGACTGTTGGTTTATCATATTGATGCAGTTAGACAAGTAGGAGTGTTGGTTTGTCATATTGATGCAGTTAGACAAGTAGGATTGTTGGTTTATCATATTGATGCAGTTAGACAAGTAGGATTGTTGGTTTATTATATTGATGCAGTTAGACAAGTAGGATTGTTGGTTTGTCATATCATATTGGTGCAGTTAGACAAGTAGGAATGTTGGTTTGTAATATCATATTGATGCAGTTAGACAAGTAGGATTGTTGGTTTGTCATATCATAGTGATGCAGTTAGACAAGTAGGACTGTTGATTTATCATATTGATGCAGCTAGACAAGTAGGATTGTTGGTTTGTCATATTGATGCAGTTAGACAAGTAGTATTGTTGGTTTATCATATTGATGCAGTTAGACAAGTAGGATTGTTGGTTTATAATATTGATGCAGTTAGACAAGTAGGATTGTTGGTTTGTCATATCATATTGATGCAGTTAGACAAGTAGGACTGTTGTTTTATCATATTGATGCAGTTAGACAAGTAGGATTGTTGGTTTGTCGTATCATATTGGTGCAGTTAGACAAGTAGGACTGTTGGTTTGTCATATCATATTGATGCAGTTAGACAAGTAGGAATGTTGGTTTGTCATATCATATTGATGCAGTTAGACAAGTAGGACTGTTGGTTTGTCATATCATATTGATGCAGTTAGACAAGTAGGACTGTTGGTTTGTCGTATCATATTGGTGCAGTTAGACAAGTAGGACTGTTGGTTTGTCATATCATATTGATGCAGCTAGACAAGTAAGAATGTTGGTTTGTCATATCATATTGATGCAGTTAGACAAGTAGGACTGTTGGTTTGTCATATCATATTGGTGCAGTTAGACAAGTAGGATTGTTGGTTTGTCATATCATATTGATGCAGTTAGACAAGTAGGACTGTTGGTTTGTCATATCATATTGATGCAGTTAGACAAGTAGGACTGTTGGTTTATCATATTGATGCAGTTAGACAAGTAGGATTGTTGGTTTATCATATCATATTGATGCAGTTAGACAAGTAGGATTGTTGGTTTGTCATATCATATTGATGCAGTTAGACAAGTAGGATTGTTGGTTTATTTTATTGATGCAGTTAGACAAGTAGGATTGTGGTATATCATATTGATGCAGTTAGACAAGTAGGATTGTTGGTTTGTCATATCATATTGATGCAGTTAGACAAGTAGGACTGTTGGTTTGTCATATCATATTGATGCAGTTAGACAAGTAGGACTGTTGGTTTGTCATATCATATTGATGCAGTTAGACAAGTAGGACTGTTGGTTTGTCATATCATATTGATGCAGTTAGACAAGTAGGACTGTTGGTTTGTCATATCATATTGGTGCAGTTAGACAAGTAGGATTGTTGGTTTGTCATATTGATGCAGTTAGACAAGTAGGATTGTTGGTTTATCATATTGATGCAGTTAGACAAGTAGGACTGTTGGTTTATCATATTGATGCAGTTAGACAAGTAGGATTGTTGGTTTGTCATATTGATGCAGTTAGACAAGTAGGACTGTTAGTTTGTCATATCACATTGATGCAGTTAGACAAGTAGGACTGTTGGTTTATCATATTGATGCAGTTAGACAAGTAGGATTGTTGGTTTATCATATTGATGCAGTTAGACAAGTAGGACTGTTGGTTTGTCATATCATATTGATGCAGTTAGACAAGTAGGACTGTTGGTTTGTCATATCATGATGCAGTTAGACAAGTAGGACTGTTGGTTTATCATATTGATGCAGTTAGACAAGTAGGACTGTTGTTTTATCATATTGATGCAGTTAGACAAGTAGAATTGTTGGTTTATCATATTGATGCAGCTAGACAAGTAGGATTGTTGGTTTGTCATATCATATTGGTGCAGTTAGACAAGTAGGATTGTTGGTTTGTCATATCATATTGGTGCAGTTAGACAAGTAGGACTGTTGGTTTATCATATTGATGCAGTTAGACAAGTAGGACTGTTGGTCTATCATATTGATGCAGTTAGACAAGTAGGATTGTTGGTTTGTCATATCATATTAATGCAGTTAGACAAGTAGGACTGTTGGTCTATCATATTGATGCAGTTAGACAAGTAGGATTGTTGGTTTGTCATATCATATTGATGCAGTTAGACAAGTAGGACTGTTGGTCTATCATATTGATGCTGTTAGACAAGTAGGATTGTTGGTTTGTCATATCATATTGATGCAGTTAGACAAGTAGGACTGTTGGTTTTTCATATTGATGCAGTTAGACAAGTAGGATTGTTGGTTTATCATATCATATTGATGCAGTTAGACAAGTAGGATTGTTGGTTTGTCATATCATATTGATGCAGTTAGACAAGTAGGACTGTTGGTTTGTCATATCATATTGGTGCAGTTAGACAAGTAGGACTGTTGGTTTATCATATTGATGCAGTTAGACAAGTAGGATTGTTGGTTTGTCATATCATATTGATGCAGTTAGACAAGTAGGATTGTTGGTTTGTCATATCATATTGATGCAGTTAGACAAGTAGGATTGTTGGTTTGTCATATCATATTGATGCAGTTAGACAAGTAGGATTGTTGGTCTATCATATTGATGCAGTTAGACAAGTAGGATTGTTGGTTTATCATATTGATGCAGTTAGACAAGTAGGATTGTTGGTCTATCATATTGATGCAGTTAGACAAGTAGGATTGTTGGTGTATCATATTGATGCAGTTAGACAAGTAGGACTGTTGGTGTATCATATTGATGCAGTTAGACAAGTAGGATTGTTGGTGTATCATATTGATGCAGTTAGACAATGACTGGGTTTATCATATTGATGCAGTTAGACAAGTAGGATGTTGGTTTGTCATATTGATGCAGTTAGACAAGTAGGATGTTGGTTTATCATATTGATGCAGTTAGACAAGTAGGATTGTTGGTTTATATATTGATGCAGTTAGACAAGTAGGATGTTGGTTTGTCATATCATATTGATGCAGTTAGACAAGTAGGACTGTTGGTTTGTCATATCATATTGATGCAGTTAGACAAGTAGGATTGTTGGTTTGTCATATCATATTGATGCAGTTAGACAAGTAGGACTGTTGATTTATCATATTGATGCAGTTAGACAAGTAGGATTGTTGGTTTGTCATATTGATGCAGTTAGACAAGTAGGATTGTTGGTTTATCATATTGATGCAGTTAGACAAGTAGGACTGTTGGTTTATCATATTGATGCAGTTAGACAAGTAGGATTGTTGGTTTGTCATATCATATTGATGCAGTTAGACAAGTAGGACTGTTGGTTTATCATATTGATGCAGTTAGACAAGTAGGATTGTTGGTTTGTCATATCATATTGATGCAGTTAGACAAGTAGGACTGTTGGTTTGTCATATCATATTGGTGCAGTTAGACAAGTAGGACTGTTGGTTTGTCGTATCATATTGGTGCAGTTAGACAAGTAGAACTGTTGGTTTGTCATATCATATTGATGCAGCTAGTCAAGTAAGAATGTTGGTATGTCATATCATATTGATGCAGTTAGACAAGTAGGACTGTTGGTTTGTCATATCATATTGGTGCAGTTAGACAAGTAGGAATGTTGGTTTGTAATATCATATTGATGCAGTTAGACAAGTAGGACTGTTGGTTTGTCGTATCATATTGATGCAGTTAGACAAGTAGGACTGTTGGTTTATCATATTGATGCAGTTAGATAAGTAGGATTGTTGGTTTATCATATCATATTGATGCAGTTAGACAATTAGGATTGTTGGTTTGTCATATCATATTGATGCAGTTAGACAAGTAGGATTGTTGGTTTATTTTATTGATGCAGTTAGACAAGTAGGACTGTTGGTTTATCATATTGATGCAGTTAGACAAGTAGGATTGTTGGTGTATCATATTGATGCAGTTAGACAAGTAGGATTGTTGGTTTGTCATATCATATTGATGCAGTTAGACAAGTAGGACTGTTGGTTTGTCATATTGATGCAGTTAGACAAGTAGGATTGTTGGTTTATCATATTGATGCAGTTAGACAAGTAGGATTGTTGGTTTATTATATTGATGCAGTTAGACAAGTAGGATTGTTGGTTTGTCATATCATATTGGTGCAGTTAGACAAGTAGGACTGTTGGTTTGTCATATCATATTGATGCAGTTAGACAAGTAGGATTGTTGGTCTATCATATTGATGCAGTTAGACAAGTAGGACTGTTGGTTTTCTATCATATTGATGCAGTTAGACAAGTAGGATTGTTGGTTTGTCATATCATATTGATGCAGTTAGACAAGTAGGACTGTTGGTTTGTCATATCATATTGATGCAGTTAGACAAGTAGGACTGTGGTTTGTCATATCATATTGATGCAGTTAGACAAGTAGGATGTTGGTTTGTCATATCATATTGATGCAGTTAGACAAGTAGGATTGTTGGTTGTCATATCATTGATGCAGTTAGACAAGTAGGATTGTTGGTTTGTATCATATTGATGCAGTTAGACAAGTAGGATTGTTGGTTTGTCTATCATATTGATGCAGTTAGACAAGTAGGATTGTTGGTGTATCATATTGATGCAGTTAGACAAGTAGGACTGTTGGTTTATCATATTGATGCAGTTAGACAAGTAGGACTGTTGGTTTGTCATATCATATTGATGCAGTTAGACAAGTAGGACTGTTGGTTTGTCATATCATATTGGTGCAGTTAGACAAGTAGGACTGTTGGTTTGTAATATCATATTGATGCAGTTAGACAAGTAGGACTGTTGGTTTGTCGTATCATATTGATGCAGTTAGACAAGTAGGACTGTTGGTTTATCATATTGATGCAGTTAGATAAGTAGGATTGTTGGTTTATCATATCATATTGATGCAGTTAGACAATTAGGATTGTTGGTTTGTCATATCATATTGATGCAGTTAGACAAGTAGGATTGTTGGTTTATTATATTGATGCAGTTAGACAAGTAGGATTGTTGGTTTATTATATTGATGCAGTTAGACAAGTAGGATTGTTGGTTTGTCATATCATATTGGTGCAGTTAGACAAGTAGGACTGTTGGTTTGTCATATCATATTGGTGCAGTTAGACAAGTAGGACTGTTGGTTTATCATATTGATGCAGTTAGACAAGTAGGACTGTTGGTTTATTATATTGATGCAGTTAGACAAGTAGGATTGTTGGTTTGTCATATCATATTGGTGCAGTTAGACAAGTAGGACTGTTGGTTTGTCATATCATATTGGTGCAGTTAGAGAAGTAGGACTGTTGGTTTATCTTATTGATGCAGTTAGACAAGTAGGACTGTTGGTTTATCATATTGATGCAGTTAGACAAGTAGGATTGTTGGTGTATCATATTGATGCAGTTAGACAAGTAGGACTGTTGGTTTATCATATTGATGCAGTTAGACAAGTAGGACTGTTGGTTTGTCATATCATATTGATGCAGTTAGACAAGTAGGACTGTTGGTTTGTCATATTGATGCAGTTAGACAAGTAGGATTGTTGGTTTATCATATTGATGCAGTTAGACAAGTAGGATTGTTGGTTTATTATATTGATGCAGTTAGACAAGTAGGATTGTTGGTTTGTCATATCATATTGGTGCAGTTAGACAAGTAGGAATGTTGGTTTGTCATATCATATTGATGCAGTTAGACAAGTAGGATTGTTGGTCTATCATATTGATGCAGTTAGACAAGTAGGACTGTTGGTTTATCATATTGATGCAGTTAGACAAGTAGGATTGTTGGTTTGTCATATCATATTGGTGCAGTTAGACAAGTAGAACTGTTGGTTTATCATATCATATTGATGCAGCTAGTCAAGTAAGAATGTTGGTTTGTCATATCATATTGATGCAGTTAGACAAGTAGGATTGTTGGTTTGTCATATCATATTAATGCAGTTACATAAGTAGGACTGTTGATTAGTAGTAGTAGAACTAAGGGTTCTGAGCCAACGTTATTCTTTGGTAGCCTACAGAGGTAGCCTACAGGTATGTTACCTATAACAGTTCAAGTGCATATATGCGTCATCTGCTAATAGTATCGTCTGCTAGAATATAAACCTATACGATTCACGTATAGTAATGCATCGTCCGCTATAATTAGCATCGTCTGCTAGCGTGTCTGAGCATGTTGACATTACCGCGCGATAGATCATGGCGCTGGTGTAGAGTACGTGTCAGCTACCTGGGACAACTAAGCAATTATGATTAACGTTTCTTGGTCAAGGAAAGGTTATTGGATTGATCATAAATTCGTCTATCAATATGCTTATTACTGTGCTCATCAATCTTAATACACTCATCCTAATGCACTCATTTATATGCTCATACATACTCTCATGCGCTCACGCGCTCATCAATGCGCTCATCCATGCCCTCATCCATGCGCTCATACATGCGCTCATACATGCCCTCATACATACTCTCATGCGCTCATTCATGCGCTCAACCATGCGCTCATGCGCTCATCAGTAGTAGAACTAAGGGTTCTCGGCCAACGGTATTCTTTGGTAGCCTACAGATGTAGTCCTAAATTCGTCTATCAATATGCTTATTACTGTGCTCATCAATCTTAATACACTCATCATAATGCACTCATTTAAATGCGCATACATACTCTCATGCGCTCATTCATGCGCTCATCCATGCACTCATACATGCGCTTATCAATGCGCTCATCCATGCGCTCATACATGCTCTCATGTGCTCATCCATGCGCGCATGCGCTCATCCATGCGCTCATGCGCTCATCAATGCGCTCATGCGCTCATATATACTTGTATGCGCTCACCCATGCGATCACACATGCGCTCATTCATGCGCTCATCCATGCGCTCATCCATGTACTCATCCATGGGCTCATCCATGCGCTCATCCATGCGCTCATCCATGCACTCATCCATGCGTCCATGTGCTAATATATACTTGTATGCGCTCATTCAAGCGCTCACCCATGCGATCACACATGCGCTAATTCATGCGCTCATCCATGCGCTCATCCATGTACTCATCCATGCGCTCATCCATGCGCTCATCCATGCACTCATCCATGGGCTCATCCATGCGCTCATGTGTTAATATATACTCCCATACACTCATATGCGCTCATATACGCTCAAATGCGCTCATAAAAGCGCTCATGCAGCTCCCACTGTGCTGACGCGCTCATAATAATCTTCTAATTCTAAGATGGTTTAGACAATTGTTGGGGGAGAAACAACAAACGCATATATCTATTTACATATTTTATTTTATCTAACAATATTTACAAGGCATAAAGCAAAATACATAATATTTACACAAATTCACATACAAGATATACAAAAAAACATGTTGACAAATTGTTTCACGTCAGTTTGTTTGATCCAGGAATTGAACTTCGATGGCCAATATAGCCATTTCACCAACATCTCTTTGTTACGACCATGTCCACGCATTTTAAGCACTTTTTCAACTATCCACATATTGTCCTCTTTAATGTCTACTTTCTGTGACTCATACTGATAGAATGTGCCACTAATCTCTTCATCATTAAAGTCTTTGACACGATATATAGGAAGTCCACCGCGAAGTATCTTCTGTGATACTGTAAAGAGTTCTCCTGTCCAGCGTTCGTCGTATTCACGGGTGAATGGGTTCCGGATATGAGTCAATCTCACATGATCTCCGACTTTGAATCGAAACGGCTTTTGGGCGTGTTGACGTTTTATCGTCGACTTATTTGGCCAATACATTTTCCACCAGATCGATGTTTCCTTATCCTCGGTAACGCTCGCCGGAGCCATCCCAATTGTCCTATGGGTCGTGTTGTTATAGCTTTTGGCAAATGACTGAAGCTTGTAGATGTAGTTGTAGGATTGTGTGAGTGTACACTATCTATTGTCACTTTGGAGTCATGACTGCGCATGCGCGGCGGCCATTTTGGATTGTTCAATGTTGTGAATTACTTTGAAATATTACATCAGCCATTTGGATGTAAACAAACGGGCGCCATTTTGGATTGTTCAATGTTGTGAAATACTTTGAAGTATTACATCAGCCAATGTGAAGGTTTGGATGTCAACATGTACATAGGTGATAGAGATGTTTTCAGTATGTACACCCAATCCTAGCCCAGTACCCAGGTAGAACCACTAGGTTTTCGGCCCCTCTCAAATATTATGAGAGAATTCTGTACTGACCATTAGAATTGCAATATACATCATCTATATAATCATTTATTATACAAGCCCAATCCAAGACACTACCAAGTAGGATTCGAACCTACAGTGACTCTGCATGTAACGAGTATCCCTATATCACGTGTAGAACCACATAACTTCTTATGTCCGTCTCCGTGGTTGAGTGGTTTAAGGTCGTTGACATGTATTAGATTAGAACCACCAACCTTCCGTAAGTCAGATGTAGAAAAATGTGATAGTCATATTCGATTTAGAGCACAGACGTGTGGGGGTCGATATGGGCCCTGTTAAACCACCGACCCATCCTAAGTAAATTTTAATCAAAGGTTTTCCATGTTCCCCAATATATGATAAAACCAACGACCCCTTCTAAGTAACTTTTACGAACATAATTACATCCCAACTATTTATCGTAGCGCTTAACTCTGTAAAATTCCATACAGCTCGTATATTCAAAATACGCATTGTTTTTTCTAAGCAGGCGAAATCTATTGTTAAACTCTCTGATGGCAGATTTGTAGATAAAATATCTAAGCTAGCACATGTTAGCATGGAGAGTAATTTTAGACACGCTCGGATACATTCCTCCTCTGTGCCGACACGAGTACATTTATTTGATGTAATGATAAAATCTCAGACATTTAATTTTTCTAGTAGGATTCCAGCCTATGCTTACTATGTACCCGTGGAGAACCATTGAAAACGCAACTTCCCAAAGCCTAGCTTACTATGTACCCGTGTAGAACCATTGAAAACGCACCTTCCCAAAGCCTAGCTTACTATGTATCCGTGTAGAACCATTGAAAACGCACCTTCCCAAAGCCTAGCTTACTATGTACCCGTGGAGAACCACTGAAAACGCACCTTCACAAAGCCTAGCTTACTATGTACCCGGTAGAACCATGAAAACGCACCTTCCCAAAGCCTAGCTTACTATGTACCCGAGTAGAACCATTGAAAACGCACCTTCCCAAAGCCTAGCTTACTATGTACCCGAGTAGAACCATTGAAAACGCACCTTCCCAAAGCCTAGCTTACTATGTACCCGAGTAGAACCATTGAAAACGCACCTTCACAAAGCCTAGCTTACTATCTACCCGAGTAGAACCATTGAAAACGCACCTTCCCAAAGCCTAGCTTACTATGTACCCGTGGAGAACCATTGAAAACGCACCTTCACAAAGCCTATGCTTACGGGGTATCCGAGTAGAACCATTGAAAACGCACCTTCACAAAGCCTAGCTTCCTATGTACCGTGGAGAACCATTGAAAACGCACCTTCACAAAGCCTAGCTTACTATGTACCCGTGGAGAACCATTGAAAACGCACCTTCCCAAAGCCTAGCTTCCTATGTACCCGTGGAGAACCATTGAAAACGCACCTTCACAAAGCCTAGCTTACTATGTACCCGTGGAGAACCATTGAAAACGCACCTTCACAAAGCCTAGCTTACTATGTACCCGTGTAGAACCATTGAAAGCGCACCTTCACAAAGCCTAGCTTCCTAACAGAATTCGACCATGTGCATTAAGCATGTGCCTCGTTACCATATTTCTACCATTATTACATCAGAATATACCAGCTTTTATGTTTAGAATAACCGTAAGAGAATTATTTCATGAGTATTTCGTCAGAATATACCAGCGTTATTTTTAGAAATGAAGATTGCTATGTATTTCGTCATGTACTTAAAACTGTATAAAAGCATGCAATTCTGCAGATATATTACCTTCTGAGACTGTTCTCCGACGATAACGGTAAGGTTCTTAAGTATATTGTTAATCTAATGTTCTCATATTGTTTTTATTTACGATCGAATCTGTAATTATGCCTTTGTATATCATGATCAGCATTAAATACTCATATCAGATGATTTGCTTCTAAGCTAGACAAGTAGCACTGTTGGTTTATCATATCATATTGATTCTGGTAGACACGTATGACTGTTGGTTTGTATTCTGGTTGATATTACATTGTTTTTATATTTTGATGTTTACCAGATTACGGGTTCCAGTTACAATATGCTGATATCTACGCTGGCAATGTATCCTTGGCTGGGGGCAATAATGGAGTACTGGTGTATTCAATACCCACAATCATCAACCACAACACCCACTTCATCAAATACTTACAACCTGCTATCATCGCACAGTATTTCATTATACAACTTCACCAAAAGATCCTCACGATTTGCGAGTTTAAATTATATGAAAAATGTAAGTATCGCCATTATTCAATTATAATTTTAATATTATCAATACATATCATATGTACATATCTTTACAGCGTAACAGAGCAATATCGATATTATATAGCGCTAGACCTTTCTATATCGCATGTTGCATTACGTGTTGGTGATATCAGCCAACTGGAAAACAATATAAGTATAGGCATTTGTGAAATAAAATATATATATATTAAAGTAGACAGCCATTCTATTATTGCTAAAACTCTTAATGAAAATGAATTAGCCGGATTGTTTTTGTTTTCCCTGAAATAAGACTTTTTAAGCCGAACATTTGGATGTAGAGGAGCACATACATTCTATTTCGAATATGTGAATCTATGCAGCTGTTGGAACATTCCGATGTAGAGGAGCACATACATTCTATTATGAATATGTGAATCTATGCAGCTGTTGGAACATTCGGATGTAGAGGAGCACATACATTCTATTATGAATATGTGAATCTATGCAGCTGTTGGAACATTCGGATGTAGAGGAGCACATACATTCTATTATGAATATGTGAATATATGCAGCTGTAGGAACATTCCGATGTAGAGGAGCACATACATTATATTATGAATATGTGAATCTATGCAGCTGTTGGAACATTCCGATGTAGAGGAGCACATACATTCTATTATGAATATTTGAATCTATGCAGCTGTTGGAACATTCGGATGTAGAGGAGCACATACATTCTATTATGAATATGTGAATATATGCAGCTGTTGGAACATTCCCATGTAGAGGACCACATACATTCTACTATGAATATGTGAATCTATGCAGCTGTTGGAACATTCCGATGTAGAGGAGCACATACATTATACTATGAATATGTGAATCTATGCAGCTGTAGAAACATTCCGATGTAGAGGAGCACATACATTATACTATGAATATGTAAATCTATGCAGCTGTTGAAACATTCCGATGTAGAGGAGCACATACGTTCTATTATGAATATGTGAATCTATGCAGCTGTTGGAACATCGGAAATACATGCAAGCTACTCATATGCATATGTATGCTATATATTCATATAATATACTAATGTGCATAGATGTGTAAACGGTAATTTACTCCCATTCATCTGTTCATTTTGTTGTCAATTATCTGTCCGTCCGTTCTTCCGTCCCGTCTGTCCCCCGTCCAGTCCGGTCCGACCGCATTGATTGTGTGTTGAATGTATTTATTAAATAGAAATATGCGTTGTTTCATACTCTCTATATTAAATACATTTGTATGAATTGCTATCGATTATTTACAATATTGTATTATATATGCAGTCTGTGATGTGGGAAGATTTGGAAAGGGGTGTTCACATCAATGTCACTGTTTAGACGAGGATACTTGTAACTCTGTGACAGGAATATGTAAGACGTCAGGGTGCTTGGATGGTTGGCAAGGACTAGCGTGCGATAAAAGTACGATATTTTATTTGCAAAGAAGTATAACCAATGATGACATTACATAGAAGGTAGTTGTATCGTTAAATGACATACTTATCTCATGCTATGGAGATCAACACATTAGAAAGAGTACATTCGTCGCGTATTAGATGTCCGTATTCGCTTAGTTTTCTAGCAAAGTCTAACGATTAGTATTGCCCCCGTACGTACGTTTCCACACTAAGTGTGTTACTCCTTGTAATCACGGCATCACGGTCCTTGCTGTATTTGTAACTCCTTGTTATCACGGTCCTTGCTGTATTTGTAACTCCATGTTGTCACAGTCCTTGCTGTATTTGTAACTCCTTGTTGTCACGGTCCTTGCTGTATTTGTAACTCATTGTTGTCACGGTCCTTGCTGTATTTGTAACTCCTTGTCGTCACGGTCCTTTCTGTATTTGTAACTCCATGTGTTTCGTGTCCTTGTTGCATTGTTACTCCGTGTGGTCACGGTCAATGCTGTATTTGTAACCCCGTGTAGTCATTGTCCATACTGTGTTTGTAACTCCGTGTGGTCACGGTCAATGATGTATTTGTAACTCCGTGTTGTCACTGTCCATGCTGTATTTGTTACTCCGTGTGGTCACTGTCCATGCTGTGTTTGTAACTCCGTGTGGTCACGGTCAATGCTGTATTTGTAATTCCGTGTGGTCACTGTCCATGCAGTGTTTGCAACTCCGTGTGGTCAAGTTCATGCTCTGATTGTAACTATATGTGGTCACGGTCCATGCTGTATTTGTAACTCCGTGTGGTCCGGTCCTTGTTGTATTTGTACCTCCATGTGGTCACACCCATGCTATGTTTGTAACTCCGTGTGGTCACTGTCCATGTTGTATTTGTAACTCCTTATGGTCACTGTCCATGCTGTGTTTGTAACTCCGTGTGGTCACTGGCCATGTTGTGTTTGTAACTCCGTGTGGTCACTCTCCATGCGGTATTTGTTACTCCGTATGGTCACAGTCACGCTAACGGTAGTACCAACACAAAAGCATTGTCTTCAATCTGCGTTGATAGTATTTGAAGTAAACTGTTTATTTTGTCGACCCTGTAAAAAAACATATTCGATCAGGACATCTAGGCCATAATATATGAAGTTATATGATATATTCTAGAGTGTGATCTTATCCCATATGAAGATCAGTCACCGATACGACGTCTTCATTTAACAGATCCTCCAATGAATATGCTGTGTCGGTTTGGGTGTACTGACGAAATCACTTTTTGTAGCCGTTGAGTGTATTTGTTCGACAACTAAGTCTAGTTCGTCCTCGGACGTTAACTGGCCGAATCGATCAGCTGTTCTACTTCTTTGCGTCGTAGACTCCACCAGTAGAATGGTGCACCAGGAAAAGTCCGGTAGTTTTTACTAGAATTAGCATACATTTGAATGTAGCTTTTTGTTATTTGAAAGCACTGTAGAAACGCGCACGCATGTGTAATAGCAACCAAAATTGACATCGCCAACATGCTCGCGGAACTAAGTATCGGAATGGATTCGAATTGTGGAAATCAGGTTGGATAGTCGAAAACTATTCACCCACGTGATCTGTTTTCAGCCAATCATATTGCTGAATTATCAATGATATATAATAATTTATATTATTTGCACGTGGTGACCCAATTACCCATACGAATAATTTCATCTATGCATACAATATAACACGATTATGCATATTATACAACATTTCTATATACGTACACATAGAACCTGTAAAGTACGCATGTTCGAACAAAACGACGTAAACCTCCAATGCTTTACGAATATAGGATTACATGTTTGATCCATACACCAAGTTATAAATGAAATGTATCAGAGTTTTGTAAGAGTGAATGTGTTCGGATATATTATTCCAAATTATTGGA
>CM026391.1:8525542-8561320 GCA_014843695.1 Archivesica marissinica
ACATGTATACAAACAACACTATACATGTATACAAACAACAATATACATGTATACAAACAACAATATACATGTATTCAAACAAAAATATACATGTTTACAAACAACAATATACATGTATACAAACAACAATATACATGTATACAAACAACAATATACATGTATACAAACAACAATATACAATGTGTACATAAACTCTGATATACATTGTTCCTACTAAAAGTTATTTAAAGGAGAATAGATGCAGATTTCTTTGTTAGATATGACACAATACATATTTTGTGCTGTTTTAAAATAATGTTATTGTTTAACATTGAAAAGCTTAACAACACTGCATATAATAAAAAAATATCAGTCAAATAAACTAAGCCTATCAGTTACAATGATCGCCTCCCTTGAAATGAGGTGCCGTCAGATTACCTCCCCGTCATATTCTTCCAAGACAAGGTAAATATAGTTATTCAGGTTACAAGCCACACTGTCTTAACAGGTCATGTATGTATCATTGGCAATACCATTGATGGGGCACATAGGGTACATATTTATTTGCGAATAACAAAATCACCTTTCCTGAATCGGAATGGCTCAATATGTCACAAACAGTTCATATAGCACCTCCCCCGGCGCTGTTGGTTCGAATCGCACTTGGGGTGTCGAATTATTTCAAGTGAGGAAGCTATCCTGCTGGATTACGGTAAGTCGGTGGTTCTACCCGTGTGTTCGTCCGTGTATGAACTACGGTTCGGAGAAGCATCCGAGATCTTCCTCCACCAATAATAATAATAATAACAATGACCTAAGCTGTTGGTGCGACGCTAAAAAACCCAAAACAAACAAATAAAAACCCAAACCATATCATATAGCACCTCATCAACGTCTAATATCAAAAACAGTTTAATAAGGTATGCATGTGTTGCATTTGTTATGATTTGATTTTCCAAAGCAGAGCCCTTCTGTTTTGTTTTTATTCAACCAGAATATTGGTCAAATGTTTCTTCTACTCTAACGTTTACGGCTGAGGTTTGTGTCACGGACGGTTCTGTAGTCCAGTGGTATCACGCTGAACTGGTAATCTAGGGATCGTAGGTTCGATCCCCCGTCTGACCCTAATAAAAGTAACAGTATTTCAGATGGGATGTTAATCCGAGGCCTCCTGTCGGTGCTTTACACCTTGCACGTAAAAGAACCAGAGGAGACTCTGGAATGGGTCTCTGTCTGTATCATTGCACTATCCCCAAAAAATCTAAAATGACTAATCTCTTCAGGAGGCGTCGCTCACATGGGCAACCGTTAGCGACGATAAATAAACGTAAAACACAAACGTTGGTGTCCGTTTCATCAGTTAGAAATGCAGCTGCATCATCTGTTGCAGTCATCATTCTACCCGTGTGTCCGTCCGTGCATGTCATCTGTAGCAATCATCATTATACCCGTGTGTCCGTCCGTGCATGTCATCTGCAGCAGTCATCATTCTACCCGTGGGTCCGTCCGTGCATGTCATCTGTTGCTGTCATCATTCTACCCGTGTGTCCGTCCGTGATGTCATATGGGCATGTCATTATTCTACCCGTGTGTCCGTCCTTGCATGTCATCTGTTGCGTCATTATTCTACCCGTGTGTCCGTCCGTGCATGTCATCTGTAGCAGTCTTCATTCTACCCGTGTGTTAGTCCGTGCATGTCATCTGGTGCAGTCATTATTCTACCCGTGTGTCCGTTCGTGCATGTCATATGTAGCAGTCATGATTATACCCGTGTGTCCGTCCGTTTATTTCATCTGCATCAGTCATCATTCTACCCGTTGTCGTGCGTGCTGTCATCTGTTGCTGTAATCATTCTACCCTTGTGTCCGTCCGTGCTGTCATTGAGCAGTCATCTTTCTACCCGTGTGTCCGTCGTGCATGTCATCTGTAGCAGTCATCATTCTACCCTTGGTGTCCTCCTGCTGTCATCTGTTTGCAGTCATTTTCTACCCGTGTTTCCTCCGGGCATGTCATATGTTGCAGTCATCATTCTACACGTGTGTTCCTCCGTGCATTTCATCTGTAGCATTCATCATTCTCCCGTTGTCCGTCCGTGCTGTCATCTGTTGCAGTCACATTCTACCCTTGCGTCCGTCCGGTGCATGTCATATTGCAGACTTATTCTACCCGTGTGCCATAGTGCTGTCATCTGTTGCGTCTTCATTCTACCCGTGTGTCCGTCCGTGCATGTCATCTGTTACAGTCATCATTCTACCGTGTGTCCGTCCGTGCATGTCACCTGTATCAGTCTTCATTCCGATTATTTATTTAGGTATTGAATGAATATGTTTACAATATTACTGATGTCGAATGAAATATTATGTTATGCAACCAGGTACACATTAAGGGTCTTTCTCATCTTTATGACACAGCAAAATATATTGACAACGACGGACCCATACTGCTCATGTCGTAAAGTTAAGCAAAATGTAAGTGCAGAACTGCTCATGTCGTAAAGTTAAATAGAATATAAGTGCAGAACTGCGCATATCGTAAAGTTAAAAATAATGTAAGTGTAGAACTTCTCATGTCGTAAAGTTCAATAGAATGTAAGTGCGGAACTACTAATGTCGTAAATTTAAATAGGATGTAAGTGCGGAACTGCTCATGTCTTAAAGTTAAATAGAATGTAAGTGCAGAACTGCTTATGTCGTAAAGTTAAATAGAATATAAGTGCAGAACTGCGCATATCGTAAAGTTAAAAATAATGTAAGTGTAGAACTTCTCATGTTGTAAAGTTAAATAGAATGTAAGTGCAGAACTGCTCATGTCGTAGAGTTAAATATAATGTAAGTGCAGAACTGCTCATGTCGTAAAGGTAAATAAAATGTAAGTGCATAACTGCTCATGTCGTAAAGATAAATAGGATGTAAATGCAGAACGAACTGCTTATGTCGTAAAGTTAAATAGAATATAAGTGCAGAACTGCGCATATCGTAAAGTTAAAAATAATGTAAGTGCAGAACTTCTCATGTTCTAAAGTTAAATAGAATATAAGTTCAGAAATGCTCATGTCGTAGAGTTAAATATAATGTAAGTGCAGAACTGCTCATGTCGTAAAGGTAAATAAAATGTAAGTGCAGAACTGCTCATGTCGTAAAGATAAATAGGATGTAAATGCAGAACGAACAGCTTATGTCGTAAAGTTAAATTGAATGTAAGTGCAGAGCTGCTCATGTCGTAAAGTTAAATATAATATAAGTGTAGAACTGCTCCTGTCGTAAAGTTAAATAGAAAGGAAGTGCAGAACTGCTCATGTCGTAAAGCTAAATAGAATGTAGGTGCAGCACTGCTTATGTCGTAAAGTTAAATTGAATGTAAGTGCAGAGCTGCTCACGTGGTAGAGTTAAATAGAATGTCATTGCAGAACTGCTCATGTCGTAAAGCTAAATAGAATGTAGGTGCAGCACTGCTTATGTCGTAAAGTTAAATAGAATGTAGGTGCAGCACTGCTTATGTCGTAAAGTTAAATAGGATGTAAGTGCAGAAATGCTTATGTCGTAAAGTTAAATATGATTTAAGTGCAGAACTGCTCATGTCGTAAAGTTAAATAGAATGTAAGTGCAGAACTGCTCATGTCGTAAAGTTAAATTGAATGTAAGTGCAGAACTACTCATGTCGTAAAGTTAAATTGAATGTAAGTGCAGAACTTCTCATGTCGTAAAGATAAATATAATGTAAGTGCAGAACTGCTCATGTCTTAAATTACAATAGAATGTAAGTGCAGAACTGCTTATGTCGTAAAGTTAAATATGATGTAGGTGCAGAACTGCTCATGTCGTAAAGTTAAATTGAATGTAAGTGAAGAACTGCTTATGCCGTAAAGTTAAATAGAATGTAAGTGCAGAACTGCTTATGTCGTAAATTTAAATAGAATGTAAGTACACAACTGCTCATGTCGTAAAATTAAATAGGATGTACGTGCTGAACTGGTCATGTCGTAAAGTTAAACAGAATGTAAATGCAGAAATCTGATACTGAATTATTTAGGCTAATCTATATTTATAGTAAGATATGTCTTATTAATAACAACCGGACATTTATTTTCAGATCTCGGTCTAGCTGCTTATATGAATCATGGGTATAGTTTGGTGCATTTTACTCTATGGTGGAATACTTGTTAGCTGTCAAGGACTTGGTAAGTGTGCATTGCATACACATCCAATAATAAAAGTTAATCTTGTGTCATACGTAGATTCATGGGGAAACATTATATTCTGAAGAGTAAGTGTGCATTGATCTGAGGAAGTGAGAGTGTGGAACCACTTAGCATAATACAGATTGAATCTTTTAATCAAGTTATCTAAGAAGAAAGACACACAAAAGATAAACTGATTTCCAAAGCAAACCATAATCACCTTGCAATCTCAAGAGCTATATCACCACATAATTCCTCTACGTAATTACTGCATGGATTCAGGTGGACTCCACTGTATAGGCATTGTCGTCGACTGCTTGCAAACATAGCGACTTATAGATGTTAGCAATACCACTGACAATACAAAGCTTCAGGTGCGAAAGTTCCGGAGTTCGAGCCCCGCTGGATCCGTTGCGAGTGTACTCTTAGGCAAGGTGTTCCACGTAGGCTCTTCTTTCTCCCTCGCGTCGATGGATTCCATCAGAATGAGGTCTCGAGAGTGATTAATATAAGTTGTAAGAACTTGTTTCGCAATCGATATAAAAAAAATTGTATAAACTAAACTAAATACAAACTACTAGCTCACGTTCTACTTATTTCAACTTAGTTTTATTGCTCTATAGAACCTCATTCCTTATGAAATCCATCGCCATGAATGATAGAGAACGGGTAAAGTGGATTTTAAGCTTGTTCTGGTCGTTGGTTCGAACGCATAATCGTTTAGTTTCGATGTGAACATATGTCCGTTAGTTTTGGCTTAGCAATTGCTTGTAATGGAAATTATATTTAGAAAATCCTAAATAATTGATATAATGTCAATATTTGCAGGAGTAAATCTCATCAGTGGTATCAATAACTCGGTCATCACCAGTCAATCTAGCAAATACCTGAGTTTCGATTCTTCAAAAGCAATAGATGGAAAGGATAGTCAACTTATTAATACTTGTGGTTGCTGCAGTGTTACTAATGGAGCCACACCTTCATGGTGGCAGATTAATCTGGGAAACAAGTACGTTATAGATGCATTGGAAGTATTTGGTCGCGAGACAAGTATGCTATATTACCTCTGCACTTACACCATTGGAATGATCTAATGTAGTTCTCTGTAATATAACATCTGTAATAGCGGTTTGTCGCTACTTCCTAATAATTTACACGTGAATTCAATGAGTCCGTATCTTAGTAATCCCTCACATATATACAAGTCAGATTAGAGGGGTAATGTCCAAGAGTGAATGAAGAACTCAAATTAGAATGCAATAATATTTTACTCTATTGCTTATATGCGTACTCATGAATCTATCGTTTGCTTCTCGTTCATGTATCGGAGAGCAAAGAGACAGTTAGATTCGACCTGATATTGGTGTTTTGTATATGATTGATTCTCAAGTTAGAAAGATCACCCACTTACCTACAAATATTGTAAATGAACTATGTGTCTGTCATATCATATTGATGCAGTTTGACAAGTAGGGATGTTGGTTTGTCAAATCATATTGGTGCAGTTAGACAAGTAGGATTGTTGGTTTGTCATATCATATTGATGCAGTTAGACAATTAGGATTGTTGGTTTGTCATATCATATTGATGCAGTTAGACAAGTAGGATTGTTGGTTTGTCATATCATATTGATGCAGTTAGACAAGTAGGACTGTTGGTTTGTCATATTGATGCAGTTAGACAAGTAGGATTGTTGGTTTATCATATTGATGCAGTTAGACAAGTAGGACTGTTGGTTTATAATATTGATGCAGTTAGACAAGTAGGATTGTTGGTTTGTTATATTGATGCAGTTAGACAAGTAGGACTGTTGGTTTGTCATATCATATTGATGCAGTTAGACAAGTAGGACTGTTGGTTTATCATATTGATGCAGTTAGACAAGTAGGATTGTTGGTTTATCATATTGATGCAGTTAGACAAGTAGGACTGTTGGTTTATCATATCATATTGATGCAGTTAGACAAGTAGGACTGTTGTTTTATCATATTGATGCAGTTAGACAAGTAGGATTGTTGGTTTATCATATTGATGCAGTTAGACAAGTAGGATTGTTGGTTTGTCATATCATATTGATGCAGTTAGACAAGTAGGATTGCTGGTGGTTTGTCATATCATATTGATGCAGTTAGACAAGTAGGACTGTTGTTTTATCATATTGATGCAGTTAGACAAGTAGGATTGTTGGTTTATCATATTGATGCAGTTAGACAAGTAGGATTGTTGGTTTATCATATTGATGCAGTTAGACAAGTAGGATTGTTGGTTTGTCATATCATATTGGTGCAGTTAGACAAGTAGGATGTGGTTTTATCATATTGATGCAGTTAGACAAGTAGGACTGTTGGTCTATCATATTGATGCAGTTAGACAAGTAGGATTGTTGGTTTGTCATATCATATTGATGCAGTTAGACAAGTAGGACTGTTGGTCTATCATATTGATGCAGTTAGACAAGTAGGATTGTTGGTTTGTCATATCATATTGATGCAGTTAGACAAGTAGGACTGTTGGTCTATCATATTGATGCAGTTAGACAAGTAGGATTGTTGGTTTGTCATATCATATTGATGCAGTTAGACAAGTAGGACTGTTGGTTTATCATATTGATGCAGTTAGACAAGTAGGATTGTTGGTTTATCATATTGATGCAGTTAGACAAGTAGGATTGTTGGTTTATCATATCATATTGATGCAGTTAGACAATTAGGATTGTTGGTTTGTCATATCATATTGATGCAGTTAGACAAGTAGGATTGTTGATTTGTCATATCATATAGGTGCAGCTAGACAAGTAGGATTGTTGGTTTGTCATATTGATGCAGTTAGACAGTAGGATTGTTGGTTTATCATATTGATGCAGTTAGACAAGTAGGATTGTTGGTTTGTCATATCATATTGGTGCAGTTAGACAAGTAGGATTGTTGGTTTGTAATATCATATTGATGCAGCTAGTCAAGTAAGAATGTTGGTTTGTCATATCATATTGATGCAGTTAGACAAGTAGGATTGTTGGTTTGTCATATCATATTAATGCAGTTATATAAGTAGGACTGTTGATTAGTAGTAGTAGAACTAAGGGTTCTGAGCCAACGTTATTCTTTGGTAGCCTACAGAGGTAGCCTACAGGTATGTTACCTATAACAGTTCAAGTGCATATATGCGTCATCTGCTAATAGTATCGTCTGCTAGAATATAAACCTATACGATTCAAGTATAGTAATGCATCGTCCGCTATAATTAGCATCGTCTGCTAGCGTGTCTGAGCATGTTGACATTACCGCGCGATAGATCATGGCGCTGGTGTAGAGTACGTGTCAGCTACCTGGGACAACTAAGCAATTATGATTAACGTTTCTTGGTCAAGGAAAGGTTATTGGATTGATCCTAAATTCGTCTATCAATATGCTTATTACTGTGCTCATCAATCTTAATACACTCATCATAATGCACTCATTTAAATGCGCATACATACTCTCATGCGCTCAGGTTCATGCGCTCATCCATGCACTCATCCATGCGGTCATACATGCGCTCATACATGCCCTCATGCATACTCTCATGCGCTCATTCATGCGCTCAACCATGCGCTCATGCGTTCATCAGTAGTAGAACTAAGGGTTCTCGGCCAACGGTATTCTTTGGTAGCCTACAGAGGTAGCCTATAGGTATGTTACCGATAACAGTTCAAGTGCATATATGCGTCATCTGCTAATAGTATCGTCTGCTAGAATATAAACCTATACTATTCAAGTATAGTAATGCATCGTCCGCTATAAATAGCATCGTCTGCTAGCGTGTCTGAGCATGTTGACATTACCGTGCGATAGATCATGGTGCTGGTGTAGAGTACGAGTCAGCTACCTGGGACAACTCATGTGACCCCACTGGGGAATTGGTTCCGGGTCGTTGTACCCTAGAAAGTAGTTTTTACAATCAAGCAGACCATAATTTGATGATGTTTTACTGTAGAACCAGAGACTGCTTGCATTTCTTACTGTGATTGTGGTGCATCTGTGGAATTTGTGCTCATTTAAAGAAGACTTTTTGTGCATTTATTTCAGAATTACTTGCTCCAGCGCATTGATGAGTAAACAGCCCTACATGACAGCTAGGATTCCTACGCGCTCCATTTTTAACCGGTGTTTGTTTACATTTGAAAATTGTGAAAAACTTTGATGGTGATGCCATGACTTACTTGTGTCTAACAGCAAGCAGCAGCCCTGGAATATACAGAACTGCATGCGGTAAATGTCGATTCTTGTTTGGAACTGAGCATTTGACTGTGAAAGTTGATCGATTTACCATAGCGCGAAGAAGGAGTAATATTCAGTGGTGTGCATCCAACTAAGCAATTATGATTAACGTTTCATGGTCAAGGAAAGGTTATTGGACTGATCCTAAATTCGTCTATCAATGTGCTTATTACTGTGCTCATTAATCTTAATATACTCATCCTAATGCACTCATTTATATGCTCATACATACTCTCATGCGCTCACGCGCTCATCAATGCGCTCATACATGCGCTTATCCATGCGCTCATCCATGCGCTCATACATGCTATCATGCGCTCATCAATGCGCTCATGCGCTCATATATACTTGTATGCGCTCATTCATGCGCTCACCCATGCGATCACACATGCGCTCATTCATGCGCTCATCCATGCGCTCATCCATGTACTGATCCATGCGCTCATCCATGCGCTCATCCATGCGCTCATCCATGCACTCATCCATGCGTCCATGTGCTAATATATACTCTCATACACTCATATGCGCTCATATGCGCTCATATACGCTCATAAAAGCGCTCATGCAGCTCCCACTGTGCTGACGCGCTCATAATAATCTACTAATTCTAAGATGGTTTAGACAATTGTTGGGGGATAAACAACAAACGCATATATATATTTACATATTGTATTGTTATCTAACAATATTTACAAGGCATAAAGCAATATACGTAATATTTACACAAATTCACATACAAGATATACAAAAAAACATGTTGACAAAGGTTTATAATTGTTTCACGTCAGTTTGTTTGATCCAGGAATTGAACTTCGATGGCCAATATAGCCATTTCACCAACATCTCTTTGTTACGACCATGTCCACGCATTTTAAGCACTTTTTCAACTATCCACATATTGTCATCTTTAATGTCTACTTTCTGTAACTCATACTGATAGAATGTGTCGCTAATCTCTTCATCATTGCAGTCTTTGACACGATATATAGGAAGTCCACCGCGAAGTATCTTCTGTGATACTGTAAAGAGTTCTCCTGTCCAGTGTTTGTCGTATTCAGGGGTGAATGGGTTCCGGATATGAGTCAATCTCACATGATCTCCGACTTTGAATCGAAACGGCTTTTGGGCGTGTTGACGTTTTATCGTCGACTTATTTGGCCAATACATTTTCCACCAGATCGATGTTTCCTTATCCTCGGTAACGCTCGCCGGAGCCATCCCAATAGTCCTATGGGTCGTGTTGTTATAGCTTTTGGCAAATGACTGAAGCTTGTCGATGTAGTTGTAGGATTGTGTGTGTGTAAAATATATATAGTCACTTTGGAGTCATGACTGCGCATACGCGGCGGCCATTTTGGATGGTTCAATGTTGTGAAATACTTTGAAGTATTACATCAGCCAATGTGAAGGTTTGGATGTCGACATGTACATAGGTGATAGAGATGTTTTCAGTATGTACACCCAATCCTAGCCCAGTACCCAGGTAGAACCACTAGGTTTTCGGCCCCCTTCAAATATTATGAGAGAATTCTGTACTGACCATTAAAATTCCAATATACATCATCTATAGAATCATTTATAATACAAGCCCAATCCAAGACACTACGAAGTAGAATTCGAACCTACAGTGACTCTGCATGTAACGGGTATCCCTATATCACGTGTAGAACCACATAACTTCTTATGTCCGTCTCCGTGGTCGAGTGGTTTAAGGTCGTTGACATGTATTAGATTAGAACCACCACCCTTCCGTAAGTCAGATGTAGTAAAATGTGATAGTCATATTCTATTTAGAGCACGTACGTGTGGGGTCGATATGGGCCATGTTATAACCACCGACCCATCCTAAGTAACTTTTAATCAAAGGTCTTCCATGTTCCCCAAGATATGATATAACCATTTATCGTAGCGCTTAACTCTGTAAAATTCCATATTCAAAATACGCATTGATTTTTCTAAGCAGGCGAAATCTATTGTTAAACTCTCTGGTGGTAGATTTGTAGATAAAATATCTAAGCTAGCACATGTTAGCATGGAGAGCAATTTTAGACACGCTCGGATACATTCCTCCTCTGTGCCGACACGAGTACATTTAATTGATGTAATGATAAAATCTCAGACAGTTAATTTCTCTAGTAGGATTCCAGCCTATACTTACTATGTAGCCGTGTAGAACCATTGAAAACGCACCTTCCCAAAGCCTAGCTTCCTATGTACCCATGGATAACCATTGAAAACGCACCTTCCCAACGCCTAGCTTCCTATGTACCAGTGGAGAACCATTGAAAACGCACCTTCCCAAAGCCTATACTTACTATGTACCCGTGGAGAACCATTGAAAACGCACCTTCCCAAAGCCTATACTTACTATGTACCCGTGGAGAACTATTGAAAACGCACCTTCACAAAGCCTCTACTTACTATGTACCCGTGGAGAACCATTGAAAACGCACCTTCCCAAAGCCTAGCTTCCTAACAGAATTCGACCATGTGCATTAAGCATTTACCTCGTTACCATATTGCTACCAGTATACATCAGAATATACCAGCTTTTATTTTTAGAATAACCGTAAGAGAATTATTTCATGAGTATTTCGTCAGAATATACCAGCATTATTTTTAGAAATGAAGATTGCTATGTATTTCGTCATGTACTTAAAACTGTATAAAAGCATGTAATTCTGCAGATATATTACCGTCTGAGACTGTTCTCCGAAGATAACGGTAAGGTGCTTAAGTATATTTAATCTAATGTTCTCATATATTTTTTATTTACGATCAAATCTGTAATTATGCCTTTGTATATCATGATCAGCATTAAATACTCATATCAGATGATTTGCTTCTAAGCTAGACAAGTAGGACTGTTGGTTTATCATATCATATTGATACTGGTAGACACGTATGACTGTTGGTTTGTATTCTGGTTGATATTACATTGTTTTTATATTTTGATGTGTACCAGAGGATCCGCAACAGTTACAATATGCTGCTATCTACGCTGGCAATGTGTCCTTGGCTAGCAGCAATACTAATGGAGTAAAGGTGTATACAATACCCACAATCACCGACTACAACTCCGACTTCATCAAATACTTACAACCTGCTATCATCGCACAGTATTTCAAAATAAGACTCAACCAACGTATCCTCACGCTTTGCGAGTTTAAGTTATATGAAAAATGTAAGTATCATCATTATTCAATTATAATTTGAATAATATCTGTACATATCGTTACAGAGCAACAGAGCAATGTCGAGATTATATAGCGCTAGACCTTTCTATATCGCATGTTGCATTAAGTGTAGATGATATCAGCCAAATGGAAAACGATATAAGTATAAGTGTTTGTGAGATATAATATATATTTATTTAATGCAGTCTCATTTATTCACACTTTACAAATAAGTTTATAAAGTACACAGCCATTCTATTATTGCTAACAATCTTAAAGAAAATGAATTAACCGGCTTTTTGTTTCCCCTGAAAAAGACTTTTTAAGCCGAACATTCGGATGTAGAGAGAACCACATACATTCTATTATGAATATGTAAATCTATGCAGCTGTTGGAACATTCGGATGTAGAGAGAACCACATACATTCTATTATGAATATGTAAATCTATGCAGCTGTTGGAACATTCGGATGTAGAGAGGAGCACATACATTCTATAATGCATATATGAATCTATGCAGCTGTTGGAACATTCCGATGTAGAGGAGCACATACATTATATTATGAATATGTGAATCTATACAGCTGTTGGAACATTCGGATGTAGAGAGGATCACATACGTTCTATTATGAATATGTAAATATATGCAGCTGTTGGAACATTCGGATGTAGAGAGGACCACATACATTATATTATGAATATGTAAATCTATGCAGCTGTTGGAACATTCGGATGTAGAGAGGACCACATACATTCTATTATGAATATGTAAATCTATGCAGCTGTTGGAACATTCGGATGTAGAGAGGACCACATACGTTCTATTATGAATATGTAAATCTATGCAGCTGTTGGAACATTCGGATGTAGAGAGGAGCACATACATTCTATTATGAATATGTAAATCTATGCAGCTGTTGGAACATTCGGATGTAGAGAGGACCACATACATTCTATTATGAATATGTAAATCTATGCAGCTGTTGGAACATTCGGATGTAGAGAGGAGCACATACATTCTATTATGAATATGTAAATCTATGCAGCTGTTGGAAATCGGAAATACATGCAAGCTACACATATGTATATATATACTATCTATTCATATAATATACTAATGTGCATAGATGTGTAAAAAGTAATGTTCTCCCATTCATCTGTTCATGTTGTAGTCAATTATCTGTCCGTCCGTCCTTCCGTCCCATCTGTCCCCCGTCCCGTTCGGTTCGCCCGCATTGATTGTGTGTTGAATGTATTTATTAAATAGCGATATGGGTTGTTTCATACTCCCTATATTAAATACATTTGTATGAATTGCTATCGATTATTTACAATATTGTATTATATATGCAGTTTGTGGTGTGGGACGATTTGGAACGGGGTGTTCGCATCAATGTCACTGTTCAGACCAGCAGTCTTGTAACTCTGTGACAGGAAGATGTCAGACACCAGGGTGCTTGGAAGAAGTATAACCAATGATGACATTACATAGAAGGTAGTGGTATCGTTAAATGACATATTTATATCATACTATGGAGATCAACACATTAGAAAGAGTACGATCGTCGTATATTAGATTTCCGTATTCGCTTAGTTTTCTAGAAAAGTCTAACGATTAGTATTGCCCCCGTACGTTTCCACACTGTGTTTGTTACTCCTTGTGATCACGGGATCACGGTCCTTGCTGTATTTGTAACACATTGTTGTCACGGTCCTTGCTGTATTTGTAACACCTTGTGGTCACGGTCTTTTCTGTATTTGTAACTCCATGTGTTTCCTGTCCCTGCTGTATTTGTAACTCCGTGTGGTCACGGTCAATGCTGCATTTGTAACTCCGTGTGGTCACGGTCAATGCTGTATTTGTAACTCCGTGTGGTCACTGTCCATACTGTGTTTGTAACTCCGTGTGGTCACGGTCAATGCTGCATTTGTAGCTCCGTGTTGTCACTGTCCATACTGTATTTGTCACTCGGTGTGGTCACGGTGCATAATGTATTTGTTACTCCGTGTGGTCACTGTCCATGCTGTGTTTGTAACTCCTTGTGGTCACGGTCAATTCTGTATTTGTAATTCCGTGTGGTCACGATTCTTGCTGTATTTGTAGCTCCATGTGGTCACCTCCATGCTCTCATTGTAACTATATGTGGTCACGGTCCATGCTGTATTTGTAACTCCGTGTGATCACGGTCCTTGCTGTATTTGTAACTCTATGTGGTCACACCCATGCTATGTTTGTAACTCCGTGTAGTCACGGTCAATGCTGTATTTGTAACTCCATGTGTTTCCTGTCCTTGCTGTATTTGTTACTCCGTGTGGTCACGGTCAATGCTGTATTTGTAACTCCGTGTGATCACTGTCCATACTGTGTTTGTAACTCCGTGTGGTCACGGTCAATGCTGCATTTGTAACTCCTTGTTGTCACTGTCCATGCTGTATTTGTTACTCGGTGTGGTCACGGTCCATAATGTATTTGTTACTCCGTGTGGTCACTGTCCATGCTGGGTTTGTAACTCCGTGTGGTCACGGTCAATGCTGTATTTGTAATTCCGTGTGGTCACGGTTCTTGCTGTATTTGTAGCTCCATGTGGTCACCTCCATGCTCTGATTGTAACTATATGTGATCACGGTCCATGCTGTATTTGTAACTCCGTGTTGTTACTGTCCATGCTGTATTTGTTACTCGGTGTGGTCACCGTCCATAAGGTATTTGTTACTCAGTTTGGTCACTGTCCATTGCTGTGTTTGAACCCGTGGTTTGGTCACGGTCAATGCTGTATTTGTAATTCCGTATGGTCACGGTTCTTGCTGTATTTGTAGCTCCATGTGGTCACCTCCATGCTCTGATTCTAACTTTATGTGGTCACGGTCCATGCTGTATTTGTAACTCCGTGTGGTCACGGTCAATGCTGTGTTTGTAATTCCGTGTGGTCACTGTTCATACTGTATGTGTTACTCCGTATGGTTACTGTCCATGCTGTGTTTGTTACTCCGTGTGGTCACTGTCCATGCTGTGCTTGTAATTCCGTGTGATCACTGTCCATGTTGTGTTTGTAACTCCGTGTGGTCACTGTCCATGCGGTATTTGTTACTCTGTATGGTCAGTAACGCTAACGGTAGTACCAACACTACTATTTTGTTGGAACACTCAATAATTACTCATGTGGGTGGCATTGCATTTATCACGTGTGTATCACAATATGACCCAGGGCAATGGTCGTCTTGTTTTGAAGTCTTGTTTTGAAGTTTCTGTTTGTGTTTGTTTCTTCGATCATTATTTGATGAATTTATATGAAGTCATATAATGCCAGTACAAGATGGATAAGTAGTCCAGTGGTTAATACGTTGGACTGGGAATCCAGGGATCGCAGGTTCGATCCCCCGTCTGACCCTAATGCTCGTTCATCAAAAGCATTGTCTTCAAGCTGCGTTGACAGTATTTGAAGCAAACTGTTTATTTTGTCGACCCTATACAACAAGCATATTCGATCAGCACACCTAGGCCATAATATATGAAGTTATATGTTATATTCTAGAGTGTGATCTTATACAATGTGAAGATCAGTCACCGATACGACGTCTCCATTTAACAAATCCTCCAATGAATATGCTGTGTCGGTTTGGGTGTACTGACGAAATCACTTTTTGTTGCCGTTGAGTGTATTTGTTCGACAAGTAAGTCTAGTTCGTCCTCGGGCGTTAACTGGCCGAATCGATCAGCTATTCTACTTCTTTGCGTCGTAGACTCCACCAGTTGAATGGTGCACCAGGAAAAGTCCGGTAGTTGTCGCTAGAATTAGCATACATTTGAATGTAGATTTATGTTATTTGAAAGCACTGTAGAAACGCGCACGCATGTGCAATAGCAACCAAAATTGACATCGCCAAAATGTTCGCGGAACTAAGTACCGGAATGGATTCGAATTGTGGAAATTAGATCGGATAGTCGATAAATATTCACCCACTTGGTCGAGGTTCAGCCAATCATATTGCTGAATTATCAATGATATATAATAATTTATATTATTTGCACGTGGTGACCCAATTACCCATACGAATAATCTATACATAAAATATACACGGGTATGCATATTATACAACATTTCTATATACGTACACATAGAACCTGTAAAGTACGCATGTTCGAACAAAACGACGTAAACCTACAATGCTTTTACGAATATAGGATTACATTTTAAATATGTTTGACCCATAAACCAAGTTATAAATGAAATGTATCAGAGTTTGTAAGAGTGAATGTGTTCGGATATATTATTCCGAATCATTGGATCGAGTACTAACGCTTAACACCTTAACTCGTCTTTGAATCTTATAGTGATTTTTGTAAAGCCGATTATTTTGTTCTATTCTAACTTATATATGTTAGAAATGGTCACTTTTGGTGGAAATGTTGTATAATATCAAGTGTCTTATAAAAGTCGCGTAAAGCTCACATTTCGAACAAGTATTGATATGCACAATTATAGGATAATTTTACATACTTCTGAAAATAAATAGACTGATATTAACAATTGACATGTAATGATGGTCCGTAATTATATATGTCGCATTGGGCATTTCTGTACATTTATTGATTCACTTAGAATACATACAAACATATCTGCTAAAAAGAGAATATATAGAATCGAGAATACTCAGTCATAGAGGTAAGTGTGCGTGAATCCTTCTCGTGTAACGTTGCAACCAGTAAATCAATGTTTGTAAACTTTTCAGCACAGAATACGTACACTAATACCATTCATTGGCACACAGTCCAGGTCAGGGTGACATTTCCAATGTACTATAATTGATTGTAAGGTCGTGAACATTATGCTTCATGCTTTACCAGGGAATTCAATGTTGTACTAATATATATGTCGTTAGTGTTAGCAAGAGAATACATAATATTCGAAATATTATAGCAAATAGCGATGCCACACCTTAGCAGATAAAAGAGACCACAGGCGTCAGTACGTTTGGCATTTGGAACTTACGTTGATGACTCTGCACGGCAATTAACCGGTCATAGAAATATCATTGTTCGATTTCGATACACTTGAGACATTTCTGACATGTCAATGTCAGGTAGAGCATGTGTAACAATTGGCTAGGCAATACCGTTAGGTAGAGTATGTGTAACAATTGGCTAGGCAATACCGTTACATAATCATTACGCATTTACGTCATATTTTCAAAACGGATTCCAGTGCGGCCAATTTCGCACATGATTGTCTAAATTCTATTCACACTTCATTTATGGCTGAGTATATATTGCCAATTATGTTGTAACTTGGAATTAGAACATGAGGTATATATTATTATAATGTGTCAGATTATTATACTATACACATTTTTTGTTTCAGGTAAAATGGATTAAATGTTTTATTATACAACACCAAGTATCATTACATTTTTAGATGTGTTAGATATCGAAAACTGACAGTTTATCATCTATGCCACATGTCCGGATTGTACAGCAATTGTTAATTCGATATGATTATGAGCAAAAAAAAATATATATATGTAGCGAAATTGGTATTTGATGTATTTCCCAGGGTTTGATTGAAGTCCGATCCCCGCGGTTCGGTCAAGTACTTACCAGTCATGTTTACTCCTGTGGATTATCCCTTCCATTTGTTGCTCCTTCCATGGACTGCTCCTTCCATGGACTGCTCCTTCCATGGACTGCTCCTTCCATGGACTGCTCCTTCTGTGGATTGCTCCTTCCATGGATGACTCCTTCCATCAGATCCTTTCATATCCGTTTACTTTAGTATCATGATGTTTGCATGATGTGCATGCATATTAGTTAAGAAGGAGCATACCTACCATATATACACTCTCGCATTGCATTATTTGGGGATTGAGTTTGTACAGCAATAAGTGTGTGTGAGAAATAAATTGATAAGTAATAGAATCGTGTTGTATTCAAAAGTGAAACAGCTAGCAATCGTTACAATTATATATGTGTTTCAGATTATGCACGTAGGCCTACGATAAAGGGAACAACAGCTCTATTTCGCTCTGTGTTGCTGCCTTTAAGTATCGATATGTAATTGTAAGACTGAATGCGATATAGTGTTCTTCCTTGTGATGAACAATAGTGTGAATGCTTGGAGATGTAGACTAATGTAACTGATATTGAGTTGCAGATAATTGTTCTACGTATGTTATCTGTCATCTGCTGTTCTCGACAATAATTATATTTATACCCTATTATTGCATCATACATGAATAGTCTGAATATTCAGGTGACAATAAACCAGATTGTCCCTAACAACGCAGCTAAAGATAGTAGGGATTTATTGTATAATAATATTCATTTGTTGTAATATTAGTTTGTGGTCACGGCACCTTTGGATATAGTTGTTCAAGTGAATGTTACTGCAAGGATGCTGCTGACTGTGAGCCCAATACAGGATTCTGTTCAGATGGATGTGCACCGGGATGGCGAGGACAATCGTGTGATACAGATATCACATTTGTATAGCTGCTATTACAGTGCCTGTTTGAGTATAGTATTATAAATGTTTATATTTGTTGTTCTGCTCTGTTCTGTCGCCTTTCAATAACGGTATGTCATTGAATAAATAGGCTGATAATGATGTAGTTTTCTTTCTTATGAGGAATCATGTTATTTATGCCCTGAATCGTAGATTGATGTATCTGATATTGAGCTGCAGATAATTACTATACATACGTTTACTGTCCTCCATTATACTCGAGAAAAAGTGCTATGCATATTCCATATTACAGCAACACGCATGGACACAATCTGAATATCCCGGTGACAATATCAACCAATAAACCAGAGAGTCGTTGCACTGAACCTGGAGCATGCAGCTAAAGCTAATTTTAAGATGTATAATTCTGCTCTGTTGTTGCAACTTTCTATTAGTTTGTGGTAGCGGCACCTTTGGATATATTTGTTCAAGTTAATGTTACTGCAAGGATGCTGCTGACTGTGAGCCCACGACAGGATTCTGTTCAGATGGATGTGCACCGGGATGGCGAGGACAATCTTGTGACACAGGTAAATATGTGTGCTTTAACTTACTGTAATATTATTGTTTACTATAGTAGCACTCATAAGACAGTCTGAATATTAAACCAGTAAACCATATAGTCGCTATGGTTATCGTGAAACATGCAGCTAAAGAGGACAATTATATGACATACGTACAAACCTGTGCTTTAGCTTAATGTAATATTATTGCTTACCATAGCAACACTCCTGGATACAATCTGAATAATCAAGACACATCATTACAGATTTATTTGTGTTAAACAACGAAAAACCAACAATTTTGGTGGATTTATGCTATTTTAATTTGAAGATGTTTTACATATAATAAATAATATGTTGAATGATATCAGTTGTTAAAGTAAATACTATAATGTAAAGTTTGTCATATATCTTGTATATTTTAGTATGATTATACATGTATAATTTATATAAACGTGTTTCTGACTGCAGTCAAGCCTGTCTTAAGCAGCCAATCAAGGGCATCTCACAAAGTGGCTGCTTAGTACATGTGACTGCTAATGAATGAATGAATGGTGTTTTACGGCGCATCGACATCTAAGGTCATGTAGCGCGCATTAAAGTTATGTTTATTGTCGAGTGTATGAAATAAAATTCTATATAAGTAGATGCATTACGTAAAAATTAATACTAAGAAGTTATAAAGACGTAAGATTAATTACAATGAATGAATGAATGAATGGTGTTTTACGGCGCATCGACATCTAAGATCATGTAGCGCACATTAAAGTTATGTTTATTGTCGAGTGTATGAAATAAAATTCTATATAAGTATATGCATTATGTAAAAATTAATACATTAAAAAATAATGGAGGTGACCACTAACACCTGTATAATTGTATATACTTATTTATGCCTACGTCGAAAGAAGATTAGGTTTTGTTCTGCTCTGTTCTACTGTATTTCAATAACGTGATGTAATTTAATAATAATGCTCATCATGATGTAGTTTTCTTCCTTATGATGAATACTGGTATTAATGCCTGGAATTGTAAATTGTGATCGATTCGATACTGAGCTGCAGATAATTGCTATAATTACGTTTACTGTCCTCTGATCTACTCGAGAAAGAGTGATATGTATATATATATATATATATATATATATATATATGTATTCTGGCACAAGTGTAGTACCAATGTAGGACATTCTCGTCCTTGCCATCCCGGTGCACATCCATCTGAACAGAATCCTGTCTGGAGATCACACTCAGCACCATACGTGCAGTGACAACCACGTATGCAATTAAATCCAAAGGTGCCGTGATCACAAACTAATAAAGTGTAGATAGTAGTATTATACAAGTCACAATTCGTTCTAACAACACGTTTCAGGATAAGTATAACGAATGTCTGGTTTACTTGTTCATAGTGTCACATGACTATTCCGAGTGTGTGTATAAGTGTCCGGACCGGGATGGCAAGGACAGTCTTGTAACATAGGTACACATATGTGCTATAATTTACTAAATTGCATAGTTATTACATTGTGACACCATCAATGGAACATACGACAAAGTACAATATACAGCTTGAATGGTAATGATTATCGTGCTTTGCTGTCTTCGTGTGTGTGTTTGCCTGAGGGCTTTGCCGTCGCTACGGTAATGTGACGACTCACTAATTGCTATTAGTGGAGGAAAACACTGCTTGCCCTCCGAGCAGCATATTAGGTACGGGTTGTTAGTCGAGTAGACAACTTGTCACAAGGTGAAACTGCCCAATAGCTTCATCATATGACATAATTCGACACCCCAGTTAATCTAGGCAAGCGATTTTAAAACAATCATCGCAGTATATGTTCTTTATGTTTTCCAATGAAGGATAGAGTGTTCTCAATGAAAGATTACCGTGGCACTACAGGACGACCTCAATAGATGCAATGTGTTTATCCGTCTATGTCGTATATGTTTGTTATTGTATAGCACAGATAATAAAATGGTCCTGACTGAAACAATACGAATAAGCAATTTCATTGTCGTCGATAATCTATTGTTTAAGGATGAGTAGATGTTTGCTCATCAACAACGTTTACTTTCCCAACAGCTTCTGACAAGACAGTAGCATTATAAAGACATTATTATCTCGTACAGCTATATCTGCCTCTACTCGGTCGACTGAGTAATGTTGTATTCCGGGTTGCTTATCGACATTATCATCTCGTACAGCTATATCTGCCTCTATTCGGTCGGCTGAGTAATGTTATATTATGGGTTGCATATCGACATTATCATCTCGTACAACTATATCTGCCTCTACTCGGTCGGCTGAGTACTGTTATATTCCGGGTTGCATATCGACATTATCATCTCGTATAACTATATCTGAATCTACTCGGTCGGCTGAGTAATGTTATATTCCGGGTTGCATATCGACATTATCATCTCGTATAACTATATCTGAATATACTCGGTCGGCTGAGTAATGTTATATTCCGGGTTGCTTATCGACATTATCATCTCGTACAGCTATATCTGCCTCTACTCGGTCGACTGAGTAATGTTGTATTCCGGGTTGCTTATCGACATTATCATCTCGTACAACTATATCTGAATCTACTCGGTCGGCTGAGTAATGTTGTATTCCGGGTTGCTTATCAACATTATCATCTCGTACAGCTATATCTGCCTCTACTCGGTCGGCTGAGTAATGTTGTATTCAGGGTTGCTTATCAACATTATCATCTCGTATAACTATATCTGAATCTACTCGGTCGGCTGAGTACTGTTGTATTCAGGGTTGCATATCGACTTTGTTGCCACGTCTCAGCCTTTGTCAACGCTATCTGACTCGACTCAACTACACTAGTATTAGCTTAGTTCCCATGGTTTCTTACTATAACTCAGATAAAACTATTTTTATCACATAACATTTTCTGTATTCAGTGTTGTAAAGTCATTACATATTTCCTTATATCAATACACGTGTAATAAAACCTGGAATTATTCTGATTGGTCGCGGCATGACAGCTTGCAATACACATTCGACATATACATGTAGTTTGTGTTCATGCTTTATTTGTTGAAAATCACTGTTTAGATCAATCAAATACTACATATGCACTTGTGGAATATAGTGATTAAAATATTGTATAGATTAATTTGCGTGAAGTTGTTTGATTATCAGGGACTATTTACTACGTACGGATGCAGCTTAATCTAATAAGGCTCATAAATAAACGTTTTTAAAAATGATTTACACTCGTTCTCATTTCATTCCATATATTTTATGAAACTCGTTTTTATAAAATATGGTAGGAAATCACCACCAGTGTAATATCCTATATTTAATATCTAGTTGCTTATCTTGTTTGGATACTGTTCAATTCATAATGTCCATGTTTTCCTATTCTCATTCATGGTAACATTGAAAACCACTTTCCATAAAATGCACCATTACATGTCTTGAAAACTATTTGATGCACTACATCGATATCAATGCCCCCAATACTCATAAAAAACACACACTACAATAATAGTATTTATTAATTTGTTATTTATTATTTCATGCTTTCTGTTACAGCCATTATCAATCAATTGAGTTTCGAGCATCAATGGCGATGAAGTAATCTTACTTTAAGCAATCAACATCTTTGACTAGAAATCTAGTATTTACCTAAATTGTATGGTTCATGTCTTAGAATTTATTCTATCATTTATGTACCCTTTCTATTCAATTACGTATGTACACTTCTTTTACTTTTTATATTCAGATACAAATCTCATCCGCCTCGTATTCGGAAAAGTGACAACACAGATGTCTTCCGTAGCTCAAAACTGGTCCTCTGATCTTGCCATAGATGATCGAGAAGGTCCGGATCCAACTAAATGTCAGTGCTGTAGTGTAACAACGAATGCTGAAGTGTCCTGGTGGAGACTTGATTTAGGAAGCATTTTTCCTATCAAGGCAGTGACAATTTACGGAAGTAATCAAGGTACAATGTACCATGACAATAATTCGCTAATTTTATTGAAAAGTAATAAAAAGCAACATTATCTATAATTCACTAACCTGTCCACACAGTTGCATGACCAATTATGAGAATACAATTGAAATACGCACACACCTGTGAATCAATTTAATATGCATTACCATGTGTGTATTTCGCTTTCATTGACATAATTAAAACAGGATTTGTTTAATTACAGAAAGCATTTATCAGCCACTGCAAGGATTTCAGATGTATCTCGGTAATAACACATATCTCAACCTTCCAGCTGTATACATTGATAATAACAGTATCCCTGTTGATAATACATATGTCATCACGTTGCCCGACACTCTATCAAGATATGTAACAATTCGGAGACCAGGTGTACTAACGTTGTGTGAAATTACACTGTTAGAAGGAGGTAGGTATATCTCAGTAATACTAAAAACTAAACCAAGAATTCATATCCGAAATAATAAACAAAAGAATGGTCGCGGAACGTGCACAGCAAAATGATGACTTTTTATATACTAAGTTTGACATATCATCCAAGTAGAAAATGTAGGCCTAATTAAATGGAATTTCCAGTTCCCCACTGAATTTCATTTCGTTGCAATCATTCCAAATATGTGTTGGCATATTTGCAGATACATCAAGGAAACAAATTTGAGATACATGAAGTCATTTATTAACAGAAAGCAAACTTTTATAAAAAAATGTTTAATGTACTTGTACATAATAACGGTAAATCAGTAGTAAAGCTGCTTCTAACCACGAGCCACCAAGTACACAGTCACATAAAACGTCCCACTGTAGCCGATAGGATTGTGCCCTTAAACAAGATACTTAGATTCCACATAGCAACTTCTCTCCCTCATGGCGATGGATTCCACAAGGAATGATGTCTCCTGAGCGATTTAGCTAATAACTTGTAAGAACTTATAAAATAAATACTAACAAGTTCTCAGAAAAGAACTGTAGAACATTGCACAATACATAAGACTACATAATATGTATTGCTATGTATCTTATCCAGAACGCATTGGCATTGGAAACACCGAGCAGAAGTGTACGTGTGATACTGGAGAGAACGAAACAGGCAGTAATATCAACGTGACATCTGTAATCATAGGCGCTTCTGTTGGAGTTGTTGTATCTTTGGCGTGTGCAATATCCATTGGTATCATAGTGTGGAAATATAGAACTAGTAAAAGGTGAACTAAGTATTCAATAACATATACAATTGAGCACGAATATAATTAAAACAAACCTATATGCATCGTACACTAAGTACTTTAAATATGTTTTAAGTAAGTATAAGATATTGTGATAGACACCACTTACATGTGATATTATTATAAACACATCTTACATGTAATATTGTCATGAACACGAATCACATGCGATATTGTCAAACACACTAATCACATGCGATATTGTCATAAACACGAATTACATGTAATATTGATATAAACACGACTTATATGAACTATTGCTATAAACAAATAGTAACAAAACCATTGTTTAGACATGCGAAATACGTTTTATTCATATTTTAGAACTGAAAGCAAGAATGAATACACGAGACCAGCTCATTCTAGTGCACCATCGGAAGTCCCAGTTTATGATACACTGGATGATCGTCAAGGTATTTAGTCTTACGTGCTATTAATGATGTAAATGTCTCGACTTAGTTACGTAGCATATACAGTACAATGAATGGGTCAATTATTCAGTCCTGCCGGATAGAATTACGTATTATTATATATATACATACTATTGTAATATATAACAATATTGTTGCTCTCCAGTGAGTAAGGGCCCACCCTACTTTCGTGGTAGCGTGCGTAGAGTGTTCACGTGGTCCCTACTCGGTACTGGGGCACTTCTCTAGCTAGTGCTCTTCTTGCAGATAGTACGGTACTAAAATGCTTTGATTTCACTATATACACGTGATGTATATATGTGCGGGGGTATACAGAGAATGTACTGTGATGGTTAAGTTTAAAGATGAGTTTACTCTCGAAAACATACAATAACACGATAAAAGACCGTACTCCCAAGACCTCCGACGGTTCTACGCGCGAGAGATGATACGACACTAACGACGCCGTAGAACAGTGACACCGTACAATAAGTACTGTACTTATATAATGTTACAACTACTCGCAGTCAGTACGACGCAGTACTAGTTATCCGTCCCGTTTAGACGCTACGTGTACAGTCAACAGTACTTTGATAACATTCCCAATAATTCTAATACTTCAATAATAACCTTGAATAAATTACAGCAGAGTGTGATCCCAAAGAAATCTAAAATCGCTAACGTTAAAGTTCCGTTTCTCTCTTGTTGAAATAATAAAATAATGATAATCTCGATCCTAACCTTTCTATTTAATCTTATATATCTGATCTAAAATAATATATGTCCCTCCCGAACGAAAGCTAAAATCATAATGACTCTCCGACCCAAATCTGGTCGTTTATATACCCCACGCTGGTCGGACTACCAGAATATGGTCGACCCGACCCAAAATTGGTCGACCGACCCAAAAATGGTCGCGACCCAAAATTGGTAGCGACCCAAAACTGGTCGAACGTTCCAAGATCGCTAAGCGACGCCACACTAGCGATGGAACTAAAATGGCGGATACCAAAAAACTGACGTACAAGCAATATTAAATGGCCTACTATTAAACTTAATACGGTAATACATTTACCGGTTCAAAGGTTATTGCTCTCTTCATAGTTCAAGGTTCTGCGATGTGCATTCTTTAACTATGACTCATCAATAAATCTACCAGAATGCAATGTTAAAGATGGGATCCCTGGTTCCAAAACGTGTCAAAGAGGAATCATCTTTTACGATTTACAATGTGTTCTCAACCGAATTAAACAATACCACTTGGCATAAATGTAGTCAATGTGCTACGTTTCACGTATAGGCACAGTATTCATCGTCGGATTACGATTCCTCGACGGTACAGCTTAAACATAGTCAATTAAACAGACATCGTGGAAACACGAGACATTAACCGGACACGAGCTCAAGGACAATTGCTTCAAAATGCAACAGAATAGATCGGATTTGAACGGGCAAGCATTATGTGTTTCATGTGTAAGCTGGCCTGCAATAAAACCAGGTCGGCATACATATTTAACGTATGGTGACTTGTCTCATGCTTCACACAAAATCGCACGGCTGCGGAAGTCTTGGATTATCGCACGACATGGTCTATACAAACATACCAAAGGTACACACTATGCCTCAATAACATATAAATGCAACCCCCTATATGCGGTGCATATCATTACCCCCCAGTTAATATGGTAAAACTCCGATTGCCAAAATTACACTAGTCAGTTCTGAACAATATCACCCAATAGCTCTGAGTTCGTACACTAATTAATGTCAGCAAGTCTCTGATCATCCACATTTACTATATTAACACTGTTCTCCCTAATATGATATAGTCCAATGACACAGTCAATGAACAGCACAAAGTTACACTGGCGTAAGTCTCTATACTCAGTCAAATAATAGAATTAAATTTATCAATGTCCCAATTGATGCACAACACTTAGTTTGATACTACTTAAATGTCACATTGTCCTAGTGTCAAAAGATCCTGCGGATGATGTCCCTCAAATGGAGATTCCTGACCAAAACCTACCCACGCAATGCCCTCGATACGTGCCTGGCATTGGGTGGACCCATCACCGTCAGCATGGTGGGCGATCTACCCGCACCGTGCTAAAACGTTCCTTGCAGGATGCGGACCTGTACATATCCAGGCGTCCAAAACGTTAATGGGAGTATATCCCTAGTCCCTCGGAGTCCGTTTCGAAACTGTGCTTTTAATGGTGCGCCAGCCGTTCGCATTCCACTTTATACCTCTACTAGGTGACCTCCGTCTTCGTATGGTCCGTCGTACCGCTTCTCTAGCTTGGGCGTGACCCCCACTCTCCTAGTTTCGTGTAGACACCATTTTTTCTTAACAATTTGTGAAACCCATGGCGATGTACTATTCTTGATAACACCCTTCTGCAAAAGATCCTCTCTAAGATGGCTCTCTTCTCCTCTTTGGCATACGCCATCGGTACCCTTCGCGGTCGCTGTTTGACTGGAGGTGCCCCGGCGGTGTCTATTGCGTGTTCTGCTAAGTTTGTTAAACCGATATCCCACTCAGACTTGGAAAATGTTTCCTGACACTTGACGAGTACACCAGCTATGACGCGTTTTTCATGATCTGGCTTGCCTTCAGTTGACTTCCTATAGAGCGCCCTTACGTGTTTAGGCAACTCATCGTCGCTGGCCTATGCACGCTTTAGGACCGACAGCTCTGTATCGCCAGACTGGTTCACCTGTACACTACGAACGCCAATGAAGTCCCCATCTTCTTCCTCGTATTCCGCCTTGGAAACCACGCTAACGACCCTCCCTATGCTCTCGGCCTTCCCAATTACAGCGTCCTGCTTCAACTTGACCTCTGATGGAAATGGGTTTAAAATCCTGACCTTGCATGTGGGGCTTCCATTTATATTGACCAGTGTTGACGCCATCTGCAACGGGTAACTGTCCCTAACGTGATCGGACGGCTCTACTATATAGTCCGCCACTCGATTGTCGTCTTCCTCGAATCTCTCTACATAGATGTTAACAATCGCTTCAGCTTGTCCCGGTATGATTACATCATCTGCCATAACCACACGCCTGGCTCTACCTCCTATACATACCTGAAACACTGGTATATCTACGTCACCCAACACTATCTTGTCACTACTCAATAGGATATCAGCTGGCCCATTCTCACTCCCTTTCAATACATCGAAGCCCAACAGAGCATCATCCTCGATCTCTGCAACAATTGGTTCTTGAAGTAGCTCTAAAGGTCCCAGGGTAAGCTCGAACACTGCCTTACCCGCCCCCTTAAATCGGCATGCCCCCAGCACCAACTAGACATGTTGAATGTGCTAACGTAGGGCGTCTCCCTTCTCATATGTTTTGGTATACTCTAGTAGAGATGATCGTCCTTGAGGCCCCTGTGTCAGCCGTAGACGTCACAGGTTCTCCATTAACAGCACCGCGTACATATACGCCATCTGCTAGGTCTCTACTCTTTACGGTCATCTTCCTCGGGCGTTGTGGTTCTGATGGTACACATGATGATTGGCCGCTACTACTCACACTTACAGGGACCTGCCTTTGGCCGCAAGAGAAGGTCCGTGGGTGTTTAAAGTCTGCCCCATTTGATCAGTTACAACCCTGTCTCTAAATGCGCTATCGCTTCTCTCTCTATTTTGCTTCTCAGGGCAATCTCTGGCGTAGTGCCCCAGACAATGGCAAGTATAGCATTCTACTTCACGCTTGTTGAAGTTTCTTCTATTCGTATTCTGCCTACCACCACTTTCTAGTTTTTCCATTCTGAAGAGTAATTCCTGGATCAGTCTATTACCTCCCGTATCAGCTGGCTTCGTATCATCTGACGATTGTTGATGATTGACATGTCTGCCATTTCTGTATGTCGGTACATCCATTGCTCTTGTACGTCCTCTTGTGAACCCTATGTTAAGGTTTCTATCACCTGGCTTGTCATCCTCACCTGGTTCGCATGTTCGTCTGGCTTGAAAACGACCCCTCTTCTCAACTCTACTAATGTTTCTGATCTGTAGTAGATTCACAACATAGAAAACAGCCTGATCTATATTGTTAGGCTCTTTATTAAACTCTACCTCGAATCTGACCTCTTCGTCGTTTAGGCCATCAATGAAACGTCGCACCAAATCCTCGTCCCTTGTTCTTCTATCACGATAGCCATGGGCCTTGTCATACAATCGTTTCATGTCAGCAGCATATTAGTCTACCCTCTCGCTATGCCTCTGTGAGCGTTTACTAAATTCCGCGGCGAACGATCGTGGAGTCTCTATTACTCGGAATCGACTGTTCATCTCTGCTATCAAGTCCGGGTAACTGGTATGTACCTTGGGAGATAACTGCGTAAACACGAATTGGGCCGCTGCGCCTTCCAGTCTCGGCAGTAACTGGTCCAGATTATCTTCGTTCGACCACTGGTATCTATAGGCTATGGCTTCAAACTGCGCAATCCATGTTGTCCACTCTCCATCTCCACTAAATGTTGGTAATTTGATAGGCGGATAACGCTGTGGTTGCTTCACGCTACTGTATGAATCTTGCTGTCCGCAGAAACGTTCACTTGCTACCTGTGGATAACGATCTTGGTAACTATCTTCTGCTCGCCTATATTCTGGCTCATACTCCGAACAAATAGTTGGTTGTACGTCTCTCATACTACTGCAATCTTGAAATTGTCCATCACCGAATCCATTGTACTGCTTGTGTCTATCATGATACCTTGTTGGATCGGTTGCTGTTGGTCTGGGAATGGTCGCCCGTCCCTGCTCCATCAATAATCGCTGGCGGTAGCCTTGCCTCATACCTGCCTCTACCGGTGTAGTGCTGGACGGATGACCCCCGGTATCACTCTATCATGCCCTATCTCGACTCTAACTGGAGGTATCGGCGCAAAGTGGGGACACGTCCTAATGTTGTTGGAACTGTCACCGCCCCTATCACTACGCCCCTGCACGTCTGCTAGTTGACGCTTGATTTAGTGCAATTCCTGTACAACGTCTCTCAAAACTCCTGCCATGCTTGCGATAGTCCACTGCAGAGTGACCTCGTTTACCCTGCTGGACGTGTTCATGGTTATGTCCACCCTATCTACTGATCTAACCTCAGAAGCTGTGCCATCTGTTCCAAAGTCGTCACACTCATGATTTGAATTGATACCATCATCATGAGGACGAAAATTAATTTCGCTATCAGCTTGAGTAGGGATACTCATCTTCAGTACGGGGTATAAATATAATATTATATCAACTAGATTCACTTCGGCTGGAACCGTGTATCCGTGTGATGACCACTTATAATACAACCTCTATACTCTATGTAGTATATTATGTATATCTAGCTAGAAGCATAAGCTCGTATCTCTGGATTTGTCTAGTAATGACAAATCCCACCACTGCCACCATAACTTATGTTGCGTTCCAGTGAGTAAGGGCCCACCCTACTGTCGTGGTAGCGTGCGTAGAGTGTTCACGTGGTCCCTACTCGGTACTGGAGCACTTCTCTAGCTAGTGATCTTCTTGTAGATATTACGGTACTACAATGCGTTGATTTCACTATATACACGTGATGTATATATGTGCGTGGGTATAAAAAGAATGTACTATGATGGTTAAGTTTAAAGATGAGTTTACTCTCGAAACACATATATAACACGATAAAAGACCGTACTCTCAATACCTCCGACGGTTCTACGCGCAAAAGATGATACGACACTAACGACGCCGTAGAACAGTGACACCGTGCATTAAGTACTATACTTATATAATACGACAATCACTAGCAGACAGTACGACACAGTACTAGTTATCCGTCCCGTTTAGACGCTACGTGTACAGTCAACAGTACTTTGATATAATCCCCAATAATTCTTATACTTTAATAATAACCTTGAATAAATTACAACAGAGTGTGATCCCAAAGAAATCTAAAATCGCTAACGTAGAGTTCCGTTTTTCTCTTGTTGAAATAATAAAATAATGTTAATCTCGATCCTAACCCTTCTATTTAATCCTATAAATCATAATCTAAAATAATATATGTCCCTACCGAACGAAAGCTGAACTCATAATCACCCTCCGACCCAAACTTGGTCGTTTATATACCCCACGCTGGTAGCGACCCAAACTTGGTAGTTTATATACCCCACGCTGGTAGCGACCCAAACTTGGTCGATATATACCCCACGCTGGTAGCGACCCACTTGGTCGTTTATATACCCCACGCTGGTAGCGACCCAAACTTGGTCGTTTATATACCCCACGCTGGTAGCGACCAAACTTGGTCGTTTATATACCCCACGCTGGTAGCGACCAAACTTGGTCGTTTATATACCCCACGCTGGTAGCGACCCAACTTGGTCGTTTATATACCCCACGCTGGTAGCGACCCAAACTTGGTCGTTTATATACCCTACGCTGGTAGCGACCCAAATTTATTGGGGGGGTCGTTTATATACCCCACGCTGGTAGCGACCCAAACTGGTCGTTTATATACCCCACGCTGGTAGCGAACCCAACTTGGTCGTTTATATACCCCACGCTGGTAGCGACCCAAACTTGGTCGTTTATATACCCCACGCTGGTAGCGACCCAAACTTGGTCGCTTATATACCCCACGCTGGTAGCGACCCAAACTTGGTCGTTTATATACCCCACGCTGGTAGCGACCCAAAATTTGTCGAACGTTCCAAAATCGCTAAGCAACGCCACACTGGCGATGGAACTAAAATGGCGGATACCAAATAAACTAACGTACAAGCAATATTAAATGGCCTACTATTAAACTTAATACGGTAATACATTTACCGGTTCAAAGGTTATTGGTCTCTTCATAGTTCAAGGTTCTACGATGTGCATTCTTTAACTATGACGCATCAAAAAAATCTATCAGAATGCAATGTTAAAGATGGGATTCCTGGTTCCAAAACTTGTCAGAGAGAAATTATCTTTTACGATTTACAATGTGTTCTTAACCGAATTAAACAATACCACTTGGCATACATGTAGACAATGTGCTACATGTCACATATAAGCACAATATTCATCGTCGGATTACGATTCATCGACGGTACAAGCTTAAGCATAGTCAAATAAACAGACATCGTGGAAACTGTATTTAATTCAATAAATGCACGTCCATGTACTAAAAACACATCATCTGGGATGGCCGAGAGGTTAAGGTGCTGACTTCAGAAACAAGATTTACTTTAGCTAGCTTTCTTGGTGCGGGTTCGAATCTCAGGAGTGGAAGTTCTATTTTTTATATTGTATCAAGAATATTATTTGTTTTAATATTTTGATAATTTCTTCATTTTTTTCAGTTTCATTTATTATTTATTTTTCTTTATAATTGCATTTGATTTGAAATTCACAATACAAAACAATTCATTCCCAGTAGCTGTAGATTCCTTCATGCTGTCTGTGCTGTCATTGCCACAGGGATTCGGCACGTTTGGGGGTACTAGTATATATATTTAAGTACAGGGATTCTACTCTGTGGGATGTCAGATTTCGCATCGATCAGTAAAATGGCCCTATCTGAAACAATTTTGTACACATCTATCCGAATATAACGCCTATCCCGAGTCTTTATATTGTTCTTCAAATAAAACACAACTTTAAGCTGCGTGCATGTATACTTTGCAAACAATTGCCACAGACATTGGCCATAGCAGGTCACATTTCCATACTAGGACACGGGTTCTGTCAGCAACAAAAATAAATCTTCGACGGGAGAGTTTTAACAGTGAATAACATTATCAATACAATTTCGGAGAATTTTTCAATTTGTTTTGAAAATTTCTCAAGCGGCCAGTTCGCGTTGAAACGAGCGTTCTGATTGGATTATGATTATTCTTCATATAAAAACAAACATCTATTTACATTCTAATAATCCAATCAAAACGCTCGTTTCAACAATGAAAATAATTGACCTGTTCTGTTCTTACCATAAAGTACGAGTTCTCTTTTTATCAGACATCCTAATTATGTTATTGTACACTGCGCCCAGCACACGCGGCGTTGGACTTCTATAGGCTCGAACCAGCATTTCCCGCCTCATGATATGATCGTGAAAAACCATATGCACGTGATTTAGTGGTACATTTGGTAGGCCTACATACATGTACAAACGAGTTTGCTTTCTACAAATACAAATTTGTATAAAAAAGACAATTGCTCTATATGTTTTACCTTTATTTAAAAAATAATAAATAATATATAAATATAATATAGAAGAAATAATCAAAATAATAAAACAATTAATAGTCTTGATATAATATAAAATATAGAAGTTCCTCTCCTGGGATTCGAACCCACACCAAGCCAGCTAGCTAAAAAAAGCCATCCCAGATGATGTGCTTTTTAGTACAAACACGTGCATTTATTGAACTCAATACATATCGAATGTGTTTATTTATGTTCAATTTTTAGGGTGAGCCAATATAGTGTGCGAAAACTATACCTATACCTTGATTGACAGTCTGTACCATTCGATAATAATCAACTACCCGTACAATATAGGTCACCAGGTCAACCCAATTTAATTGGGGCATTGATGCACGTTTATTTTACCTCATGTAGAGGGAGTCATTATTTCCGGGGCAGGCTTAGTCAACATAAGCGGTTAACCAGTACTAAGCAATGTGTGTGAGATACCTTGTTCAACGACTACATACGTGTGTGTGTGTTTTACCTAATAGTATATGTATCGTCGCTACCGGTTGCCCATATGATCGACACCTCCTGAAGAGACTATTCATTTTAGATGGTTTGGATGATAGTGCATTGATACAAATAGAGATCCATTCCAGTGTCTCACCTGGTTCATTTACGTGTACGGTGTAAAGCACCGACGCGATACCTCTGTATAAAGTATCATACCAAAGACTGTTAATATTATTAGTATCTAACGGGGGGTCCAACCTGTGATTCCAGTTCAACGTGTTAACCACTGGACTACCGACCCGTCTGCACCACACACCTGTCCTTACCACATCCTTTTAAGACTACTTGATTGTAAAACAACATATACATTACCTATTAAATACATAGTAAAAAGTAAAAACATACAGTCTGTTCATTTATATTTCGAATCTTTCATTTCCTCGGATACCACATCCACTTTGAAGAGGTATTCAAATCAGCCTGAAACACACCAAGAATATTTCAAATTTTAAATAGCCAGTGCTCGCCTGTGAATAACGTCACTGTGTTTACACACCCCCTCAGTAGTATGGGCATCTCTTTGCTTGTAAACAAACGGGCGCCATTTTGAATACGATTTATAGTAACTCATTTGTATATAAGGTAATATAAGGTAGGTCACGCGCGTGCGCGTTTATTTTTAGTATAGAGCATATTGATGACGTAATGCGCAACTACCGAGCTCTGTGTACGAAGGCGTATGTCCTTCTCGGACGATCTAGTAACAGCGTCTCTACGCGGCGTCCATTTTGAATGACCTCACGATTAAGTTATGTCTGGGCTTATCTGATAATGTACATCTTATAATTCCGTTTCGCACATAATGCGATATATGTACGCTAAATGACCATTACATATCCGGAGCGTTAACATCGTCACATAAAAATGTTCTTCGAAGACACTAGAGTACGTCTTCAGTAAGAATAATCAGTACATGGTGGCCCCGCCACGTACCCGGATGACACTATCCACCCTACGTCTCATGTTTCCAGTCAAACGTCCGATCTGTTCTCGGATCAATAACATCCATTCACCATGCAGATCCGCTTCCAACTGGTCTGTACTGGGGGGGGTTCCGTACCTACATTCACCGCCCACACATGAATTCAGATCCGGGCTTACCGCTGGCCAGGGTAGAGTTGTCACTGCATTGGCCCTCATGAAATCCACTACGGTACGTGCTATGTGAGGCCTGGCGCTGTCGTCCATGTACCGAGGTCGTGTAGCGAGTGGATGGTTGTCGTGGGACAACGACTGGCTGTAGGACGTCACTGATGTACTGAGCTTCGGTTACGTTCCCCTTGATGGTGACCAAATCCAGCTCGCAATCATGGGACAGGCATCGCCACCTCCGTACGACAGGAAGTCGTGATAGCGCAGCGTTCGCTTCAGGTCCGGAGTTCGAGCCCCGCTGAAGCCGTTACGAGCGTGCCCTTGGCATTTGAATTCCCTCTTCTCTCTCCCTCTCCATCAGGAACGAGTTCTCGAGAACGATAAGTTGGAATAACTCGTTTCGCGATCGAGCTAAAATAAATTTGTATAAAACAACGGATGAAGTTAAGTAAAGCGAACTGAACTGACGTTCTTTTACGACATCGGTATACCGGGATATACTGATCGGTACAGTAACAGAGTAAAAGTGGTGTATAAGAAAACGAAGCGTACGTTATTACTACATACCCGATTGCACCGACCAATGAGAGCTATAAATAGACACCAATGGGAACGAACCGCTCTATAAAGAGCGAGCGCGTACGTTTCTATAAATAACGACTACGAACCGATTCATAAATAACGATTACGAACGCTTCTATAAATATAGACCGATTAGAACGGACTTAGGCCTCAAACTTCAACCATGCTGTCAACGGTAAGTTCATTATATTATTCAAACTCGGCGTACGTTTTTATCGCGTAAGAAATCCTAATTACACGCTATATACAAACTTAACCTATGTACTTTAGCGAAAATGAATAATATATATATATATTATCTCGTTACGTATAATTCCATAAAAACGCGATAAATTATTAATAATCCGTAATGTACGTTTTAGAGGGCGATGGATTCCATCAGGAATGAGATATCCAGAGCGATTAATATAACGTCGTAAGAACTTGTTTCGCGATCGAGCAAATATAATTATGTAATAAAATAATATTATCCATCCAACATATTCGCGTATCAAGGAATATGAGACGCGGGATGGAACGATTAATATAAATGTGTAATATTCGGTGTTCAAATTATGAAACCCGTTTGATGGCTATCTCCGAATAAATCCTATCGTTTCGTATGACGCATGTTAGTTGTCTGCTCAATACATTGGAATGACTCCGATAATGCATGCGCGGTGCTACATATCTCGAAAACCCAGTGTGTCATATTTAAATATCTTTGAATACTATTATTCGCTATACAAAGGAATGCGAGACAAATTTAAAACAATCGCGAACGCAGTAGGTACACAAAACTGAAACAGGTAATTATAAATATCGCATGGCAAATTGTTTCATGATTCTAAGCAAATTGAAGTAATTAATACGTTTACATACCACGGTTGTCAATGCCAGCCGTTAAAAGCTAAAGGTAAGACGGGTAATTAACCAGCAACATTTCTCTGAGCATATTAACATAGCGGATTAACTGATAAGCCCAGAGTGCGTACATAACTTAATCAGGAGGTCATCCGCAGCTAATCAGCTGATTGAGTAGATGTAGCACACTTGTATAGCCGCAAAGAAATGTTAAATGTCAAACACTTGTTTCGCGATCGAGCTAACATAAGTTTGTATAAACTAATTACATCCCCGGTTCAATAAAATAATCCACGCGTTCATAAAATATTAAGTTCTTGAT
>CM026391.1:8562320-8671904 GCA_014843695.1 Archivesica marissinica
GGACAGTGACCACACGGAGTTACAAATACAGCATTGACCGTGACCACAAGGAGTTACAAATACAGCATGGACAGTGACCACACGGAGTAACAAATACAGTATGGACCGTGACAACACGGAGTAACAAATACATGACAAGGACAGTAAACACATGGAGTTACAAATACAGAAAGGACCGTGACCACAAGGAGTTACAAATACAGAAATCGCATTAAACACATGTAGTTACAAATACAGCAAGGACCGTGACCACAAGGAGTTACAAATACAGAGACAGTGTGCAAACGTACGGGGACAATATTAACCGTTAGACTTTGCTAGAAAACTAAGCGAATACGGAAACACAATACGCGACGAATTTACTCTTTCTAATGTCTCCATAGCATGAGATAAATATGTCATTTAACGATACCACTACCTTTTATGTAATGTCATCATTGGTTATACTTCTTTGCAAATAAAATATCGTACGTGTATCGCACGCTAGTCCTTGCCAACCATCCAAGCACCCTGTCGTCTGACATCGTCCTGTCACAGAGTTACAAGTATCCTCGTCTAAACAGTGACATTGATGTGAACACCCCGTTCCAAATGTTCCCACATCACAGACTGCATATATAATACAATATTGTAAATAATCGATAGCAATTCATACAAATGCATTTAATGTAGAGAGTATGAAACAACGCATATCGCTATTTAATAAATACATTCAACACACAATAAATGCTTGCGGACCGGACGGGACGGGGGGACAGACGGGACGGAAGGACGGACAGATAATTCACAACAACATGAACAGATGAATGGAAGTAAATTACCGTTTACACATATATGCACATTAGTATATTATATGAATATATATTATACATATACATATGAGTAGCTTGCGTGTATTTCCGATGTTCCAACAGCTGCATAGATTCACATATTCATAATAGAATGTATGTGGTCGTCTCTATATCCAAATGTTCGGCTTAAAAAGTCTTTTTCAGGGAAAACAAAACGCCGGCTAATTCATTTTCTTTAAGATTGTTAGCAATAATAGAATGGCTGTGTACTTTTATAACTTATTTGTAAAGTGTGAATAAATGAGACTGAAATAAATAAATATATATTATATCTCACAAATGCTTATACTTATATAGTTTTCCATTTGGCTGATATCATCTACACTTAATGCAACATGCGATATAGAAATGTCTAGCGCTATATAATCTTAATATTGCTCTGTTGCGCTGTAACGATATGCACAGATATTATTAAAATTATAATTGATTAATGGCGATACTTACGTTTTTCGTATAATTTAAACTCGCAAATCGTGAGGATAACTATGTTGAGACTTATTTTGAAATACTGTGCGATGATAGCAGGTTGTAAGTATTTGATGAAGTGGGAGTTGTCGTTGCTGATTTTGGGTATTGTATACACCTTTAGTCCATTAGTATTGTGGCCAGCCAAGGATACATTGCCAGCGTAGATATCAGCATATTGTAACCGTTGCGGTTCATCTGGTAAACATCAAAATATAAAAACAATGTAATATCAACCTGAATACAAACAAACAGTCCTACGTGTCTAACTGCACCAATATGATATGACAAACCAACAGTCCTACTTGTCTAACTGCACCAATATGATATGACAAACCAACAGTCCTACTTGTCTAACTGCACCAATATAATATGACAAACCAACAATCCTACTTGTCTAACTGCACCAATATAATATGACAAACCAACAGTCCTACTTGTCTAGCTGCACAAATATGATATGACAAACCAATAGTACTACTTGTCTAACTGCATCAGTATGATATGACAAACCAACAGTCCTACCTGTCTAACTGCACCAATATGATATGATAAACCAACAGTCCTACTTGTCTAACTGCACCAATATGATATGACAAACCAACAGTCCTACGTGTCTAACTGCACCAATATGATATGACAAACCAACAGTGCCACTTGTCTAACTGCACCAATATGATATGACAAACCAACAGTCCTACCTGTCTAACTGCACCAATATGATATGACAACCCAACATTGCTCCTTGTCTAACAACACCAATATGATATGACAATCCAACAGTGCTCCTTGTCTAACTACACCAATATGATATGACAATCCAACAGTCCTACTGGTCTAACTGCACCAATATGATCTGACAAACCAACAATCCTACTTGTCTAACTGCACCAATATAATATGACAAACCAACAGTCCTACCTGTCTAACTGCACCAATATGATATGACAACCCAACAGTGCTCATTGTCTAACTACACCAATGTGATATGACAATCCAACAGTCCTACTTGTCTAACTGTACCAATATGATATGACAAACCAACAGTCCTACTTGTCTAACTGCATCAAAATGATATGATAAACCAACACTCCTACTTGTCTAACTGCACCAATATGATATGACAAACCAACAGTCCTACTTGTCTAACTGCACCAATATGATATGACAAACCAACAGTCCTACTTGTCTAACTGCACCAATATTATATGACAAACCAACAATCCTACGTGTCTAACTGCACCAATATAATATGACAAACCAACAGTCCTACCTGTCTAACTGCACCAATATGATATGACAATCCAACAGTCCTACTTGTCTAACTGCACCAATATGATATGACAAACACATAGCTCATCTAAAATATGTTTTAAGTAAGTGGATGGAGTTAGCTGATATGTCATCTAACTTGCGAGTCAATCATATACAAAACACTAGCATCAGCTGGAACCTATATTTGCTCTCCGATACATGAACTAGCATCAGGTCGAATCTAACTGTCTCTTTGCTCTCCGATACATGAACCAGAAGCAAACGATAGATTCATGAGTACGCGTATAAACATGAGTAAAATATGATTGCATTCTAATTTGAGTTCTTCATTCACTCTAGGACATTACCCCTCTAATCCAACATGTATATATGTGAGGGATTACTAAGATACGGACTCCCTGAATTCACGTGTAAATGATTAGAAAGTAGAGAACAGACGATAAACCGCTATTACAGATGTTATATTACAGAGAACTACATTAGATCATTCCAATAGTGTAAGTGAAGAGGTAATATAGCATACTTGTCTCGCGACCAAATACTTCCAATGCATCTATAAGGTACTTGTTTCCCAGATTAATCTGCCACCATGATAAAGGTGTGGCTCCATAAGTAGCACTGCAGCAACCACAACTATCTATCAGTTGACTATCAATTCCATCTATTGCGTTTGTAGAAGGGTAATTGCTCAACGTGCTAGATTGCCTGGTGATAACCGAGTTCTTGATACCGCTGATGAGATTTACACCTGCAAATATTGACATTATATCGATTATTCATGATTTCCAAGGACCATATGATTACACGCAATTATTACAAGCCAAACTAACGGACATATTTTGGTCCGCACCGGAAGTAAAATATTGTTGAAGTCGAGCACACCACCAAAACAGACAAGACACTTAAAATCCACTTTTCTTCTATCATTCATGGCTATGAATTACATCAGCTATGAGGTTTAGAGAAGGATTAAACTAGGTTGAACAAATAATAAGAACTTGAGCTAACAAAAATGTGTATAAGCTAGTATGTTGTGTTTTCATTCATGTTGTGTTTTCATGTTTACAGTGTTTGCTCCACTATACTGTACAGTACCCGTCGAAGACACAATCTACACAGTGGAGTCTACCGGAAATACAGACAGTAATTTAGTAGCGAAATTTCGTTAGGACAGTAATTAAGTAGAGAAATTGGGTTAGGACAGTAATTAAGTAGAGAAATTGCGTTAGGACAGTAAATAAGTAGAGCAATTGCGTTAGGACAGTAATTAAGTATAGAAATTGCGTTGTGATTTGACTCATGTGAGTTCAATGTGATTAGGGTTATGGTTTATATGACGGAATATATTCATAGTTTGTATGTCTTTAGTTATTAGTTATTTGCCATGTATTAAATGTTTCAATTAATCTCATTTGCAGTGTTAATGCAAACTCATAACTTCCAGAACACAGCGCTCTCTCAAGAATTAAGTTATTTTCTAGGGATACACGTAGGACACAAGCTTAACTTTAAACAGTGGATATTTATGTACACTTACCAACTTCTTCATAGCTAATACGTACGCCACCATAGAGTAAAATGCACCAAAATATACCCATGCTTCATATAAGCAGCTAGACTGAGATCTGAAAATAATTAAGTTTACACCCATTTATGTTAGCTGGATTGCAAAACAAGTTGTTATGTCTAATGTCTCTTAAGAACTTATTGCGTGTGGAATTCATCGTCACGAGAGAGAAGAGGTTGTAATAGTGCAATGGATGTGAATGTCAATTGGTACTTGGCGGGAAACGGACATTTTCAATCTGGTGAAAAATAAATCAAAACAAAGATATTAATATTGCATAAGTTATAGCAAACACGGGGGACTGGTAGAATAGTAGCATAATAGAATGTACATGCATACAAGTACATATGGGGAAGAAGAAGAAAGGCAGTACTCCCGAATCAATCGGGACATTGGAGCAAGGTCAAAATGAACATACCTCACCCACCCATGTCAACAGCGGAACTACCCCCCCTATCAATGTGAACATTGTACAAGTAAACAACAAAAATAGATCAGCAAATATGCAAACTAGTTACAATGCTCAAGACAATGATCATCTGGAACAGTACATTGCAATACAAAAGTTGAGTCAGGCAAGGCAGCTACTTTATACCCCGCCTCCTTTTCCGCCTCCACACTTCTGCATAGCACAACACGCGAATGCGGGTATACAAGGAGTACTACCATCACACAACTATGAACAACATAATAATATACAAGGCATTGCGAACAAGAATGTAAACGTCTGTCTATGACAATATGTATGCCCCAACTATACCACCAACATTACCAACACCACCACCCACATACATTGTACTAAGACACATATAGTAGTGTTCATGTGCTTCGATAGAGTTGTCTCATTGACGAAAATGCTATCAGTGTTCACTGTTTTGAAATGATAGAATATGTCATTTTATATTTCATTGCTTGTGCTTCGTATGCTTCAGCGGTTGTCTGTACGTTTGTATATTAGCTATTATGAATAATTAATAATAAAATAGTATATTTGTTTAATTTAGTTTAGTTTTCAATGATGACATCAGACAGAAAGTAACTTGTAAATTATACCGGAACCAGTTTGTATTACTAAGTGGCTGTCATGTAGCTCAGTGTAAGGGCAATAAACATTAGTAAATTGGATAAACTTATACACATTAACAAAACATCATAAAACAGAGTATGTGTGTTCATTAGTGTACGATAGGATTTTAGTTTATCTCATGATTACCAAAATGTCGCCAGATCAGACAGGTGGGTTTTCTCCGGGTAATCCGATTTCCTCCCACACGAATGCCACATTTACGCTTTCATCCGCACCAACGAGAGTGATTAATATAAGTTGTTAAAACTTGCTTCGCAATCGTTGTAAACTAAACCAAGCTTTATAAAATGTGTATTTCCATTAGTGAAGAAAACAATTAATTCACTGGTCACTCAATACATTATATTCTTACACTAATAAACACAAATATCATCTGTGTTACACTTATGTTACTCATTCATTAACTTGAAAGCATAAACTTCTAGAAATAGAGATAATCTTTTTCTTTTATGAGTTCCCAATGATTTTGGCTAATATAATAGTGGTTATCAAATTTAATTCATTTTAACTGCCACTGTCAGGATCCTCATTTCTCTACAATACACAACCACACAACCATTTATGTTAGTGTGAACATCAGTAATAAAAAATAGTTCCGATATAATGTTCAAGTTAGTTTCTATTTGCTGTCACAATTAAAAAGTACGGAATAAACAAACTCATTCGAATATATTACTAACTAACTGTTCATGAATTTCAGAAAATAGCGAACATACAAAAGTACATCCAACCGCAGAGGGATACGAAGCTCAACTAGTTGCAGAGAAAATGCCATCGTTCATTCATTCAAAAGAGTGGAAGATCGATGGAGTTTTGTTCATCCGCATAGGGATACGAGACTCAACTAGTGGCAGAGAAAATGCCATCGTTCACTTTTTCAAAAGAGTGGAAGGTAGATGGAGTTTTGTTCATCCGCAGAGGGATACGAGGCTCAACTAGTGGCAGAGAAAATGCCATCGTTCACTTTTTCAAAAGAGTGGAAGATAGATGGAGTTTTTTCTTTCACCGAGGAAACGCAATCATTCATTGGAAAGCATAAAAGAAAATATAACCTTAATTCAATACATACAATCTGATACAAAACAAACTGAGTTGTAGGGATCTACAAATAGTCGAACATCATAAATAAGCAAGAATAATAAATGAATTAAATGAAGATATTACCTGCAATTCATGTAATCGGCTACGACGTATGAAAGTTAGAAAAGTATACTACGTAAGTTGTTCCGTTGTGAAGTAAATTCAGAAGAACGTAATGGTGAGTAGTGACAACATTATATAGTTTTGTCATCTCTGCTACGAGTCTGGTTATATATTTATCTATCACGGTTCAGTAACATCATGAACTGCCGGGTTTAATTCGCATGAGGTGTAACGGCAATATATTGATGTAAATTCTGGTCGTGTATCTCTTTTTAAATCATCTAAATGTTTAATATTCAATATTAGAGTTGAGATTAAAACTCCATATACAAATACTACCTTACATATGCCATTATATGTATTATAAACCGGTTAACTGATGTTACACTTGAAAACACATATGTTGATAGGAATACATTTAATATATCTTCCTGTTACAGCCTACTCATCCAATCAAAGTAACTTTTATCGTTCTTATTGAATTTCTATCTATCTGTTTTTATTTTCACAGCAAACACTGATATATAGTATCAATGAATCCGTACGTGGAGAAAGTATAATAAAGATAGGATATTACATGAGTGGTGAGTTCATATCATATTTTATGAAATGAGCTTTGCGGAGTTGGCGAACCATTCCTAGATCAAAATAGCAGGCAGCACTCTCCTAGATGTTGCTGTTTAAAGTATGCACAAAATAAGGTTAGTGCATATAGGAGAAACATTTTGTAGTTTGAAAACTGAGACTACGATATACTAACACACTAATACCCTCTTCAAGTATGTCATACACCAATATGCAATGAACATCACGCTAAAACTTAGCGAATTGCTAAAGACACTATACTAAGCAAACCTATTACTGTTAGACAATCAGACACTCCTTGGCCACATAACGAAATCAGAAAATACATTAGAAAACGCGGCATATGTTACAGTTACAACTGGGATATCTACAAGCATGTTACGAAATAAAACTACCTCACTCATTAGGGATGCAAGAAACAAGCTAACGAAAACACTAATAGCTGATAGACGCAACTCTCAAATTATGGCACTCTCAAACTACTGGAAACTACTCAAACAGTTCATTAAACCTGGTACAAAAGGTTCAAACATACAAATGTTGAGTAAAATGGATCGGTGTACTCAACACAACAACTACAACAACAGAAAAGGTCAATGCGTCCAATAACTTCTACCAGTTTCATACACAATTTGATGGTGCAAATAAACAATTACCTGATACACTGAATGGCCCTCACTTAACTTATAGTAATAGCATACATAGTACACCCCTAGATGTTACAACAATACTTAACTCACTGAAGCTCGGAACAGCTGTAGACCCCGATAATATCAACAATATAATACTAAAAGTACTGGCTCAAGAACTCTCCCAACATCTTTGCAGTCAATTTAGCCACTACTTAAATACAGGTAAAGTACCATATAAATGGAAGTTAGCCCATCTGTGTGACGTATATAAGAATACTGATTCACAAGACATCTCCAATTATCGACCAATTTCTCTCTAATGCCCGGTCAGCAAAATCTCGGAAAATATTATTAACAACCAAGTGTTAAGCATATTTGTTGATAATAATATTATCACATCTCTTCAGTCTGTGGTTTTGTTCCAAACTACTATCCTGTCTATCGCTATCCTTCATCTATCACACATTTCTTTGCCAAGCACTGGACGAAAGAAAGGAACTTCGTGCTGTATTATGTGATATTTCTAAAGCTTACGACAGAGTGTAACATAGGGGTCTAATACACAACTTCAGGAACCCTTCTAGAATGGTTTAATGACTATCTATCCGATCGAAAGTTTTCTTATCTGGGTCAAGTTCAGATATACTACATATCAATGCTGGAGTACCTCGAGGATCATTAATTGGTCCTTTACATTTCATAGTATATAATAATGATATGGTACTGAATATCAATTACACAATTCCTCTTTTTGCTAATGATACTTCTCTTTATCTTATTGTTGATGGTCCTACCACTACAGATGCAGCCATCAGCTCTGATCTCCAAACTATACGTGACTGGGCTGACACATGTTTAGTCACGTTCAATCCGTACGAATGCTGTCCTATTGGCGCAGTTGTTAGCGCGCTCGCTTCTCACCAATGCGACCCGGGTTCGATCCTCGGACAGGAAGTATGTGAGATGGTACGGTGTCGCCATATCGGACAGGTGGGTTTTCTCCGGGTACTCCGGTTTCCTCCCACATGAATGACCACATATACGCTTTCACCCGAGCCAACGAGAGTGATTAATATAAATTGTTAAAACTTGCTTTGCAATCGTTGTAAAATAAATAAAGTATTAAAAAAAATCAAAAAGAAATCCGTACGAATCAATTACTATATCAAGAAAACGCCGCAGACGTCATGATTCTCCTCTTTGCATGAATGGAAATCACACACACGCACGCACGCGCGCACGCACACGCACACGTCACATGTTCTCAAGACGGGCCATGACACCATCACATTGACATCGTGGAACAGAAAGCCCGGCAGAGAATCAACATTATGCGACATTTTAAATTCATCCTTCATATAAACTATATACACGTTCTTTATCATAGCAATTTAGAATGTGCAGATATTATATGAGACAATAATGTTTAATACATAGCGAATAAATAGAACTGGAACAAATACAGCTTGAAGTCGCAATAATAAAATCAGGCCCTACAAAACTAGTGTCATGTTCACACATTTATATAAGGAAGTCGTGGTAGCGCGTTCGCTTCAGGTGAGAAAGGCCCGTAGTTCGCGCCCAGCTGTAGCCGTTGAGAACTGGCTCAACACCAACATATATGTTTGTTCTAGTGCCTGCAAATGTTGGAAATGTTAGTATATACAGTTCACGGAACGCACACAAGACCAGAAATATACCGTGCAATTCTCATTTCTTCTCTAAATGTTCTCCTCCAAACTATTGCTGAATGGAATCAACTACCAGCTGAAATAAGGAATGCACTTTCTCTTGGAATATTCAAGAGGAAACTTAATACTGGTCTGTTCACCGTTCCTGTATATTACTACCATTACAAACGACGAACTACTTACACACACGACCGAGGATCTATTGCAGCTCACTAAAGGCACGCCTGTTTTCTAAAATTATAATAGAGAGCCCACTCTGTCAATGTAGTGAGATTGTGGAATCATATCACTTTCTTTTCTCATGTCGCTATTTGCAACTTAAAGGCACAATCTAATGCATACACTCAGAAACACAACCACAGAAACAACCCACTCTGCCAATGTGGTAAGATTGCGGACTCGTATCACTTACTTTTCTCAAGTCGCTATTTTGCAATTCAAAGGCACACTCTAATGCATACAATCAGAAACATAACCAGTCAACCTGAAGCAGCCAGCCAAGGGAATCACAGAACGTGGATGCACAGACCTGTTGTTTAATAGAAGAGAAAAGTATAATAAAACAACATATTGGGAATCTTGAAACTGGCTGCTTAATACATGCTGGCTGCTTAATCTAGGTGAACACTAACACAGGTTTAATGCATAATATATATATAATTTAATTTATGAAACAAGTCATTTGTAAATAAAACCTACTTGCACAATAAGGAATGCGCTATTTGGAAATGTAATAGAATACAATTGAACGCTTGAATTATCGAGTCGTAACATTTTTTTAATATGATATTAAATTATTTCAATGTTAAACATTTGTAAATAGATAAAACCAATCGTAACAAACTAAATACAAACCAAAAACAAAGACTCGCAAGAAGTTGTAATATGAAAAAGGCATAGCCTCAAAGCGAGCTCAAGCATATGTTATTTAGCGTAGATAAAATATTTTGGATCAGCCCTGGCTAATTTTTGAACGCCCCACACTATGCAGTTTGGGATATTTTTAGACGCTACAGCGCCCCCTAGCGGAAGCGTCCCTTCGAGCAGGGCGCCATTTTGATGCTGGAAGATAACCTGCTTTAAATTGCAGTGATTGTTTACATCAAATTTTATCTTCGTCTGCGTTCTCAGATAAGTTTGCGTTATTGCATTTGATTGTCTCGAGTGTATACTGTTATATGCCTATTGTGTTTCGGCTCGAGTTAGCCAGCCTCGGTCACGAATTCGGTAAATCAAATTCTGCTGTTTAGTGCTGGTCAACGTGTGTTTAAACATGGATGCGGAATTTGCACAGTTGAAGGTTGTGTTGTTTGGGCACTGTTTTGTGCGTCGTTTCAGTGAATTTCTAATGGACTATGACCGTACCGACTCAAATGTTGGCTTACCGGAGTCAAAGTTCGCATTGAAGTGTATCGGGCTGGGTGGTTTGAGCCTGAAACAGGGGCGTCGGTTGCACTCTGTAGATCCTGTGATCCGGGGGTCTGACCTAGTGATTATTGATATTGGGTCTAACGACTTGTGCGACCTGACTTGCTCACCGGAGAAATTAGCAAACGATTTAGTTTCTTATGCTGCATTTCTATTGGAGGGCTTGTTGGTGAAATCTGTTGTTGTGACCCAACTCCTTCCCAGATCTACTGTGCCGGATGCCTCGTATAATGGTAGGGTGATACAGACTAATGCGGCACTGCAACGTCACATTGACATGTCAAACCTACCTATGGTATATTGGCGGCATCGGGGCATGTGGAACTGTAGGGATTGCATTTTTTGCTCGGACGGTGTGCATTTGTCTAATAATATTGGTTATCCCAAATACTTGAGAAGTATATGGGATTGTATTATACGAGTTACTTCTTGGTCTTGTTAAGACCTGTGTTACGCACTTACGGGTCATATAGACTGTACGAATAACAGTGACATTTCAGCAAAACATAAATGGTGCATTCATAGTGTACTATTGAAAGATATGTGACCACGGTACTATTTCAATGTAGAGACTAATGGCCTAGAAGGGTATATAGTCTTTCAAATGTGTTTAAATTAAAACCCAGTGTTATGCAAATTTCACGAAATACCAATATATATCTAGTTCTATTCAATGCTGGTGTTGTGTCCGAATGGCTGTCCTCGTTGCTGTAGAGGTCAATCTACTCTTCGCACAATGTTCATGTTTTGTGGTTATACATTATACAGATATAATGGTGCTATGATATACATTTTACAGATATAATGGTGCTTATGGCTGTGTAATTTACACAGGGATACACTTTATTTGGGGTACTAGTGTCTATATAAGTCCAATTGTGGCCAACTGGTACCTATTTCTACCACATATTTTATATAACCAATATATAAACATACTAAGATATTGTGTGTGGACAATCATTGTGTGACTGTCATTGACTATTGTTGGCCTGTGGCCGGATTGCATCATACCTATTTGCAACCATATTTATACGGTTCACTTATATGTATCATAGTTGGCCCGTCTGCGGCTTAGGCCAGATTGTATCTTTGTATATGTGAGTCAACATTATACTGTTCATCTGTCATAGTTTGTCTGTGTGTGGCCAGAGTGTACGTTACCTGTTTGCAACCAATTTATAGTGTACAATTGTCTTAGTTGACTGTCTGGTGGTGGCCTGTGGCCAGATTGTACTGTACTTGTCTGCAATCAATTTATAGTGTACAATCGTGATAGTTGACTATTGGTGGCCTGTGGCCAGATTGTACTTTACCTGTGTGCAACCAAATTATAGTGTACAATTGTCATAGTTGACTGTTGGTGGCCAGTGGCCAGATTGTACTTTACCAGTTTGCAACAAAATTATAGTGTACAATTGTCTTAGTTGACTATTGGTGGCCTGTGGCCAAATTGTACTTTACCTGTTTGCAACCAAATTATGGTGTACAATTGTCTTAGTTGACTGTTGGTGGCCTGTGGCCAGATTGTACTTTACCCGGTTGCAACCAAATGATAGTGTACAATTGTCTTAATTGACTGTTGGGTGTCTGTGGCCTGTTGGCAACCCATTTATAGTGTGCATATGTCATAGTTGGTAGCCTGTAGCCAGTTTACACAACATATGCTGGAGAGATACAGACATAAACACTGCTTCGTGGCCGAACCTAATTCTGGTGGAGAGTACATAAACATTGAGTCTTATGTCATTATTCTAGTTACAGCTCAGCATGCCACCAAAAGGAGGGAAACGGGGAAGCTCGGCCATGAAAGCTACTAAACCCAAGGCTGTGAAACGCTCTAAAGCGAGTCCGGCTGCATCGGATGAGGCTGCCCCGCTGAGCGGAGTGGCTGATCAAGCCAAACTTGTGGCCGCAGTGGACGATGAACTAATTAATCGGAATTTGGTAGCAGCACCAACAACCATAAATCCAGTAATGGCAAATCAGGACAGCAATGCAGCAGGAAATTCGGAAGTGTGTGTACCACCAGGTAGATCGGTGAATGACATTGTCGCAGAGGCCTTAAGTACAGGGACAGTTAGTCACGGAGGAGCTACATTCGTCGCCACCTCCTACACCCACAGGTATCCCCACCACTTCCACTATGTGGTCATACCATTTACGCCCAAGTGCATTATTGGGCGATAAACTTAAACAGCCCATCTGGTGCAATGAATTTTTTGAAATGTCAGAATTGCTGCCACTGAATTCTGCTAACGATACTTCCGTAATGGTGAAGCTTTCCGCTGCAGGTGGACAGGATATTGCCATCAGGCCCCGTTCTGACACTAGGCTGCTCGGCATCAACATATGGCTGACAGCCTTCCATATTTTTATGGATGTATATTTAGAGAAGTATAAGGATGACGTGTCCGGTCTCCTTGCATATTGTAATTTAATCAGAGATTTAGAGAGAACGCGTGGTGTAGCCGCCTTCAATTTTTACGACCGTACATTCCGTGCCCATCGCCAGACACAGCCTCTCCCTTGGGCTTCCATGCATACAGAACTGTATGTTAAAGCGATGGCTATGCCAGTCTCTCCCCCAGAGAGAGGCAACAAAAGCAGTGGGGGGAAAATATTTTCTTGTCACAGCTACAATAAGCAAGGTTGCTCGTTCAGGTCGTGCAAGTATCCTCACTTATGTAGTTATTGTGGGGAAAAGGGTCATCCCCGTAGCAAATGCTACATGCTGCATCAGAATCAGCAATCTCCGGCTGCACCATCCGTTCACTCTGATCATAGAGTAGCTAAGTCGAGTACTGCTGAACATATTTTTCGTTCAGCCAATAACCACACCAGTAAAATGTGAAATTTTACACAAATTTCTGCTAGGATATGATGCCCATGAAGTGCAATGTTTAGTGGAGGGTTTTCAGTTTGGCTTCAGGATCCCAAGTAACTTTGTAAATGTTAATCAGCACTGTACAAACCATCCATCTGCATTGATGACCAGAGCAGTGGTTAACGATAAGCTCACTAAGGAATTAAGAAAAGGGCGTATCATTGGTCCATTTCCATCAAAACCTGTTAAGCTTATATCTTCCCCCTTAGCCATTGTACCAAAGAAAGAACCAAACACATTTCGTCTGATACATGATTTATCTTAACCCAAAGGCCAGTCGGTTAATTCATCAATTGAAAAGGAACATACTAAAGTCATGTATGACACTATTGATACGGTTGTTGCCAAGGTCAAAGAGAGTGGGCGTAAGTCTTTAATGGCTAAAACTGATATTGAAGATGCTTTTCGCTTGATACCCATTCATCCAGATGACCGTCATCTATTAGGTTTTACATGGAATGATGAGCAGGGAAAATCTATGTATTTTATGGATGCTTGTTTACCTATGGGTTTATCCATATCTTGTCAGTTATTTTCTAGATTTTCTTCAGCCTTGCAATGGGTCATGGAAACTAGACACAAGGCTGTCATGAGTCATATCATTGACGATTTCTTTTTTGTGGGTCCGGCCGGCACACATCATTGCAGCTCATCATTGTCTGACTTTTTGAATATGTGCACAGAGATAAATATTCCGATTAAAAAAGAAAAGACATGTTTACCTTGCACTTGCATGGTTATATATGGTATTGAAGTAGATTCGGTTGCTATGGAAATTAGACTACCAGCTGATAAGGTAGCCCGTGTCATAAAAGAATTAGCAGACATGAGAATGAGAAAGAAAGTTACCCTCAAAATGTTACAATCGTTGATTGGCTTGCTCAACTTTGCTTGTTTATGTGTAGTTCCGGGTCGCACCTTTTTAAGGCGATTGTATGACCTTACTATGGGTGTGTTGTGCCCTAACTACTTCATTAGGCTGAATAATGAAGCCAGGGCGGATTTGTTCATGTGGTACAACTCCATGCTGACGTTTAATGGTAGATGTATGTTTTTAAATGATGAATGGTTACCATCGGATGTACTCAAATTATACACTGATGCTGCATCAACTGTTGGATTTGCAGCAGTCTTTGGCACTCAGTGGTTCGCAGAACAGTGGCCGGGTGAGTTTGCTGCACACCATATTAATGTTATGGAGCTGTTTCCAATTGTACTTGCCGTGGAAATATGGGGGGCGGAAAATGAGGAATCATAAGATACTGTTCTATTCTGATAATGAAGCCACAGTCTTCATTGTTTCGCAGGCCTTATCATTAAAATCCAGGAGTGTTTACCTGAATTATTGGAAACATTATGTGCAGTTTTGTCATGATCAAAATATCAATATCTCATTGCCCATTAGACAGGTAGTAACAGTCAATTTTTTGTCATACTTGTTAGTATCCAAAAAATATAGTTTGTCCACAGTAACGTCACATGTCTCTGCTTTGGCGTACATAAACAAATTGTTTGATTATGAGGATTTTTCTGGTAGTTTTTTAGTGCGACAATTTTTAAAGGGAGCACAAAAAATGACACCAACAAAACCTGATACACGGTTACCAATCACAATTGAGCTATTGAAGAAAATAAGTATGGCATTACCTGTGACGATCAAAACCTTTTATGATCGCATCATGTTTTCATCAATGTGTTTGTTTGCTTTTCATGGATATTTGCGTGTTGGTGAAATATGTACAAAATGGCAACATGTGCTTGGGAATGTAATTCAATGTCAACATGTAAAGATGGTCAATGAATCCCAACAGAATGCGGGAATTGAGATCTTCTTGGAACATTTTAAGCATAGCACACGCCCAGCACTTTGTATATACCATTAAATTTAACCGAGCCCGATTTATGCGCCGTGCTGGCTTGGCGGCGATATTGTCAGCTTAAGAGGCATTCAGTTGGCCCATTGTTCCAGTTTCCTGATGGTACCTCTGTAACATACAAGTTTTTCAGTATGCACCTAAATAACGTAATCACCTACTTGGGCTACGATGCTCAATTATTTAAATCCCATTCATTCAGAATCGGGGCCGCAACTCATGCAACAAGTTGTGGGTTCTCGGAGGACTCCATCAGGAAGATGGGACGTTGGAAATCCAATGCCGTTAGTAATTACGTACGGCTACCAAATGTAGGCTTACAAGCAGATGCCAACATTAAGAAATAAGACATGTGTGGAGATTGTACTACTTGGTTCAGCATAAGGCTGCCATATTAGAGACAGGTCTGGCCAGAGGTCCGCATTAGTAACGCCTAAATCTGTGTGCAGTTGGTGGTTGTTTGGCTATTATTCATAATGCAAGAGTGCAGTAGAAGACTGCTTTTGTTTGCTTCCTTTTTGTTGTTTGTAATGTGTGAATTACAACCAAATTACGTATTCAGTTAATGCACGTTTATTATGCACTATTGCATCATAACTAATAATCGGACGAACAACATTTCGGTATTAGGAGCATTATTGATATTATTCTGATAATCAGTAACAACAGGTACTCCTATTGTTCAGCATAAGGCTGTCACGATATTTGCTTGTATCAAGCAGAGCATTTCCTATGTAATATCAATCTTGATGGGAGGTCATTCGTCGGGTACGGCAGTGTTGCGAATAGTGCGGTTCAGCATAAGGCTGCAATTCTATTGGCAATTACTGTTGTATCTGGTTGCTATTGTCGCCCCCGGTGCCGGTTCAGGCTGCCATTGTATGCTATCAAAAATTGTATTTGCTGTTCAAAGAAAGGACTAGATATTTCCCTATAATGGTGCTAGATAAAATTATTATTGGTCTATGATTTTTTGTATGTCACATCCCAAACCGACTGATATCTTGCCTTGGGTGACACATCAATGTGAACCATTTTGCTGTGGCGGAGAATTGCCCACCTTTGCTTTTGTCATGCTTTGAATATGCTATGACAAAGTTTTCAATATTGTCAGTAGAATATTTTAGTTTAATATGTTGTTACATGTACGTCATTTTATAATAAAATGACATTTTAGTTTAATATGTTGTTACATGTACGTCATTTAATAATAAAATGACATATGCACAAAATGCACACTTATATGTTATTTCTTACAAAGCAAATGAAACTGCCAAATTATCAGTCGGATATACATGACATTAGTTGATATGTTGGTTTAGCATGGGCTGATTCAAATGTTATTTAGCGTAGATAAAATATTTTGGATCAGCCCTGGCTAATTTTTGAGCGCCCCACACTATGCAGTTTGGGATATTTTTAGACGCTACAGCGCCCCCTAGCGGAAGCGTCCCTTCGAGCAGGGCGCCATTTTGATGCTGGAAGATAACCTGCTTTAAATTGCAGTGACTGTTTACATCAAATTTTATCTCCCACCCCCATCCCCTGGCTGTCCACCTTGCTGTTTTATATGCCTAGGTGGGGCATGCATTACAGTAGCATGTCACAATATATATAAAGTATATTGGAATTGTTGGTTATGTTTTCATATTATGTTGTTTCACAATATATAGTATATTGGATTTGTTTTATTCTGTTTCATAGTATGTTGGGGCGGGCGGAGAATTGCCCACCTTTGCTTTGTCATGCTTTGAATATGCTATGACAAAGTTTTCAATATTGTCAGTAGAATATTTTAGTTTAATATGTTGTTACATGTACGTCATTTTAATGGGGGATCGAACCTGCGATACATGGATTACCTGTTCATCGTGTTAATCACTGAACTACAGATCCATCAATGAGACATTATGAGACAGGCCGCTGATGGGCGAGATTGGTGCAATAACAGCGTTATTTTGTATAATGACCGATTCCTAGAACTGCTAAGACAGAGACGGAGTTTGATATAATATTATCATGTTACATTGTGCATGTAGTCGGAATAGTATTGGGATGTTATGTATATTATTATTGCTAATAAAACTATATATAAACACAACGTGAAGTATTGATGATTGAGAACGCCACATGTTAGGGTGTCACGTGTCGAAGTTTGACGCTAGCCCCAGCAACTAGATATCCGGGGCGGGTATCTCTAGCCACTGTTTGTTTATTTATTCAGTTTATTTGTGTTCCAGCTGTATTTCCTACGTAAACTTCCATGTAAGACTGGTAACTAATAAGGAAATGTGAGCTTTTTTGAAGATTTGGACTTTTATTAACTCAATAACGACACTCTACTCAACTCGCGTAACCGTCAAGTTCGTTACGCTTAGAGCTCTATATGTGGCGTCCGTGGTCCAATGGTAGAGCGTCGGATTTGGAATCGAACGGTCCAGGTTCGATAATCAGTCAGGCCACGTATGTATTGTCATTGAGCAAGGCACCTCACACACATTGCTTAGTACTGGTTAACCGCTATGGTCGGCTAAGCATGCCCAGGAAAACATGTCTAGGTCCCGGCAAGGGGTTTGACATTAATGGTTCATACATAAGATCAATGATGAAAGCATTTCTACACAATTTAATAAAGATTGCAAATAACAATATGAAGTGTAATAAATGGCAGGCCCCGAAAGTGACCAATTTTAAATGACAACATGGCGGGTCCCAGAAATGACCAATTTTAAATTACAGAATGGCGAATCCCGTAAGTAAACATTTTTAAGTACAAATTGGTGGACAACGTAATTAGCCACATGTAAATAATAATACTGCAGTGCATAGAAAATTGACGTTTACTTAAATGAAGCAGGTATGAAATATAGCATGCTTAGAGCAGATAATATAAAGTATATTTATTTATAACATAAACAACTCTTTTACAATAGGAAAGTGGTAACCATACAAGCAGGTTGCTTTCTCCTCAGTCCTACATGTATATACCTATTATAATAACTACTTGACTACGTTTATTAAAATAAATAAATATTGTTTAAACTAACATAAATTATACGTTTGGCAAATGATTATAACGGGAATTTCAAAGTTATTGCTGAGCACAACGTTAGACGGTTTTCCATTGTCTTCAAGACGAACATTCATGGGTGTAAATTGTTTACGGTGTTATAATAGGACACATATGTTCTAATAATATAATTGTTGATCATAAATACAGAAACAATATCTTAGTGCTGCTTTATCAAAATGGCGGACATGACGTCCAAGCAATCTAAAGCATTTTTGAAAGTCTTACGAATGCAGTTTTCTTCATTTTATTAAAGATTCAAAGACTTCACAGTCACTTAAGAAACAACTATATGGCAATGAGGACAAGTATCTAATGTCAACTAAAAATGTGTTATTGGTTTCTAATTACTCAATGCTGAGTATGACTGGAGGGGGAACTTTGTAGGTACGATGATTAAAATCTCAATTAAGAGAGAATACTCAGAAGACCTACATACACAGTTTATAAACTGATCTTAGAGTACATGAATGGTAAAGTGAATAGGAGAAGGAAACAATTACAGAGACACATAGCACGGTGGAAAGGAATTTGTGGACATGAGTTTGGGAATGCGGCATGATGTAGTTTCGGTGCACTGTAGCTGTTTTATGGTTGTCGTCGACGCATACTACAATACAGCATACCAGACGGGTCAGTAGTCCAGTGGTTAATATTTTGGACTGCGAATCCATGGATCGCAGGTTCGATACCCTGTCTGACTCCAATAATATGAACAGCCTTTTAATGGGAATGTAAACATAGTTCTTGTGTCGGTGCTTTACACCGTACACATACAAGTACCATATGATACTCTGGAATAGGTATATGTCTACACTATCCGCCATATTCTAAAATATCTTCCGGAGGCGTTGCTCATATTGACCACTGTAAACACACACACAATATGCTATTGTCCGATTAATCAGGTCAGTCACATGTATACACACATCTGGTGTAAATACACATTGGCGAGTTGGTAATAAACGTTGGCGAGTCTTCAACACTGATTGAATAATATAAAATATATTAAATTATCCCACATGGCAGAATGGTCGAGTGCTCAAAATCGTATGCCCACAGAAACAATATTTTAATAGTTGCATGTTAAGATTGGAATACTTTCATACCAGTAAGATTCATGTTAAGATTGGAATACTTTCATACCAGTAAGATTCATGTTAAGATTGGAATACTTTCATACCAGTACGATTCATGTTAAGATTGGAATACTTTCATACCAGTACGATTCATGTTAAGATTGGAATACTATCATACCAGTAAGATTCATGTTAAGATTGGAATACTTTCATACCAGTACGATTCATGTTAAGATTGGAATACTTTCATACCAGTACGATTCATGTTAAGATTGGAATACTTTCTTTCATACCAGTAAGATTCATGTTAAGATTGGAATACTTTCATACCAGTAAGATTCATGTTAAGATTGGAATACTTTCATACCAGTACGATTCATGTTAAGATTGGAATACTTTCTTTCATACCAGTAAGATTCATGTTAAGATTGGAATACTTTCATACCAGTACGATTCATGTTAAGATTGGAATACTATCATACCAGTAAGATTCATGTTAAGATTGGAATACTTTCATACCAGTACGATTCATGTTAAGATTGGAATACTTTCATACCAGTACGATTCATGTTAAGATTGGAATACTTTCTTTCATACCAGTAAGATTCATGTTAAGATTGGAATACTTTCTTTCATACCAGTAAGATTCATGTTAAGATTGGAATACTTTCTTATACCAGTAGATCATGTTAGATTGGAATACTTTCATACCAGTACGATTCATGTTAAGATTGGAATACTTTCATACCAGTACGATTCATGTTAAGATTGGAATACTATCATACCAGTAAGATTCATGTTAAGATTGGAATACTTTCATACCAGTACGATTCATGTTAAGATTGGAATACTTTCATACCAGTACGATTCATGTTAAGATTGGAATACTTTCTTTATACCAGTAAGATTCATGTTAAGATTGGAATACTTTCATACCAGTAAGATTCATGTTAAGATTGGAATACTTTCATACCAGTAAGATTCATGTTAAGATTGGAATACTTTCATACCAGTAAGATTCTTGTTAAGATTGGAATACTTTCATACCAGTAAGATTCATGTTAAGATTGGAATACTTTCATACCAGTACGATTTGTTTGGTTTTGTTTGTTAAGATTGGAATACTTTCTTTATACCAGTAAGATTCATGTTAAGATTGGAATACTTTCATACCAGTAAGATTCATGTTAAGATTGGAATACTTTCATACCAGTACGATTCTTGTTAAGATTAGAATACTTTCATACCAGTACGATTCATGTTAAGATTGGAATACTTTCATACCAGTAAGATTCATGTTAAGATTGGAATACTTTCATACCAGTAAGATTCTTGTCATATAAACCTTTTTTTCTGTCACATGTATGTAGTGTTATCAAGTTCATATAATCCAATAAGCATGTCATGTAGTAGTGTGGACATCTCACAGTAAATAGTATCCATTGATATTAGACGTATTTAAAGTAAGGGAGTCATTTATTTATAAATACTTCGCTTTCATAATTCATACATATATGTTTTCAACCCCACTAAGATTAGACGAGCTTTTGATAAACTGCGTAAAATTCTCCAAATAAGTTTTGGAAGACTGCAACTCAATATAGAAGATCCCAACAAGCCTGGCACGTGGAAACGGGACTCGAACATGAAGTCCATTCATGTTTGATTTTCCTGATTGTCCCTTACATATTTATAACGTTTTTCGCTTATTGAAATTATCTCTGAAGACTTGCAAAATAGATACTAGTACACATTATTTATGTTAAACGTAGATATTAGTGTCGCTGGTAATATGCATGCAATCTACACGTTCACTGCAATTTATGAACTTAATACATACACCATTTCTGCTGAATAGTAATTAATAAATTCACTATTGTTTTCCGAGTGATCCGATCTAAGTTCACTGCAATTTGTGAACTTAATAAATACATTATTACCAATACCATTTCGTTCACAACTTCTGCTGAATAGTAATTAATAAATTCACTATTGTTTTCCGAGTGATCCCATCTAAGTTCACTGCAATGTGTGAACTTAATAAATACATTATTACCAATACCATTTAGTTCACAACTTCTGCTGAATAGTAATTAATATTGTTTTCCGAGTGATCCCATCTAAGTTCCGTTAAAATATTCATGGATTTCGCTAACATTTTGGTATATTTCTGTGTTCTTGATATAAGCGAGGATCAGATCATAGCAGAACTTGTATTGTTCCTGAAAAGAAGAAACAAAATAAACAATATTTAATGACAAACATAATAATTAACATCGAGTCACATATGTGGCTAAATATAGAACAGAAGCAGTAACATATGTTGCCTCTAATTAGATGAGAGAAAGTCATGAACATAATATTAACTGCTTCTTCTTGGTAGACGATCAAACTAGCACATATCTTTATGCAATTTCACATACAAATATAAAAATAACGCCATTATAATATTTTAAAACAGACTTTGGCATTTATACGAACACTGTTTTAATGAAAAGTATAAGAGATAAATGTTTCACTGAGAGAGAAGCAAAATCAATATCAATCTCCGAAGCTTTAGTAAGAAAATCTTCCTCTGAAATATTCATTCATACATGTGGCAACTCAAAAGAATAGAGAATGTATTTCCATTGAAACAATTTCTTTAAAATTATTCGACATTTTATTACAAGCATTGAATTTGTGTTAGTTCACTCTTAGATCACATAACACATGTAATACCATTTGACATTATTGAAGCAAAAGAACCCTTGAATTATCAGTATATTTATGCGAACACTGACAGGACAATATATTCTGTCAATGTAATAATGCAAATTAAATGATAGCAAAATAGTACATATGAATTGAAAAATATAGTATTTAATTATGCCACTTTACAATAGACTCTGGTTTACGGACTTGGTGTTCCACACGATGTTGGACATACGAGATTTTATGATTTTATTCTTTATTTCAGTCTCATCAATGTACAGCATATACCAAGCACATAATATATTTTACATATTAAAAAAGTAAATTGCCACTCAATTCAGAGTTACAAGAGACTTTGTATATATACATCATTCATCTATAGCATATTGCACTACCATAGTATATACATGTACATGTGATAACTACATGTGTGAGATATACGTGTTCCATAAGTAGGTAGTTGTTTGGAACTGTTTAATATTAAATTAATTTGCTAAACCTACATAGCTGTTGATGAGCTGTCGTTGTCTCTGTTTCATCATCTTCACCGACTCTACAATGTTGATATGACCCCCTTCGCGATTCATACGCTGGAGCTCGTTTAGAATCACACATATTATTCCAGATCTGCTACACCCGTCACTAAGAAGAGAAGAATTGTAAGTTTACTTGATGTGATTGCTGTATTACACTGAATACAAGCAGAGTTATGTGATACAATTGTTTTAATGTAATGATTCATTATGAAAAAGTAAAAGACAATTATCCCATGAACGTTATATAAATGAGGAGCGAACATCTAACATATTAGAATGCTTATTTAAAAACTTACCCGCAATGGATTAATATTGGTTGATTATCAGACAAATTCGGTTGCCATTCTTGAATAGCCTCGATAAAATCCAGGAGCGATCGGGTGTCTCCCGGAACACCAGCCCCATCTTTCCAGGCCGTGTATTCAAATTGTTTTGCCGTCGCCAGATATTCACCATCCTGGTATTTAAAACATAAAATAAAATATTCGATGGGGTGTCGACAATGTAATAGAATACGTATTTTATATAAGAACCGAGATTTTATTAAAACGTGTCCTTAAATGCTTCAGCATCTATTGCACATTTATTATTGAATCAATTTCAAAATTACAAGTCTCAATACGTAACATATATACACTACTGCACTTAAAAATGTTCACGACTGATAAGCAGCATAACTTATTTACATGCATTCCTTCCAAACGTAGGTTTTTGAATATGTGATGAGTCAGTAATCACAAACATTTAAAACGAAGTAATATATTTACAAAGCAGTTAACTGACTACTGAAATTCATATTGTCATTATAGTAAACTAAGATGATGACATGTGTCTCAATATGACGTGTTCACCTCGTCACTTTAATGCCGGTTGTGTCACAATAAAGATTCGAAAAGAGTCGATACACAAAACATTCCATTTTCCTGCTTCAATTTGGTATGTTATGAAATTTCTTTATATTATTTTGAAATCAGGTAATATCACTAGTAATATTAAATTCGACGACACAAGTATACATACACGTGTTCACGTGCTTCACCGAATTGATGTAGGCTAACCACACCTTACTAAAGCACGTCTAATTAAGGTGTCAAGTGTTGATGAAAACTGAATAAAAATGAAATTTATTGAATGAAATATTCTTCACTAGGATTCAATCTGAACAAAATTAAAAACATGTTTTCGACAGTGATTCGAAAACAAGCTGCAAATTAAAAATAATCTGCATCAAGGTGGAAACATTAGGTATCGTAAGTGTTGTTATGTTTTAAATTGTATTTATATTTTTTAACATTCAATCGTAGTAGGTATCAAATTAGGATGCAGTTCATGTCTGGAGGTTATAAAAAACGCTTCTCCAATCTCAAACTGATGTATCAAGCGTTTGGTTGGATCTGCTGAGTAAATCTCAAAACCAATCAATCCAGGTTATTGAAATTGTATAAATTATATAATTAAGGGGGTTTCTTATGTTAGATATACAATATGCCGAATGGGAAATATGTCAAGCTATAGAATTGATCAGTTGGTGGGGGGGTTCAGCTAAATGGTCTTTGGTTCGGTTAAATGTTGCCTTGATAAACATTACCTGTATATCTGACTCTTTAAATGTGTAGCTTCTCTGTGTGAATCCCGAATTGATATTCTCCTCAATTGTCTTCACACTAAATCTATTGCCATCGACAGCACTTGCACCCAGATCACAGCTCGCCTAAAGTATATATTAAATAAAGAATAAGGGGAACGTCTGCGAACAGGGAATAACATAAATGAAATACTAAATTCCTTAACATTGCTTTCATGCATGTAATCATATAAGGCTGTAAAATACGTTACTTGAAGGTGACAGTTTACATATCAACAGAATGTAATCATGTGCTTAAAATTTATATTCGTATTGCAGGACGTAAATGACTACGCCCCCTACCCCCCACAGTTCTAAAGAAACATTGAACATGGTTGATTATTGCTTATGCTAAGCAAAGTTGATTTAGATGCTTCATCTGTTTTAAAGGTTATACAGCCCACTAAAATGCACGTGATGCCCATAAAAGCAGGTCATGCAGAACCCATGTAGGCGATTGCAAGACAACATATTACAGAACGGGCACACTTATTTAATAATCGTACACATTAAGTTTGTAGCACATCAAGAATTACTTAGTGAATACTGAAATTTGGTTCTTCTCAGTACCAAGTTAAATATATTGGTGGTAAATATCTAGCTCAAGTAAGTATTTTTATTTATTTATAGAGTGTTGGTTGAAGTACCATTCTTCCTTGGGCCCTCAGGGATAGATATACTATTTACACAAACAGTAATACAATGATTAATAAATAAAATTAACGAGTTATGCTAGCAGATAATGGAGACATTATAATGCACGAATAGCACAGCTCCAACTTGGTATGCGCATATTACTAGTAGATACAGTGTCAGATAAAGGCTACATATATCTAGATATTATAATCGGCGAGTTGAATCTGCACGGGTAATGGTTATCCGAATGACATTGATTGCACGCCAGTGGCTCATGAATGAATCGTTGCGGGCCTAATGGTAGATCGACTTGCACACATTTAGCGCCAGGATATGATAAACGACCTTTAAACAGTTCAGTGTTCGTCCTGAGGACATGAACACATCATGGCGCTAGTGTATGATAAACTATATTTAATACATTTCAGGATTATCATCTTTTACCTACGATAGGTTTACATATTCATTATTAGATTATATTGTTCGGAATGTGTATGATAATTTACCTGGTAACAGGATGATGATGATTCTGTCAACATGATGATGGTTTTTATGTTGCTGTTGTCGACAAGAGACCAGAATTCATCATGTGTACGCTTGTCTGGAGATCTCGTAAGCAAGAATGTGTTCTTTCCTTTGTAGTCCTAAAATAGTACATCAATAACATGATGTTAAATGTGATGGCCTCATTGACTTAGTCGTTGAGGTAGCTGGTTTCAAATTACTTGCCAATCACTACTGTAAGTTCGAATCCCACCGGGGACGTCGGATTCTTTTCATGTGATGCAACTACTCGGCTGGTTTGCGGAAGACAACTGGTTCGACAGAATCGCTATAAATGCGTATGTCGCTCAATTTCAAAATACAGCAGGTTACAACTGATGGATGCTTGGTAATTTAAGCTCAATAGTAAACGATCACTATTAAGACATTGTTATTCATTACATATTGATGTTTTTGTCAAAGGTTTATTAATGGACATTTATTCAATTGTGATTGGATGACGTTACTCCAGCCAGTAGTACAGTGTGCGTCGTATATGCACTATACTACTCCAGCCTCAAACTCCTTTTCTCCATGAAATAACAAATTACCGGAATATAAATTGCATCAAGTTCCTGTACAAACCGGCATCCCATTTTCTTTAGCTTGGGTCTATAAGCGTCACCTGTTGGATGTGATATACAACATGTCAATTCCCTTGTAAAATATTTTAGAGAGCGAAGAGAGAAGAGAGAGGAGAGAGATGAGAGTGGTGACAGGAGAGAGATGAGAGAGAAGAGAGTGAGTGAGTGAGTGAGTGAGTGAGTGAGTGAGTGAGTGAGTGAGTGAGTGAGTGAGTGAGTGAGTGAGTGAGTGAGTGAGTGAGTGAGTGAGTGAGTGAGAGAGAGAGAGAGAGAGAAAGAGAGAGAGACATACTTCATACTAAATTTTATATACAGTTTTGAAATGTTGCTATTAAGCGAGCCTTTTTGTGAGCTTAAAAGCAAAATGTCAAAACGAAATGTTGATTGATATCGTATAGCAATACACGACATTTATTTATAAAACTCCAATAGCATAGATACATAAGATACAAATGCATGGTACAAAGTTGGATAACAGAACCACCATACAGTCAAACAGAAGAAACTCTAGACTTTCCTAACAGGACTATTTACTATTAACAATATACCACTGATAATAAAATATGCAAGATCATTTGAAACTGAATGAGTCTATATTAATTAGTATGCATTGCGACAGTTATGAATGTATACGTTACTCTCATGTGTTCTTCAATTTGTTCATTAGATAAACGTTTACTTTCTGAGAATATGGCATCCATGTTGGAATATTCAGCACTCTCTGTTGCTTCAGATTGATCGCTTTGAAGGCTTTTCAAAATCAGCTGTAAGAATTATAATATACAAAATAGAACAATATATTTCTATCACCGGCCTAGTAATAATATTACTATCACAAAGCACAATTGTGTCCACACAAGGCCTCTATGGCGAGTGGTTAATGTCGTTGATTATAATAAGTATATTGTTTATAATGTATAGGAACAAAATATCAAGTCATGTTAGCATTACATTCTAGCTTAGTGATTTAAGCATTGATACAATCTTACATTGTTGATTTTAAATAACATCACGTGCCCATACTTACACTAAACTGGGTTTCAAGTCTGGTTTCACTGTCACCTTTCTCCTTCAGCATCATGAAGTTGTACATGTTCTCAAACTGCGTGGTCCAGATGAAATGTGTACCAAACATCAAAGAATCAGCGAGTACCTCATGGAGATACACATACTGGTCCTGAAATAAGTGTGTGATATGTTAATAACATATTCATCTATAGCCAATATCTTTTATTATTATTTACAGGTATCAGCCAAACAATAAATATCTAAATGCTGTCTTAAGACATGCAAACGAATATTTTCGATACAAAGCGTCCGGTACACTCAATTAATGCGATGTTCCTGAAACATGATCTAAATTTACCGATAAGCATACAATTGCCATAAATGTACATCCAGAAGATGCACAACTGCACTTAGTATAAATATTATCGTGCAAATTAGCTCCAGAACTATTGGAATATTTAGCTTGAAATGTAATTCAATGTCAAAACAATGACCGCCGATTTTCGTTATACATGATTTCATAGTTTGTATAAATAGTACATACCTTTGTTTGAACCATGTTTAACCTTTGTCGTCTCAGTGTTTCTACTATCTGCAATGGTCGGACACAGCCCTCTGCCTTAGCTTGTTTAACCATATTATCAAGAGCGATAAACGTACCAGTTCGTCCAATACCGGCACTGAAGTTAATCCACATCTTTTTATTAGCATTGCATAATCACATTGCGTATCTATATGGATGCTACACTGTACATATGTGCTAGATTGATATTTGTTAAATGACCTTACATGTTAAATGTGATTTTCTAACTGGTCAAATGAACAAGAAACCTTATTCAACATGTCCAATACGAATATTGTTCAAACCATAATTAAACAACACTAGCATTCAACCTTTTCTAATAAGGAATGCCATTCCATCATATCACCTATTGCTCACGAAACTAGGTTAGTATCTGAACTAGTAGAATGGCCAGTATCATACAATGTGTGTAGTTGTATCTATATAAGCTCAACAGGGAATAATACCTGCAGTGTACTATGATAGGGCCAGCATTTGTAACAGCATCGGTCTCCACAGCTCTCCAGAAGCTAACTAGACACCACGTACTGTCGGGAACATCCTGGTCTGGCCACGACTTGAAGTGAAACTGCCGGATTCGACGTGGCATCTCTGCATCCTGGAGATATACTTTAATTAACATCCAATACACATATACCATAAGGACATGATTCAGTATATATCCAATACACATATACCACAAGGAAATGATTCACCATATATCCAATACACATATACCATAAGGAAATGATTCATTATATATCCAATACACATATACCCTAAGGAAATGATGCATTATATATCCAATACACATATACCACAAGGAAATGATTCATTATATATCCAATACACATATACCATAAGGAAACGATTCATCATATATCCAATACACATATACCATAAGGAAATGATTCATTATATATCCAATACACATATACCCTAAGGAAATGATGCATTATATATCTAATACACATATACCATAAGGAAATGATTCATTATATATCCAGTACACATATACCCTAAGGAAATGATGCATTATATATCCAATACACATATACCACAAGGAAATGATTCATTATATATCCAATACACATATACCATAAGGAAATGATTCATTATATATCCAATACACATATACCATAAGGAAATGATTCATTATATATCCAATACACATATCCCATAAGGAAATGATTCATTATATATCCAATACACATATACCATAAGGAAATGATTCATTATATATCCAATACACATATACCATAAGGAAATGATTCACCATATATCCAATACACATATACCATAAGGAAATGATTCGTTACATAGCCAATACCCATATCCCTAAGGAAATGATTCATTATATATCAAATACATAGGGTACAGTTATGTCTTGACAATATTGAATCGCATGCTTACCACATAGCCGAGAAAATGATATCAGTTTCTGTATGAACACATTTCACACCTATATGCAGGCCAATGTTTCGTTCAACAATATATTGTTATTAAAATTAGTCGATGTTGTTCTTGAAAGGCACGTGGATAACTGCATCGGTATTTTATTTACAATTCTAACATGACTTGATAATTTGTTCCTACAAACAAACAACAAATCTAGCTTTGTTAAATCTACAATAAACAACAGCAACAGCCGATCTATTTAATGACTGTTGAATTTTTCAAGGGTAAATGTGAAACGTTCATATAGAGGTCAATTGCACAACGTTTAACAATTTTACATAATTGGAATTGAATACAGCGATTGGGAAAGATTTGTAGTGGTAATCAAAAGCCAAACAGGATTTTCAGTGCCACTAGTATACAGAAAGTAATGTACAGGTAAATTGAAAAGGCATCAGCCAAGTAACAGACAAGGAGACAAAATAACACACAATTATTCGTTTATAGCTTTAATTGGTCATGTTAGAATGGAAATAATATTTGTCTTGCCTACGGACTGTGTGTTTTTTATTCTTACGCGTCATAACTCCAACCCGTGGTTTATTCGCCGATAAGCTATGACAAGACACATAGTATTTCCTAATTCCAAATAAGGTATTAGTATACGGTATGAAATAGTAACGCATATTTTTTAATCTCCACCCAAACATGATTCTTGAGCTTTCACAATATCACTAATACAAGTCAAGTAATGGACTAACCTTCGAGACTTCCAAGTGTCTGATATTGTAGTCCGGGAACGTTTCTGTTTCCAGAATCTTGATATGTACGCTACCATAGCTACACTCGTCTTCCTCAGGCCAGTATTGTAGGCATTTTATCTACAATGATATGACAAGCTTACAATACGTACATAATGAATACACAAATGAGCCCAATAATTTCAAACTGATAAAATAGTTAGTACATATATATATACAGGACCTTACATGAGTGGTGATTTCATGCACTATTTATGAAACTAGTTTTGGAATTTTGCTATTAAATCGAGTTGCCTTTTTATTACCATATTCTTTTTATCACATTACCATATTTTGGTTTTAATCATAGGTTTGCACAAAATAACAGTGCTACTTTCATTTTGGCGCCAAAGGTCAGTGCAATTGTCAAGAGTTCACTACAGTTTCATGACGTCACTGCGTAAAGACGCGTTATATTTATGTTTTAAACAGCGTTATAATTACAACAATATGTCTTTTAATTCGTAGTGTGTCTTACCATTAACGCTATGTACAAACTCTAATACAAATATGCATAACCTAAAGTTTAATTTATAAATTATAGGATTATTCTCTGAACCAATCAGAATCCGTCCAGATATTATTAGACGTGTGTACATTCAAGTAATCGTGAGATGACTGTATTACACTGAATACAAGCAAAGTTATGCGAACAAGTAGTATATGATTAAACATATGGATGAAACCGATGGCGTCCAAGTGCATCTTGTTTCAATTAGTATCAAAATATCGAACAGTTTGGGGCACATCGGTTCTTTCTCCACAAATAACTATATCATCTAGGCTGTTGGTTGGTCTTCAAACCCAAATATCAAACATAAATCATCAGGTTAACATTTAAATCAATGTTGCTATTGCTCAACATTGTTTGAAGAAGATAAGGTTGTCAGTTATCATAGCGTAATGACATTATTACGTCATTTGTCAAGCACATGGGGCCCCGTCGCCATAATGTTGATATTACCAGTGGGATGTCTGATTATTTCATCGAGAAAACTAGTCCAGCTGGATTGGGAAATGTCGCTGGTTATTTCATGGTGCCTTAGTCTGAAAGTGTGCTCTTAGAGAGACCTATGTTCTTCCTCCAATATTACCAGATAGAGATGTGTGGTTAGCATGTCGTGTAGCACAGCGTATTGATGTAATGCATACATACTTCATGATGTACATGCGATAGCTCATTCATCTGTTTTGGCTCTGGATGGGAGGGACAGATACGTTTGGGATATGTTCCGAATATTTATAGAATGTGAATATGGATGTTAAACATAAACTATATATAAACAGTACTAATTGGTTATTGAGATCACCCATATACTCAACCACGAAATATAGTGTCACGCAATGATACGACAGTGAGTATGTAGTGACATGTATTTAATTAATGAATATTACCCTCCCCATCTCGGTTACATTTGTGAGCATTACAATTTTGTCAGACTTCAGTTGCCAAACCATTCTCCAGAAGTCATCAATCATGTATTCAGTTGCCCCTAAAGAATGGATATAATAACATGCTACGATAATAGATAACGAAATAAATAGTTGGGCCAATGTTAATTATGCAAGGGGTGTTTAAAGAATTCACGGGAGAAAGTGTCACAGTAGAATAAGAACTATGTGCATCATGATTCAACGATCTTCTAACCCAAACACACGTCACGTGATCTATGCATCATAAATTAAGTGAAGCAGAACCATTTTGAATATGCAACATATATATTTGGCATAAATGGCTAACAATAGTGTACTGTAATTGTTACTAAATTACTTCTGTTTCTACCGGTTGTTTTAGTACTACATAGACCCATGTATGTATTGTAGAATTGTATATTGAAACAGAGATGTCATATAATGTGTCGTCATATTATAATATTTCAATGATTTGTATTATATATTTAATTATGTGACTACATGCTTGTGCTTTGAACAACACATTATGTTTTACCTTGGGATGCCACGAACATTCTTATCTTATCGAAACCCTGAAATATAAGAGGTCAAATGTATAGCTAACCTAGATTTGCAGGTTTTGGCATTACTCTGGGATAAGCACAATAAATAGACAATATGAAATACTGATCGTATGAATATGTCAGGCTATATATCACAGGTTACCCATCAACTGAGTGTATGACTACTGCATAATCGATTGACATTATCAACAGTGATGTGTTGCATCACTACAACTAGATCTAGTGTATTACCGGTCAGTGAGCTGCTGGTGTGATGACAATCGAATCGTCATGCTATAATGTCAATTGCACGGTATTGTTCTTAATGGGTATAAAATAGCACCGCCCCTCTCTGTAATGACATTGCTGTGATACATTGCTGGTTACTATCAAGACATCTTGCCTCGTGTGGTGGTTAAATATCGTTGCAGGTTGAGGCAACTAAAATGCTTCTCATCACATTTCATTTCGGCAATTAGCGGATCGCTTAACAGATATACTTCACGATTGGTTTGTAGTTGTAGTAACATTTTATAATAGATAGATATATAGTATTTTGAACAAAAGTTCATAAACCAATGAGCGCATGGTATTACAACACAACTGTAACCAAACAGACAACATTGGAATGCTAGACATGCAAATACGAAGTATAATATTAGTATAACATACATCAATGTAACAGGCATTGATATAGTCCGTTTCTTTGTCACCTTCAACATCTAGTATTACGCGTGAGTGGTCATCTGGAAAATATAATTAACATATTTAATATAATATACTTTTTTATATGCATACTACATTGTCCAATGAAGACGATGTTGACCTAGTAATCGACATGTTATCAGTTCTAACTCCACCATTGTGGTGGTGTCCTAGGTAAGACATATGCATTCACATTGACTCTTTCACTCTCCTTCGAGTGATACATTCCATAAGGAGTGAGGTATCTCTTGAATTGGTTTCGCAACGAAAAGTTGTATAAACAAAAAGTATCCTTATTGATATGACAAGTTGATATATAATATACATATTTACATTGTTTTGCTTAATATCGATATTGGATAATTGGTCTTCTTACACTACCAGCAATAACTATATTTATAAAGTTGCATGGTGTTAAAGACTAACACGCTGTTGTGATCTTACTACAAGACTAGTTAAAATGAATTAAGTAGTAACAATAATTACATGATGAACAACACCTTGCTTGCTACAGAAATCGAGGGCACAGTATGTTGGCACATTGTCATTTATTGTGACTTTGAATGTTATCAGCCTGTTGATCAGTTCAATCCGTTTAATTGCTGTGTTATAATATTGTCATAATGGTAATTGTTTACCTAAAATCCATACATTTTCAAGTTGATTGCCATATGTTTAAGTTTATTTTTCAATATTCCATCAAGCCAATAAGGCCCATGAGGATACATAGAACATGAGAATGGCAAGACATGCATACATATACAATACATGCATACATATACACTAATTATATAAGATGGAGAAGGTTCCCAATACACAATACATAAATTATATACTTATATCCACATTTAAGAAACAGTGATATTATCTATATTAAGGGTAGTTTTTCTTCATTAATTGTACATGTACTTATATATAACTAACATACCTTTATCAACTTTTGTTTTTTATTTGACATGGTAGTAATGACCGTATGTACACTAAGTCATGATATATTGCCAGTGTATTTAGTTCTTACATTTCCATACCTCGTTCATGATAACATAAAGTGATACTCCGATTCAATCGGCATTTGGTTACATAGTTTACATAATTTTTACTTTTGAAAGTAAGCACAGTGTTTCGTATGTCATTTTGTTAATTTTTAAACCATATATGAACTGCTGGTTATATCGATACAGTTGATTGTGTGTTATAGATCAATGTATATAAAATGTGAATGGGTGTAAATTTATTGTATTATAATTCGACGTCTGTACAAAAGGTTTGGCAAAGGCACTAAAATAAAACATTTACTTATTTACTTAATTAATAAAAAACTTAGGATAATATTTCGTTTATACATTTACTTACCATGCATGTATGACATATATTCGTATACATATATGCTATCGGGTAAGGTATATATACATGTACATTGTATTATACATGCAAATAATTAAATCATATTGGAAAGACTATTGCACTAAATGTTTCTATTTTCGTATAAAATGAAATAAATAAAATTGCATAAAGCTCAAATGATTTTGGGGTATAAAATTACAGGGCCTTCTCTTTGTTTTGTACGATGATTTGCTTTATTATGTGTATTGTGTAGATTGTCACTACAAAATGTAGTTTCACTGTTCGCTATCTCTATCATGCATATGTTTTGACCTCATGGGCTTTTTAGCCTAATGGTTTTGAATAAACTGTCTGTCTGTCTGTCTGTCTTTCTGTCATAATATAATTTCTCTAGCTACACCATTATACAGGTATGCACCAAATTCAAGTGTTATGTTGTGTGAACATAATCTTAAGCATCTTATCAATATATCAATATATCAGTATAACTTGTGTTTTTTTAATTTACAATAATAGTATAATTATATCACTGAAATTAATATTTGTCAATGGGTTTATGGATACTCTCTATACTTGAATAAAGTGGTAACGTAAATTTGTCCTTTTAGACATTGGTAAAGAAGTTATATATTATTATAAAATCCCACATGTCAACAGTGTTTAATGTATTATAGGATTGTGTGTCATATAGAAGTTATATATTATTATAAAATCCCACATGTCAACAGTGTTTAATGTATTATAGGATTGTGTGTCATATAGAAGTTATATATTATTATAAAATCCCACATGTCAACAGTGTTTAATGTATTATAGGATTGTGTGTCATATAGAAGTTATATATTATTATAAAATCCCACATGTCAACAGTGTTTAATGTATTATAGGATTGTGTGTCATATAGAAGTTATATATTATTATAAAATCCCACATGTCAACAGTGTTTAATGTATTATAGGATTGTGTGTCATATAGAAGTTATATATTATTATAAAATCCCACATGTCAACAGTGTTTAATGTATTATAGGATTGTGTGTCATATAGAAGTTATATATTATTATAAAATCCCACATGTCAACAGTGTTTAATGTATTATAGGATTGTGTGTCATATAGAAGTTATATATTATTATAAAATCCCACATGTCAACAGTGTTTAATGTATTATAGGATTGTGTGTCATATAGAAGTTATATATTATTATAAAATCCCACATGTCAACAGTGTTTAATGTATTATAGGATTGTGTGTCATATAGAAGTTATATATTATTATAAAATCCCACATGTCAACAGTGTTTAATGTATTATAGGATTGTGTGTCATATAGAAGTTATATATTATTATAAAATCCCACATGTCAACAGTGTTTAATGTATTATAGGATTGTGTGTCATATAGAAGTTATATATTATTATAAAATCCCACATGTCAACAGTGTTTAATGTATTATAGGATTGTGTGTCATATAGAAGTTATATATTATTATAAAATCCCACATGTCAACAGTGTTTAATGTATTATAGGATTGTGTGTCATATAGAAGTTATATATTATTATAAAATCCCACATGTCAACAGTGTTTAATGTATTATAGGATTGTGTGTCATATAGAAGTTATATATTATTATAAAATCCCACATGTCAACAGTGTTTAATGTATTATAGGATTGTGTGTCATATAGAAGTTATATATATTATAAAATCCCACATGTCAACAGTGTTTAATGTATTATAGGATTGTGTGTCATAGAAGTATATATTATTATAAAATCCCACATGTCAACAGTGTTTAATGTATTATAGGATTTTGTGTCATATAGAAGTTATATATTATTATAAAATCCCACATGTCAACAGTGTTTAATGTATTATAGGATTGTGTGTCATATAGAAGTTATATATTATTATAAAATCCCACATGTCAACAGTGTTTAATGTATTATAGGATTGTGTGTCATATAGAAGTTATATATTATTATAAAATCCCACATGTCAACAGTGTTTAATGTATTATAGGATTGTGTGTCATATAGAAGTTATATATTATTATAAAATCCCACATGTCAACAGTGTTTAATGTATTATAGGATTGTGTGTCATATAGAAGTTATATATTATTATAAAATCCCACATGTCAACAGTGTTTAATGTATTATAGGATTGTGTGTCATATAGAAGTTATATATTATTATAAAATCCCACATGTCAACAGTGTTTAATGTATTATAGGATTGTGTGTCATATAGAAGTTATATATTATTATAAAATCCCACATGTCAACAGTGTTTAATGTATTATAGGATTTTGTGTCATATAGAAGTTATATATTATTATAAAATCCCACATGTCAACAGTGTTTAATGTATTATAGGATTGTGTGTCATATAGAAGTTATATATTATTATAAAATCCCACATGTCAACAGTGTTTAATGTATTATAGGATTGTGTGTCATATAGAAGTTATATATTATTATAAAATCCCACATGTCAACAGTGTTTAATGTATTATAGGTTGTGTGTCATATAGGTTTTATTATTATAAAATCCCACATGTCAACAGTGTTTATGTATTATAGGATTGTGTGTCATATAGAAGTTATATATTATTATAAAATCCCACATGTCAACAGTGTTTAATGTATTATAGGATTGTGTGTCATATAGAAGTTATATATTATTATAAAATCCCACATGTCAACAGTGTTTAATGTATTATAGGATTTTGTGTCATTTTCTGATCGTCTAACGCAACCCGTGGAAATACAAAGTTCAGTCGATAAAATAAAAATGTATCTTACATTAATAAACACAAATATCCTCTACCTCTTTTCAAATGAACATATAGAGGACAACACAATATGAAAGGTACTAATCAACCATTCATATTACACCGTTTATAAATGTATTGATGCATCTTGATACTGAGTACTGAATTTTAATTTCCAGCTGATGTACCTACAGTCTAAATCCAGCTTAGTTATAACCTTAATGGGTAAATTTAGAAAATTATTTATTTATGTTTCTCATTAAGTAATTTTAAATGACGCTTTAAATTTGATAGCATTCTATGAGTAGCTTAGTCGTGCCTATACTGTATGAATTTGTTTCGGAAACGACATTGAAAATTTAACTTTATTTATTTTACATCGATTGCGAAGCAAGTTTTAACAACTTATATTAATCACTCTCGTTGGCTCTGGTGAAAGCGCATATGTGGTCATTCATATGGAAGGAAACCGGAGTACCCGGAGAAAACCCACATGTCCGATCTGGCTACCATCGTATCATTGAAAGTTAGGTAAATAATTCATGTTATAATATTTTATCTAATGTTAGTAAATTAAATATGATAAATTATAGATAATATTCTATTACACCAACATTTACCACGCATTTTTGGAGTTTTAAAAAGTATTTTTTAATAAGAGAAAATTAGGATTTTTCATATTAAGCTTTATTGAAATGCTAAGGGGAATCTACCAACCTCACGTAATATAGCATTGGTAGGTGTCTTTTTTCGGAGTCCAAAAATCCATTTAATGAATTGATCGTGAAAAGTGTCAATTTCATTAAAATTGTAGACACTCCAAACGTCACCACATTTCATAGTGTCAAAACTTACTTTCTTCAGATAACAACAGTATGCAAAATTGTCAACAAATGCAACCTTTTCATTATTAATACGTATATAAACATACGATCTATAAAAAAATATCAAAATCACAGACTGGTTTTAGACACATTCATTTTCAACCACATTTTAATGAGTACATATTTAACGTAATGATATACATTATTATTTCAATCGTTAATAGCTAAGACAAGATTTATTTAATTGTATCCATAATACCTCTTTATTTACAGCATCGATTTAAGCGTCTTCATAATTCTTGAAAAGACACCATCAATTCTTTTTTTATAAGAGTTTGTATTACTGAATGTAACATAAACACGAGTTCTTGGAATAATTATTAACATGTTCAACTTGTTCACAGATACGTGTCTCCTAATTATTATGATTCTCATCTTATTACAAATACATTTTTGAACAGGTTTCAAACATACACTTCACCAACGTTCAACATAACAAAACTATTTAGCAGTATAACACTTACATGCATATATCTCTTTGTATCTGTTTTTTCTTTTGTTTATTGGGTTTGCTGCCACCTTGTGTTCATGCACAAGTCCGTGTGGCATTGTCTAAATATAAGATGATGCTATAAGTTTACTAACATTTAAAATAGACGTAGCAGTATGTATCGATTGTATGCAAATATACAGACGTCATGTCGTCGCTGAGACTACATTGCATAACCACACTTTGCACAATATTTACTACCTTGTCTCACAAGTACTCTGCTGCGCAAAGAACCTCTAGCTACTACACTACGAAGTCACTGAACTAAACAGAACGACGAGATACGACACTAGACACTAAATTGGTGATTTCAACAACGTTTCGTCATTGGTTAGCCGCTGGAGCCTGCTCAGGAATGGTGTTGTTAGGTAAACTGTCGTTTGCTCAAATGGGCAACCGGTAGCGACGTTATGTTTCATCATTTTCAATACCAAACAGTTGTAGTATTAGCGTTCAGAAGAATATTCGAATAAAATATTCATAATGAAATACGTACACCAAACTCATCGAGTCGTAACAGTATGACGCTTTGAGCAACCAAACTAAATTACTTGAGACTAACATTAATAATGCGTACTATATATGTCCGTCCGTCCAACTTTGAACGAGTAAAGCTAATATGCTTATTGAAATAAATATACAAATATATGTAAGTAAGTTTACTAAATATACAATGGAGTACCTTAAACTCGTTGAAGAGTTCAACACATTGATTGCCTTTGTGTTTATTAATATAATCCCATAGCTCAGGAATCCTGATGCCTGTCTGCGACTTATTGAAATGATAATAGTCAGATTCATCAGTATTACAGTGGATGCTTTTATCATCTGTGGAAAAAAGGAATAGCATTAATTTGATATCATTCTTACATACAGTTGTGATTAGCTGCAATTGTATTTTCATTTTTAAATGGTATGTCAACAAAAAGATATTCTGGATGTTACAAACAATGATGTATGAATAAACAATACTATTAACATTATATGTATATATATATACCCTCCAAGCACACGTTTATATGTTATATATATATACCGTCCAAGCACACGTTTATATGTATATATATATACCGTCCAAGCACACGTTTATATGTATATATATATACCGTCCAAGCACACGTTTATATGTATATATATATACCGTCCAAGCACACGTTTATATGTATATATATATACCGTCCAAGCACACGTTTATATGTATATATATATACCGTCCAAGCACACGTTTATATGTATATATATATACCGTCCAAGCACACGTTTATATGTATATATATATACCGTCCAAGCACACGTTTATATGTATATATATATACCGTCCAAGCACACGTTTATATGTATATATATATACCGTCCAAGCACACGTTTATATGTTTATATATACCGTCCAGCACACGTTTATTATATATATATACCGTCCAAGCACACGTTTATATGTATATATATATACCGTCCAAGCACACGTTTATATGTATATATATATACCGTCCAAGCACACGTTTATATGTATATATATATACCGTCCAAGCACACGTTTATATGTATATATATATACCGTCCAAGCACACGTTTATATGTATTATATATACCGTCCAAGCACACGTTTATATGTATATATATATACCGTCCAAGCACACGTTTATATGTATATATATATACCGTCCAAGCACACGTTTATATGTATATATATATACCGTCCAAGCACACGTTTATATGTTTTATATATATATACCGTCCAAGCACACGTTTATATGTATATATATACCGTCCAAGCACACGTTTATATGTATATATATACCGTCCAAGCACACGTTTATATGTTATATATATATACCGTCCAAGCACACGTTTATATGTATATATATATACCGTCCAAGCACACGTTTATATGTATATATATATACCGTCCAAGCACACGTTTATATGTATATATATATACCGTCCAAGCACACGTTTATATGTATATATATATACCGTCCAAGCACACGTTTATATGTATATATATATACCGTCCAAGCACACGTTTATATGTATATATATACCGTCCAAGCACACGTTTATATGTATATATATATACCGTCCAAGCACACGTTTATATGTATATATATATACCGTCCAAGCACACGTTTATATGTATATATATATACCGTCCAAGCACACGTTATATGTATATATATATCCGTCCAAGCACACGTTTATATGTATATATATATACCGTCCAAGAACACGTTTATATGTATATATATATACCGTCCAAGCACACGTTTATATGTATATATATATACCGTCCAAGCACACGTTTATATGTATATATATATACCGTCCAAGCACACGTTTATATGTATATATATATACCGTCCAAGCACACGTTTATATGTATATATATATACCGTCCAAGCACACGTTTATATGTATATATATATACCGTCCAAGCACAGTTTATATGTATATATATATACCGTCCAAGCACACGTTTATATGTATATATATATACCGTCCAAGCACACGTTTATATGTATATATATATACCGTCCAAGCACACGTTTATATGTATATATATATACCGTCCAAGCACACGTTTATATGTATATATATATACCGTCCAAGCACACGTTTATATGTATATATATATACCGTCCAAGCACACGTTATATGTATATGTATATACCGTCCAAGCACACGTTTATATGTATATGTATATACCGTCCAAGCACACGTTTATATGTATATGTATATACCGTCCAAGCACACGTTTATATGTATATGTATATACCGTCCAAGCACACGTTTATATGTATATATATATACCGTCCAAGCACACGTTTATATGTATATATATATACCGTCCAAGCACACGTTTATATGTATATGTATATACCGTCCAAGCACACGTTTATATGTATATATATATACCGTCCAAGCACACGTTTATATGTATATATATATACCGTCCAAGCACACGTTTATATGTATATATATATACCGTCCAAGCACACGTTTATATGTATATATATATACCGTCCAAGCACACGTTTATATGTATATATATATACCGTCCAAGCACACGTTTATATGTATATATATATACCGTCCAAGCACACGTTTATATGTATATATATATACCGTCCAAGCACACGTTTATATGTATATATATATACCGTCCAAGCACACGTTTATATGTATATATATATACCGTCCAAGCACACGTTTATATGTATATATATATACCGTCCAAGCACACGTTTATATGTATATATATATACCGTCCAAGCACACGTTTATATGTATATATATATACCGTCCAAGCACACGTTTATATGTATATATATATACCGTCCAAGCACACGTTTATATGTATATATATATACCGTCCAAGCACACGTTTATATGTATATATATATACCGTCCAAGCACACGTTTATATGTATATATATATACCGTCCAAGCACACGTTTATATGTATATATATATACCGTCCAAGCACACGTTTATATGTATATATATACCGTCCAAGCACACGTTTATATGTATATATATATACCGTCCAAGCACACGTTTATATGTATATATATATACCGTCCAAGCACACGTTTATATGTATATAATATATACCGTCCAAGCACACGTTTATATGTATATATATACCGTCCAAGCACACGTTTATATGTATATATATATATACCGTCCAAGCACACGTTTATATGTATATATATATACCGTCCAAGCACACGTTTATATGTATATATATATACCGTCCAAGCACACGTTTATATGTCCTTCTTTGCCACCCACGCGTTCGTTTATATGTTCTTCTTTAGCAAATACCACTTTCTCTGTGTGAATATTTGAAAAGCTCTTACTTTCATGTTGTTTAGAAGCCCTGAAAACAGATCAATCTATTACTGTATATAATTACGCATGTTTTAAAGTGTCACATACTGATAATATCAATGCGAGTTACTCAAAGTAATATTGTTACATAATGCATTTTCCTATTATATGGTATAATTGTTTTCAAACAAGTTGCCTTAAAAACTGAGTATTTCATCTAATAAACAAACGTCGTATACGTGGTTTGTTGACATAATAAAATAATGTAAATAGGATCGACATCCATGAGTAATACAACTAGTGTATAACACGATTTATGGTACAGATTTACCATTATATCTCACATTTGTGCCTATTTATTTGTAGACTATCTTAGTAATTCAATTATCTCTAAACAACATTGTCTCGCGTTTAGTATTGACTCCGATGACAAACAAACGTCAATTCAGGAGCATGGATGACCGTTATGTGAAATCCTACTTTAGACCACAAGATCACTGTTTATTGATTCAATGTTAGTGTTCGAATGTATTCGGAAGAATTTGTAGTAGCAAAGTATTTATATGTGAACAAATGCATTTTATTTGCTTTTTGCGATGTATTTATTCAAATAGCTGTATCAAGTAATTACGAGTACAGTCCGATTCATGGTATGTCTTCATTTTAAGTATGTTATGCTGCGAATAACTGTAATTAATATTAGTATCTAATATTTGAGATTTGTCTTACGCTCTCCTCTTCATTAAGAAAAGTCCTATTACTACAGCAATAACGATCATCAATATAGCTCCAAGAACGCCGCCAACAATACCGCCAACGGGGGTTGGTGGAACTGGGCCTTCCAGCAACGCTGCAAACATAAGGTGATTTATGAGCGTTGATCATCCACCTGACATGCCCAATCAACTGAATGCTAAGCTGTATTTTCATGGTACTAATTTGTTTGTTTGTTTGGTTGTGTGGGGTTAAAGATGCACACACGGCTTAGATCATGTGGCGACTCTGAACTACCATTACCAGAACAGAACAGAACAACATACAACATTTTATTATGAGATATGGCTACTCTGAACTACCATTACCAGAACAGAACAGAACAACATACAACATTTTATTATCAGATATGGCGACTCTGAACTACCATTACCAGAACAGAACAGAACAACATACAACATTTTATTATCAGATAACGCGACTCTGAACTACCATTACCAAAACAGAACAGAACAACATACAACATTTTATTATCAGATATGGCGACTCTGAACTACCATTACCAGAACAGAACAGAACAGTACAAAATACAACATTTTATTATCAGACTTGTACATAGTACATAATCATATACTAATACATAATCATGTACTGGCTAGATACATATTCAAGTGTGTTAATCGTATTAGTAACAGAGGATGAATATTATATGTCAGCAGAATATCATACACTATCAAGTATGATTTATCAAGAAACACATTAAACTGTCGTTAGAGCGTTTCTGTAATACAAAGCTTTTTCATATAATTTGCTAATATAAATATATTGTTTTATCAGATGTATTTAATAATTCTCGATATTTATATACAGACAATATGTTATAAGGTTAATGTAGTATGGGCAAACACATACAAAGTGGTATTCATCTTCTATGTCATTGGTATTGCAATAAAACATATATCGTTCAGTTCTGTGTATTATAGTGGGCGCATAGATATTACGTACTAAGTATCTTACACCATATTATAGTCATTGGCCAAATATTAATAAGTTTGAACAAATCATGACAGAACATCCAAAACGGTGTATTCTTAATACTGCTATGTTCATATAGTATGAATCAATCAGTAGGTCTAGAAATGAATACATTCTAATATTTTAAATAATTATATTAATACATCAAATTGATCCTCATCACATGTATGCATTTCAGATCTTCTGATTCCTGTTCATAAGAAACTATTTAAGAGACTTCTTGCTAATGTTTTGTGTATCCACTACAATGTGTTATCACTAGTCTTGTATTTGTAGTTACTGGTATTATATTTGTAATTACTGGTATTGTATCTATAATTGCTGGTATTATATCTGTAATTGCTGGTATTGTATCTGTAATTGCTGGTATTATATCTGTAATTGCTGGTATTGTATCTGTAATTGCTGGTGTTGTATCTGTAATTGCTGGTATTATATCTGTAATTGCTGGTATTATATCTGTAATTGCTGGTATTATATTTGTAGTTACTGGTATTATATTTGTAATTGCTAGTATTGTATTTGTAATTGTTGGTATTATATTTGTAATTGCTAGTATTGTATTTGTAATTGCTGGTATTATATTTGTAATTGCTAGTATTGTATTTGTAATTGTTGGTATTATATCTGTAATTGCTGGTATTATATTTGTAATTGCTGGTGTTGTATCTGTAATTGCTGGAATTATATTTGTAATTGCTTGTATTGCGTTTGTAATTACTGGTATTGACTATTACATTTGTTCTAAGCATCTTGTAGTTGTTGTCGTCGTCGTCGTTGTCGTTGTTGATGATGATAATGAGTATGGTGATGAGTACAATGCCACAACTACGTCATGATTGTGATGTCATAGCTACGTCATGATTGTGATGTCATAACTACGTCATGATTGCAATGCCACAACTACGTCATGATTGTGATGTCATAACTGTTGTTTGTTTGCTTGTTTTGGGTGTATAAAGTCGCACCAACAGCTTAGGTCACACGGCGACTCATATACACATAACATGGCAATTCAATACACATAATCCCAATTTACCAAATTATGAACAATAAATATTTACATAGTAATGAACAAAGTATGCTATCAGGAAGCAGTTGTTAGTTCAAGGGTTGTTAGCATAAAGGATTTGTTAATATATTTTCCTGTTCTAATAATTGTTCTGGTGAAGGAAGACCTTGGGTGCGTCCTCACATGAAATAATTGTAACCGGCATCACATTTTCTGTCATCACAAACTGAACATAGCAATGCTTACATTACATAATTGATCAGATATATGTGGCCAATAATAAATAAAAAAAGATCATGCAACAAATAACGTGTACATGTAGCATTTCGGCAAACCGTGTTCATTGTTTGTGTACAGAAGGATATATATTGGCATTATCTCTGTTACAGTGAGGTTTGGAAAAATGTTCAACTGTTTAGGTTTGTATGATAGATGCAAGTATATTTCAAACACACGACATGTGTTTCTACATATAGTATGAATATGAGCCTGCGAACATGGATAGACCAGTTGCATCAAGTAGTGGACTGGTAATCCAGGGATCGCAGGTTCGATCCCTCGTCTGACCATAATAAATTTAACAGTCTTTCAGATGGGACGTTAAACCGAGGTCTAGTGTCGGTGCTTTACACTGTGCATGTAAAAGAACCAGAGGAGACTCTGTAATGAGTCTCTGTCTGTATCATTGCACTATCCTCCAAAATCTAGCATTACTAATCTCTTCAGGAGGATAAATAAACGTAAAACACACACACACGGTAACTTTAAACACACCCGATGTAGTTCATACCGCTAATGGAAACTATTAACTCGTGATTCATTACTTGTATTTACATTAATTATTCTTTTCACTGAGACAAAACAAAACAAATATCACACTTTCCAATTAAAAGGTATTTAGTCCAACTTTGCGATTGATCGTGTGTCGGGGATCTCATAATTAGATCACCCTTGGAACTGCCTAAACTGTAAGGCACGCCTTTTCTCGCGACGAGTGCTGCTTAAGACTGTGAATGCGCATAGCCGTACCTTCGAGTACACATGTCAGCTGCATATCATTAGTTGGAAACCATAATACGACATTGTATACAAGCAGGGCACATACGTTCATCGACGGAAATGCAATAACGATGTAACTATACCTATTTGATACATTAGAATTGGAACACGATGGAATACTTACCACCAACACTACAAGACGGTCCTTGCCAACCCGGATCGCACTGTGCTGTGCCACATGAACCATTAATAGTATCACAATGTGAACTAGTTATGCAATGACACGTCAAATTACAAGCGGCTCCAAATGTAGGATGGCTGCAAACTGATATACAATTATCTTTAGTTGCATTTTTATGGATAAGTGTTACGACTGTTTGGTTTATTATCTGGTTTACTGGATGATATGCAGATTGTTTGAACCAGTGTTGCTATGGTACGTAATATTCATGCAGATTACGTGCATCAGTGTTGCTATGGTACGTACTATTCATGCATATTATGTGCACCAGTGTTGGTTGCTATGGTACGTAATATTCATGCAGAGTATGTGCACCAGTGTTGCTATGGTACGTAATATCCATGCACATTATGTGCACCAGTGTTGCTATGGTACGTAATATTCATGCAGAGTATGTGAACAAGTGTTGCTATGGTACGTAATATCCATGCACATTATGTGCACCAGTGTTGCTATGGTACGTAATATTCATGCAGATTATGTGCACGAGTGTTGCTATGGTACGAAATATTCATGCAGAGTATGTGCACCAGTGTTGCTATGGTACATACTAGTCATGCAGATTATGTGCACCAATGTTGCTATGGTACGTAATATTCATGCATATTATGTGCACTAGTGTTGGTTGCTATGGTACGTAATATTCATGCAGAGTATGTGCACCAGTGTTGCTATGCTACGTAATATTCATGCAGATTATGTGCACCAATGTTGCTATGGTACGTAATATTCATGCATATTATGTGCACCAGTGTTACTATGGTACGTAATAGTCATGCAGAGTATGTGCACCAGTGTTGCTATGGTACGTAATATTTATGCAGATTATGTGCACCAGTGTTGCTATGGTACGTACTATACATGCAGATTATGTGCACCAGTGTTTCTACGGTACGTAATATTCATGCAGAGTACGTGCACCAGTGTTGCTATGGTACGTAATATCCATGCATAGTATATGCACCAATGTTGCTATGGTACGTAATATTCATGTAGATTATGTGCACCAGTGTTGCTATGGTACATAGCATCAATGGTGATTATGTGCACCAGTGTTGCTATGGTACGTAATATCCATGCATAGTATATGCACCAATGTTGCTATGGTACGTAATATTCATGTAGATTATGTGCACCAGTGTTGCTATGGTACATAGTATCAATGGTGATTATGTGCACCAGTGTTGCTATGGTACGTAATATTCATGCAGATTATGTGCACCAATGTTGCTATGGTACGTAATATTCATGCAGAATATGTGCACAAGTGTTGCTATGGTACGTAATATTCAGGCAGATTATGTGCACAAGTGTTGCTATGGTACGTAATATTCATGCATAGTATGTGCACCAGTGTTACTATGGTACGTAATATTCATGCAGAGTATGTGCACCAGTGTTGGTTGCTATGGTACGTAATATCAATGCTGATTATGTGCACCAGTGTTGCTATGGTACGTAATATGCATGCATAGTATGTGCACCAGTGTTGCTATGGTACGTAATATTCATGCAGAGTATGTGCACCAGTGTTGCTATGGTACGTAATATTCAGATGACTCTGTTTCGAGTATTGTAAAGGAAATTACGAGTAATTATAGCTATTATCTGCAGCTCAATATTATTTTGTTTTCCAAGCATATACAATATTATACCACAAATGGATCAACACATACCGATACTCATAGGCAGAAAAAACAAACCAGGGCAGAACAGAACAGATTGCTTCCAACGCATGTATACAAGTACATATACATAGTCGGAATCACATCAATATATACAAGTATCATTATAATCATATCAAACAGTCAATGTAACAACAGTTATATATTTGTTTTTTCATTAACAACTCATTAATGAGTTTATTATTTCATTTACATATCACGCATTACAAATAAAGAAAGCTAAATCAAAAAAGAAAACTGTGGATTTTCAATGTCTAACACATCTAAAAAGGCACCCATAAATGGCATTGTAAAATAAAACGGTTTAATCCATTGTTTTCCCTGCATCTCATGGGCATATTTTAACAAAATATACTTAATCATATCTTAGCGAAATTAACTTCATCTTCTAAGTCTAAAGTTATACATCATTGACAATATAATTCGTTTCGCTGTATTCTCTTCTTGCACATACGTATGTGTGTAGGACTATTCTATATAAGTGAATATATAGAATTGAGCAGAAATTGCCCGAATGAGCACAATAAAACAAAAGGTTATTCATTTACTACGAACTATTCTTTATTATATAGACTAAACTTGTAATATACATGATTAGCCTGGGTTCCAATCTGTCGATTTTTCACTAATTAATTCTGGCAAAATGTTGATATTATCAGAAGCTCAATATGGCCCAATTAATGGTATCGGTGTTAAAATAATTATATTCATAAGACAAACTATATCAACTGTTATGTTAGTTATGTTATATTTCGGGTTTTACGCCTGCATCAACACCATTTTGGGCTATATCGCCCGCGGGCAGTTTACCTAACAACACCTTTCCTGGGCAGGCTCCAGCGGTTAATCAGTACTTGGGTACACCAACCTCCATAAGAAACTCCCAACATTTCCATATGAATGAGACACGGTCTGAGCGGGGCTCGAACCCGTGACCATCAGTGATGATAGGTTACAGTGGTATACAAGTCAGCGACCTTAACCAGTCAACCACGGAGGCGTACCGTATATCAACTCTACACAGGCTACTCCATGATATATAATTGCGTCAATTTTGATCCCACCAATTTATAACTTTCATATGTGTGTCATTATTTGTATTGTTGTATATGTATATACAATGCAATAAATGTTATTAAATTAAAAGTGTGCATGCAATTTATATGATTACGTACCATTACTACATGACAATCCTTGCCATCCCGGATCGCACTGTGATGTGTCGCATGTACCATTAACAGGGTCACATTGTGAACTATTCAAACAATGGCACGTTGTGTTACACCCGGGTCCAAACATGTGTTGACTGCAAACTAAAGAACTGTTGATGTTAGCTGCATGCCATGGTAACTATCGATTGTGGTCACCACCTATTCGTTATATTGTTAATAATTATCATTAACCCCGGTCATTAGGAAATGGGGTTACTGGTTTTGACTGTGACTGTCTGTGTGTCCGTCTGTCTGTGGAAAGGATTACTTAAAATATTGCTGAAGGATCGTGATAAATTTTGAGAATATATATATAGAACGTTGGCAGTGCTTCGATTTTGGGATACATCAGTCAATGCCTTTGAATAGGTCGGCCATCGAAGTCTCTACTCCAACTGACTTATAGGGTAGATTATATATGTTTGTGAAATCGAAAACGTAGCATGATAGATATATAGTTGCAATGTAACACCTTATTACACACGATAGTACATATACAATGTATTACGTTATAACGACTTTAATAATATATTGATGTTAACACAAAGGTACCCACCCTTACATTGTTGATAATTTTTCAAAGATATTTTAAATATCATATTTTGTGTGACATAACTTAATGAAAATGAAAAACAGATACTATGCTTGGCACCAATAACTCTTGAGAAGTGTCATTGATTCTCGGCCAATCGTAGCTGACAACTAGCGCTGACCAAAAGAGAGAGCGGGAAAGAAACAAAGACCCATAACCCAATGAAAAAACATTGGAGATGAAATACCAAAGTAGAATTGGTACCGATCACTCCAAATAAATTCCGCTGATTTCCGGTCAGTGATTTCTGAGAAATATCGCGGACAAAATACTATGTGCATAATAACTGTACAAAATTAAAGGGTCTTAACTCGACAATTTATTCGAGTGGAATGCCCAGACGATATGATGCACAACTGGGCTGGGTAGTAATCACTCCTGAGAAGTTCCAGACCAGCGGTTGCTGAGAAATAGCGCAAACAAAACGATATGTACACTATGCGGTTGCTGAGAAATAGCGCGAACAAAACGCTATGTACACTATGCGGTTGCTGAGAAATAGCGCGAACAAAACGCTATGTACACTATGCGTTTGCTGAGAAATAGCGCCAACAAAACGCTATGTACACTATGGGGTTGCTGAGAAATAGCGCCAACAAAACGTTATTTACACTATAAACTCGAATCTATCTGGATGTCGAATGATTTTAAATGATGGAGCTATCCAGTTATTCACTTGCGTCAGAAGTGTCTGAAATAATGTTCGGGTGGACTCCATCACCACTAACATCTAAAGAGTCGTCACATGACTTCATCACCAGTGCGTATTTAAACCCCACAAACAAACAAAGAAAATGCGACGGCAAAAACAAACAAATATTTGCCAGTAGGTTAAAGCACATATTTGTACCTGTGTCACACGATTGGTCTTGCCATCCCGGCTCACATCCACCTGAACAGATTCCTTCCTTGGGCGCACAGTCAGCATCATCCTTGCAGTGACAATCACTTGAGCAATTATATCCAAAGGTGCCGTGACCACAAACTAATAGAGAGTTAGTTGCAACAACAGAGTAGAATTATGCATATAGCTGCATCAGGATAAGTGCAACGACTCTCTGGTTTACTAGTTGGTAGTCTCACTTGAATATTCAAGTTGTCGTACAGTAAACATAATATGTATAGCAATTATCTACAGCTCAATATCCGTTACATCAATCTACAATTCCAAGCATAAATACCATTATTCGTCATAAGGAAGAAAACTACATCGTTATCCGCCTTATTATTCTATTACATATTACATACCGATATTGTACGGCAGCAGAGGAACATAACTGATGTTTCTTACGACACATGCATAAGTACGTAACCAGAAATACGTTAATATAAACATTTATAATCATATCCAAACTAGCACTTTAACAGCAGCTATAAAAATTTCGTACCTGTGTCACAGAATTGTCCTCGCCATCCCGGTGCACATCCATCTGAGCAGAATCCTTCCTTGGGCTCACATGCAGCATCATCATTGCAGTAACATTCACTTGAGCAATTATATCCAAAGGTGCCGTGACCACAAACTAATAGAAAGTTGCAACAACTGAGTAGAATTATACATCTTAAAATGAGCCTTAGCTGCATATTTCAGGGTAAGTGAAACAACCATCTGGCTTACTGGTTGATATTGCCACCTGGATATTCAGACTGTGTCCATGTGTGTTTATCTATACACATTTATTTTAGCTCGATTGCGAATTCCTGATGGAATCCATCGCCACGAGGGAGAGAGAAGAGGCAACGTGGAAATTAAATGCCTTGCCTAAGGGCACAATCGTAACGGCTCCAGCGGGGCTCGAACTCCGGACCTTTTCGCACCATGTGTGTTGCTGTAGTAGTGACTATACATAGCACTTTTTCTCCAGTATAGTAGAGGACAGTAAACCTATGTATAGATATTATCTGCAGCTCAATATCAGATACATCAATCTACGATTCCAGGCATAAATACAACTATTCCTAATAAGCTCATAAGGAACAAAACTACATCATGTTTAGCCTTATTATTCAATTACATACCGTTATTGAAAGGCAGCAGAACAGAACAGAACAAAACACAATCTACTTCTGACGTAGGAATAGGAACATTATCAGACACACGTTAATATAAACATTATATTACTATACTCAAACATGCACTGTAACAGCAGCTATACAAATTTGATACCTGTGTCACATGATTGTCCTCGCCATCCCGGTGCACATCCATCTGAACAGTTTCCTTCCTTGGGCTCACAGTCAGCATCATCCTTGCAGTAACATTCACTTGAACAATTATATCCAAAGGTGCCGTGACCACAAACTATATTGAGAGTAACAAGAATAGTAGTATACATTTGTACAATCGAAAGTTATGTTTAGCTGCATCAGGATAAGTACAATGCCTCTCTTGTTTACTAGTTGATAGTCTCACTTGTATATTCAAGTTGACGTATAGAAGTAAATATAAACAGCACTTTATCTCTAGTATAGTAGAGGACAGTAAGCATAATATGTATAGCAATTATCTACAGCTTAATATCTGTTACATCAATTTACATTTCCAAGCATAAATAGTATTTATTAAATAACATTATTCGTCATAAGACAGAAAACTACATCGTTATCCGCCTTATTATTCTATTACATATTACATACCGATATTGTACGGCAGCAGAGGAACATAACTGATCTTTCTTTCGACACATGCATGCGTACATAACCAGAAACACGTTAATATAAACATTTATAATCATATCCAAACTTGCACTGTATCGGCCGCTATACAAATTTCGTACCTGTGTCACACGATTGTCCTTGCCATCCCGGTGCACATCCATCTGAGCAGAATCCTTCCTTGTGCTCACAGGCAGCATCATCCTTGCAGTAACATTCACTTGAGCAATTATATCCAAAGGTGCCGTGACCACAAACTAATATAATTAGTAGAGTAGAATTATACATCTTAAAATTAGCTTTAGCTGCATGCTTCAGGATCAGTGCAACGACTCTCTGGTTTATTGGATATTCAGACTGTGTCCATGGGTGTTGCTGTAGTATGGAATGTGCATAGCACTTTTTCTCGAGTATAATGGAGAACAGTAGACGTATGCATAGAAATTATCTGCAGCTCAATATCAGTTAAATCAATCTACGATTTCAGGCATAAATAACATGATTCATCATAAGGAAGAAAACTACATCATTATCAGCCTATTTATTCAATAACATACCGTTATTGAAAGAGCAGAACAAACAACTGAACATAACTGATGTTTCTTACGACACATACATAAGTACATACTCAGAAACACGTTAATATAAACATTTATATTACTATACTCAAACAAGCACTGTAACAACAGCTATACAAATTTGATACCTGTGTCACACGATTGTCCTTGCCATCCCGGCGCACATCCATCTGAACAGAATCCTGTATCGCGCTCACAGTCAGCATCATCCTTGCAGTAACATACACTTGAACAACTATATCCAAAGGTGCCGTGACCACAAACTATATAGAATATTACAACAAATGAATATTATTATACAATAATTCACAACTATATTTAGCTGCGATGTTTGGGATAACTTTTACGACAATCTGGTGTATTGTCACCTGAATACTCAGACTATTCATGAATGGTGCAATAATAGGGTATAAATATAATTATTCTCGAGAACAGCATATGGTAGATAACGTATGTAGAACAATTATCTGCAGCTCAATATCAGTTACACCAGTCTATGCATACATACATGTACTATTGTTCATCACAAGGAAGAACACTATATCGCATTCAGTCTTATAATTACATATCGATACTTAAAGGCAGCAACATAGAGCGAAATATAGCTGTTATTCCCTTTATCGTAGGCATAAGTGCATAGTCAGAATATATATATATACATACAGAGACAGAAAACAAAACAAGTACAAACAAATCCTGTAATTTCATTTGAATCGGTAGAATAATTCATGAGCTACAACAATCTGAATAGCACAACCCGGAAAATGAAAGTCGTACAAAAGCACAACTAATCCGAAAACAATTAATAGCGCGTATGTCCTCCGTTAGCTCTGATAACTGCCAAGCACTTGCTTCTCCTGGACATGATGTGGTTGTGGAATGTCCGTATCCTACATGAAAACGAGCCGCGAAGTAACTAATGTATCATATTCAAATGTGTGTACCTTACTCACTGGTTTGAGTACAATTTTATTACATGTAAATTCCAAATGTGAGAGTCCACCCTGAACCAGGCCTACGACTATGCCTCTTTCTTGGAGACTCAGTCTCGCCATTTTTGGAATCGTTCCTTTTTTTTCTGTCACAATGTGCGTTTCTAACGCTACCATGTGGCTTGCAAATATTCTTGGTATGCATTTTGCACATGCAACTCGCTTCACATACCTTATTGAAATGCATGTGTGTCATTCAAAATATTGACAAGCGTTATTATAGGAAAGCGAAAAATGTGACTTTGGATTTGAGGGTAGACTTACCTAAAACAGCATTACTCGTAAAATAAAACAGGTATTAATCCCAAAAAAACAGGAATTAGTTAAGCACATGTTATTTTATTTACATGCAAACTTCTGTCGCCATATTTTCAGGACTTATCAAATTATTCGCAAAATGGTATCGGTTTAGTTAGGAGTTTTGATGAGTGTATATATTAGTACAACATTGAATTCACTGGTAAAGCATGAAGCATAATGTTCACGACCTTACAATAAATTATAGTACATTAGAAATGTCACCCTGACCTGGACTGTGTGCCAATGAATGGTATTAGTGTACGTATTCTCTGCTGTAAAGTTTACAAACATTGATTTACTGGTTGCAATGTTACACGAGAAGGATTCAGGCACACTTTCTTCTATGACTGAGTATTCTCGATTCTATATATTCTCTTCTTAGCAGAAATGTTTGTATGTATTCTAAGTGAATTAATAAATGTACAGAAATGATCAATGCGACATATATAATTACCTACCAGCACTACATGTCAATTGTTAATATCTATTTATTTTCAGAAGTATGTAAACCTATGCATATTTGAATTATCCTATTATTGTGCATATCAATGATTGTTCGAAATGTGAGCTTTACGTAACTTTTATAAGAAACTTGATAATATACAACATTTCCACCAAAAGTGACCATTTCTAACATAATCAAGTCACATAGAATAGAACAAAATAATCGGCTTTACAAAAATCACTATGAGATTCAAAAACGAGTCAAGGTGTTAAGAGTTAGTACTCGATCCAATGATTCGAATATATTCGAACACATTCACTCTTACAAAACTCTGATACATTTCATTTATAACTTGGTGGTATGGGTCAAACATATTTAAAATGTAATCCTATATTAGTAAAGCATTGTAGGTTTACGTCGTTTTGTTCGAACATGCGTACTTTACAGGTTCTATGTGTACGTATGCACACCCGTGTATATTTTATGTATATATGAGATTATTCGTATGGGTAATTGGGTCACACAGTGCAAATAATATAAATTATTATATATCATTGATAATTCAGCAATATGATTCGCTGAACCCCGACCAAGTAGGGTGAATAGTTTTCGACTATCCGACCTGATTTCCACAATTCGAATCCATTCCGGTACTTAGTTCCGCGAGCATTTTGGCGATGTAAAATTGTGGTTGCTATTGCACATGCGTGCGCGTTTCTACAATGCTTTCAAATAAAATAAAGCTACATTCAAATTTATGTTAATTCTATCGACAACTACCGGATTTTACTGGTGGAGTCTACGACGCAAAGAAGTAGACTAGCTGATCGATTCTGCCAGTTAACGTCCGACGACGAACTAGACTTAGTTGTCGAACAAAGACACTGAAAGGCAACAAAATGTGATTTCGTCAGTACACCTAAACCGACACAGCATATTCATTGGAGGCTCTGTTAAATGGAGACGTCGTATCGGTGACTGATCTCCACATGGTATAAGATCACTCTCTAGAATATAACATATAACTTCATATATTATGGCCTAGATATGCTGATGTGCATTAGAAAATAGTCATTACAGGTCATTACCGGTTGCCCATTTGAGCGACGGGCACTGTTACTCTAACATAAGGATTCAGGCACACTTATTTCTATGACTGCGTATTCTCGATTCTATATATTCTCTTCTTAGCAGATCTGTTTGTATGTATTCTAAGTGAATTAATAAATGTACAGAAATGCCCAATGCGATTTATATAATTACCTACCATCACTACATGTCAATTATTAATATCATTCTATTTATTTTCAGAAGTATGTAAACCTATGTATATTTGAATTATCCTATAATTGTGCATATCAATGCTTGTTCGAAATGTGAGCTTTACGCGACTTTTATAAGACACTTGATATTATACAACAGTTCCACAAAACAAAAAGTGACCATTTCTAACATATACACGTCGCATTCAAATGTATGCTAATTCTAGCGACAACTACCGGACTTTTCCTGGTGCACCATTCTACTGGTGGAGTCTACGACGCAAAGACGTATAATAGCTGATCGATTTGGCCAGTTAACTTCCTAGGACGAACTAGGCTTACTTGTCGAACAAAGACACTCAAAGGCAACAAAAAGTGATTTCGTCAGTACACCCAAACCGACACAGCATATTCATTGGAGGATCTGTTAAATGGAGACGCCGTATCGGTGACTGATCTTCACATTGCATAAGATCACACTCTAGAATATAATATATAACTTCATATATTACGGCCTAGATATGCTGATGTGCATTAGAAAATAGTCATTACAGGTCATTACCGGTTTCCCACTTGAGCGACGGGCACTGTTTCCTAACAACACCTTTCCTGAGCAGGCTCCAGCGGTTACCCAGTACTTGGTGCACAAACCTCCGTAAGAAATTGTCAACTTTTTCATATAGTGAGACACGGTTTGAGCGGGGTTCGAACCCGTGATCATCAGTGATGATAGGTTACAGTGGTATACAAGTCAGCGACCTTAACCACTCGACCACGAAGGCGGCCTATTGTTGTACATTTCTTACGTGTATTTATCGTCGCTACTGGTTGCCCATTTGAGCGACGCCTCCTAAAGAGAATAGTCGTTTTACATGTTGGAGGATAGTGCAATGGTAGATCCAGAGACCCATTCCAGAATGTCATGTGGTTCTTTTGCGTGCACGATGTAAAGCAGTGACACGAGACCTAGGTTTAAAGACTGAATGACTGTTAATTACATTAGGGTCAGACGGGGGATCGAACCTGCGATCCCTGAATTCCCATTGTGTTAACAACTGGACTACTTATCCGTCTTGTACTGGCATTATATGACGTCATATAAATTCCTGAAATTATTATCTAACATACAAACACAAACAAAACAAACAAAAGAAAAACTGCAAAACAAGACGACCATTGCCCTGCGTCATATTGTGATACACACGTGATCAATGCAATGCCACCCACATGAGCAATCATATAGCCTATTACCGTTAGCGTGACCGTGACCACACAGAGTTACAAACACAGCATGGAGCGTGACCACATGGAGTTACAAACACAACATGGACAGTGACCACACGGAGTTACAAACATAGCATGGACAGTGATCACACGGAGTTACAAACACAGCATGGACCGATACCACACGGAGTTACAAACACAGCATTGACCGTGATCACACGGAGTTACAAACACAACATGGACAGTGACCACACGGAGTTACAAACACAGCATCGACAGTGATCAAACGGAGTTACAAACACAGCATGGACCGATACCACACGGAGTTACAAACACAGCATGGAGCGTGACCACACGGAGTTACAAACACAGCATGGACAGTGACCACACGGGGTTACAAACACAGCATGGAGCGTGACAACACGGAGTTACAAACACAGCATTGACCGTGATCACACGGAGTTACAAACACAACATGGACAGTGACCACACGGAGTTACAAACACAGCAAGGACAGTAAACACAAGGAGTTACAAATACAGAAGGCGCATTAAACACATGTAGTTACAAATACAGCAACGACCGTGACCACAAGGGGTAACAAATACAGAGACAGTGTGGCAACGTACGGGGACAATATTAACCGTTAGACTTTGCTAGAAAACTAAGCGAATACTGAAACACAATACGCGACGAATGTACTCTTTCTAATGTGTTGATCTCCATAGCATGAGATAAGTATGTCATTTAACGATACCACTACTTTCTATGTAATATCATTGGTTATACTTCTTTGCAAATAAAATATCGTACGTGTATCGCACGCTGATCCTTGCCAACCATCCAAGCACCCTGTTGTATGGCATCGTCCTGTCACAGAGTTACAAGTATTCTTGTCTAAACAGTGACATTGATGTGAACACCCCGTTCCAAATTTTCCCACACCACAATCTGCATATATAATACAATATTGTAAATAATCGATAGCAATTCATACAAATACATTTAATATAGACAGTATGAAACAACGCATATCGCTATTTAATAAATACCTTCAACACACAATAAATGCGGGCGAACCGGACGGGACGGGTGACAGACGGGACGGAAGGACGGACGGACAGACGGACAGATAATTGACTACAAAATGAACAGATGAATGGGAGAAAATTACTGTTTACACATCTATGCACATTAGTATAGTATATGAATATATAGTATACATATACATGTAGACCGGGGAGTTTATAGATATAACAAACTCTGGTTGTTTTCGTATTTTCGTATATATGGATATAAAGAGCCAGAGTCCGGCTATCAGCTGATACATATAATATATATATGTATAAAGTTACTAGTATAGTATATATTAACGTAAACAGGATAGCTTTGCAACGTATCCGTTTGACTAGTAGAGATAGAGTGTGGGATAAGGGTCTTGAACAAGTTAGTTGGAAAGTGCACCTAATTAGTTGAGTTAGTTCACTCATTCACACATCTGACCTGATTGTCACTCACAATCACTCACCCATAATACTTTATACACAATAGTAGTGAAGACTAGTATATATTATACAAAGACATAGTATGGGACCAGGCTATATAATTATGATATGATTCAGACCAGTGATTTTATTAGGCCATATAGGGAAACTATTGGGTGGTACGCTTGCAGCAGGGTTTGGAAACATTATAATGTACATGTACTAAATATCAATAATTATTTCCCTTTAACATAAATATGACATGGGTTACACACATATGAGTAGTTTGCATGTATTTCCGATGTTCCAACAGCTGCATAGATTCACATATTCATAATAGAATGTATGTGCTCCTCTACATCCGAATGTTCCAACAGCTGCATAGATTCACATATTCATAATAGAATGTATGTGCTCCTCTACATCTGAATTTCCAACAGCTGCTTTGATTCACATATTCATAATAGAATGTATGTGATCCTCTACATCCGAATGTTCCAACAGCTGCATTGATTCACATATTCATAATAGAATGTATGTGCTCCTGTACATCCGAATGTTCCAACAGCTGCATTGATTCACATATTCATAATAGAATGTATGTGATCCTCTACATCCAAATGTTCGGCTTAAAAGGTCTTTTTTCAGGGAAAACAAAAACAATCCGGCTAATTCATTTTCATTAAGAGTTTTAGCAATAATAGAATGGCTGTGTACTTTAATACATATATATTATATCTCACAAATGCCTATACTTATATCGTTTTCCATTTGTCTGATATAGAAGGTCTAGCGCTATATAATCTCGGTATTGCTCTGTTGCGCTCTAAAGATATGTACATATATTATAATTGAATAATTGCGATACTTACGTTTTTCATATAATTTAAACTCGCAAATCGTAAGGACCTTTTGTTGAAGTGTTATAATGAAATACCGTGCGATGATAGCAGGTTGTAAGTATTTGATGAAGTCGGAGGGGTAGTCGTTGATGATTGTTGGTATTGTATACACCTTTACTCCATTAGTATTGTTGCCAGCCAAGGATACATTGCCAGCGTAGATATCAGCATCTTGTAACTGGTCCGTGTAACGTGCTAAACATCAAAATATAAAAACAATAATATCAACCTGAATACAAATCAACAGTCCTAAGTTTCTAACTGCATCAATATGACATGACAAACCAACAGTCCTACTTGTCTAACTGCATCAATATGATATGACAAACCTACAGTCCTACTTGTCTAACTGCACCAATATGATATGACAAACCAACAGTCCTACTTGTCTAACTGCACCAATATGATATGACAAACCAACAATCCTACTTGTCTAACTGCACCAATATGATATGACAAACCAACAGTCTTATCGACCTCCAAAAAGAGAATACATTTCTCAAAGACAAGGTGTCCAACCTAGAAAAACGGGTAGACATTCTAGAAACCATGGAAGACAATGCAAACCAGTATAGCCGCCGCAACTGTCTCCGGGTTTCTGGCCTTGTGGAGTCCGAGGGTGAAAACACGGACGATGTTATTTTAAAACTTGTGAATGACATGAAGGTAAACATCAAGCTTGACGAGATTGACCGCACACACCGACTCGGGAAAAAACCCGAATCGTTCCACAATGCATCCGCTCGACCAAGGGATATAATAATTAAGTTCTCTACATATCGCTGTCGACAAAAAATGTACAAAAGGCGCACATCCCTTCGAGATATTGGGAAATATAAACATACATATATCAACGAAGTGTTGACCAAGAAACGTGGTGAATTATTCTACAACGCTCGGCTCCTCTTCAAGAGTAAAGCTGTTAAGAACGCGTGGACCTCCGACGGATTCATCTTCGTTGAAAAACATAACGAATACATCCACCGTTTTGAAACATTAAGTGAATTTGTAAAGTTCAAGTCCACACTGTAACTTTTCCCGCTGAGTATAACATTATACCGCACTGTCCAGTGACCTGTATCGACCGATTGAATGTAATTGTAATCCTCCCACTCTATCTCAACAATGACCATACCATATATGGATACTGGATTAGATGATTTACCTGCCAGACCGTCTCCTTCGGTGAACATGGTATACAATGTACCATATCGCAATACTGCTTGTAACATTTATTGAAAATATCTAAATTTAATTACGTTAACCTGTATTAATAGTGTGCCACATGATTTAAAATTTCAATACTGGTATGGTTGCGTTAGTCTATGTTAACTCATCACGACACGTGATTTGAAATGTGCATACTGGTATAATTACGTTAACCGATACTATTATGACATGTGATTTAAAATGTTCATACTTGTATTGGTGCGTTAACCTGTATTATTATGACATGTGATTTAAAATGTGCATACAATGTACTTGTATGGTTACGTTAACCTGTATTATCGTGACATGTGATTTATAATGTACATGCTGGTGTGGTTACGTTAACCTGTATTATTATGACATGTGATTTAATGTGTATAGACTGGTATGGTTACGTAAACCTGCATTATTATGACACGCGATTTATAATGTACATGCTGGTGTGGCTACGTTAACCTAACATTATTATGACATGTGATTTAATGTGTTCATACTGGTATGGTTACGTTAACCTGTAGTATTGTGGCAAGTGATTTAATGTGTTCATACTGGTATGGTTGCGTTGACCTATATTATTATGACATGTGATTTAATGTGTTCATACTGGTATGGTTGCATTAACCTATGTTATTGTGACATGTGATTTAATGTGTTTATACTGGTATGGTTGCGTTGGCCTATATTATTATGACATGTGATTTAAAGTGTTCATACTGGTATGGTTGCCTTGGCCTGTATTACTATGACACGTGTTTTGAAATGCACATTCTGGTATGGATACGTTAGGGTGTATTATTATGGCATTTGGTTTAAAATGTGCATACTGGTATGGTTGCGTTAGCCTGTATTATTACGACATGTGGTTTAGCATGCGCATACTGATATGGATGCGTTGGGCTGTATTGCTGTGACATGTGATTTAAAATGTGCATACTGGTATGGTTACCTTGACCTGTATTATTATGACACGTGTTTTGAAATGCACATACTGGTATGGTTACGTTAGCCTGTATTACTATGACACTTGTTTTGAAATGCACATACTGGTATGGTTACGTTAGCCTGTATTACTATGACACGTGTTTTGAAATGCACATACTGGTATGGTTACGTTAGCCTGTATTACTATGACACGTGTTTTGAAATGCGCATACTGGTATGGTTGCATTAGCCTGTATTACTATGACACGTGTTTTGAAATGCACATACTGGTATGGATACGTTGGGATGTATTATTGTGACATATGATTTAAAATGTGCATACTGGTATTGTTGCGTTAGCCTGTATTATTATGACATATGATTTAAAATGTGTATACTGGTATTGTTGCGTTAGCCTGTATTATTATGACATTTGATTTATAATGTGCATACTGGTATGGCTACGTTAACTTATATTATTATGCCAGGTGATTAAAAATGTCATTGATGAGGGGCCACACATGGAAATAGATGTGAACGTACATATTTCATTATCTATTGTGCTGCAAGTGGTGGCCTCTCTGTTTGTTTGATTAACTATTCTCTCTGACTTCCATTGAAATAATGCCGACGAATTATTATAGTAGCCGGAGCGGGGCCGGAGTGTTTATGCCCGGACACAGCTATAGATGTAACCTTCCCAGTATGAGGTCATTGATACCTTGCATGCTTTCTTGTACTTCAACTGTAGCACAAATTTCATATTTTAATATAAATCCCTTTTATATATAGCGTAAGCCCATTCTATATTCATGATGTAGTAACTTGTGAAATAGCTTTCATTGTTTCCACCAATTTCGTTAAGATTGCAATAATCTTCAACTGCACATATTGCTCCTTGCTCATATATATATATACAGTTATATGTGCACATAGCTATTTAATATTATATAAGTACGTTACCGGGGTCATATGTGCACATAGCTATTTAATCTTATATACAATGTACATATTAGAAGAACTACGTTAACATTTTAAACCTGCTGATTGCTGTTTAACATCTCCAATGTTTATATTGATTGTCGTATTTTTCTTTGTCACACACGGTGGTGGGTCTCGATGCGGATTGACCTACCATGGCCTCATTACTTTGTCATCGTTAACGCTAGCCACGGGAATAGACGGCCAGTCAGAACGTTATCATCCGCCGTAGTTTTCATTATGTATATTGGACACTGTTCTAGCCGTCTTATTACCCATACACTGGACACATATATAGTGTTTGCCATCATCTTCATTACCAACATTCATGTGTCACTTTACTTACCATCTCTCAACACTACTCGCTCAGGTGATATAGAGACAAATCCAGGTCCAACAACTGATCAGTCGGATACGCTCTCAGAATCTTATCTTACCCCACTCAACAATGGTCTTAGTATCATGCATATTAATATTCAAAGTTTACGTCCCAAGCTCGATATTCTTTCTGTCGAAGCACAGCCATACGATATACTCGTCTTGACAGAAACGTGGCTTTCCGCTTCCGTATCTGATTCTGAACTTCGCATTCCAAATTGTAATCAACCGTTTCGATGTGACAGGAAGGACAGGGTTGGAGGAGGTGTTGCCATCTACGTGAGGGATAGTTTGCATGCCACAAAACGCCAGGATCTGCATGTAAACGGTCTAGAGGCTCTTTGGTTGGAGGTTCATGTAAACCAGCGTACACTTCTAGTTGGTGGCCTCTACCGTCCCCCCGATGCAAACAACAACCAACGGCTCCTGCTAGAGCAGAGTGTCGACCAAGCTTTTCATCAACGCTGCGATAATATTATAGTAACAGGCGACTTCAACATTAACATTAGTCATTCCCCTTCAAATAAAATGTCCCGTCTCATTTCTTCTTACAATGCTCATCAGCTAATATCGACCCCAACACATTTCACAGAACATTCTCAGTCCCTAATCGACCTGATATTTGTTCGCAACAACCAACAAGTCCTCTCCAGTTTTGTATCTGACCCCTTCGTACCAGACCTTATCCGTTACCATTGTCCAGTAGTAGTTGTCCTTAATTTCTCAAAACCCACATCTAGCAATTTTCGACGCCGCTTCTGGCTATACGACAATGGCGACTATAACAAGTTTAACGACAAACTACGTGCAACAGATTGGAACACTATCATAGATGACGTTAATTTGGAACAGATCGCTGAACATATTACAGCCTCCATATTCCAAGCAGCAACAGATAGCATCCCCAACAAAACAGTAACCATTCGGCCAGGTGACGTTCCATGGATGACCAGCGAGGTGAGACAATCCATCAGGAAGCGTAGCAGAGTCCACCAGAAAGCCAAGCGTCTAAATACCGAACTGGCATGGGAAAACTTTAGACGATGCAGGAACATCACCACCGCTCTAATCAGAAAGACGAAAGATACTCACCTACACAACATAATCGACAGGATGAACTCATCTTCCATTCCAGTTAAAGAGTGGTTCAAACTGTCGAAACAACTCTCAAACAACACGAAATATTCTGGCATCCCTACCCTTGTTAACAACGGAGTCAAAGCGACGTCCAATGAGGACAAAGCTGAGCTCCTGAATACCTTCTTCTGTGAGCAATCCTCAATAGACGACCAAAATCAGATCCCACCACCCATCACACCAATGACACCATCCACTCTGTCACATATCAGCACACACCAGGATGTTAGAGACGCGATCTCTCTTATCAACCCATCGAAGGCTAGCGGGCCAGACTTGGTTAGTCCTAGACTCATTAAGGAAGGTGCCAACGAGCTCGCTGTACCACTCTCTGTATACTTCACCAAGCTACTTATGAAATCCACATTTCCTTCTCATTGGAAACTAGCCAACATATGCCCAATATTTAAAAAATCTGATCCATCGAAACCCTCAAACTATCGCCCTATCTCTCTACTTAGCTGCCTGGGTAAACTTATGGAACGCTGCGTACATAAATACCTCTACAACTATGTCACGGACAATAGTCTTTTGACACCGAACCAGTCTGGTTTCATCAAGGGTGATTTCACTGTCAACCAAATGACCTTCCTTTACAATGACATATCTCAGGCAATGGACGATGGAAAGGAAGTGCGAGCGATCTTCTGCGACATTTCGAAGGCGTTTGACCGGGTATGGCACCGTGGTCTGCTTAGCAAACTGTCTTCTCTCGGTATCACAGGTCCTCTTCTAAACTGGTTCGCATCTTACTTGTCTTCAAGAAATCAACGTGTTGTTATTGCAAATTCATCCTCGCAATGGTCTTCTATTAATGCTGGAGTGCCACAGGGATCGATTTTAGGTCCACTACTCTTCCTCATTTACATTAACGACATCGTTGCTGACATTAATGCCAATATACGTCTTTTCGCCGATGGCACAAGTCTTTACATCATCGTTGACGATCCAGCCAATGCAGCTGCCGTCCTCAACACCGACCTTTCTCGTATCCATTCCTGGTCCAAATTGTGGCTAGTTACATTCAACCCTGCAAAAACCGAATCCATGATTTTCTCACGTAAGCGCAACAAGCCCATCCATCCAGATGTCTTCATGAATAACATTCCCATTACCCAAACTAGAACTCACAAACATCTTGGTCTAATCTTTTCAGATGATGCCAAGTGGAATGCTCATATATCTGAGCTTGTTAACAAGTCTTGGCAGCGCATCGGAATTCTCAGATCATTAAAATTCCTTCTTACCCGTTTCTGTCTAGAGCGCATGTATCTTGCCTACATTCGACCTCTTCTAGAATATGGTAACGTCGTGTGGGACAACTGCAGTAATGATTCGAAAAACGATATTGAGGCCGTACAGAACGAGGCAGCGCGAAGTGTGTCTGGAGCTACTAAACTCTGCAACATAAACACTCTTCTGTCGGACCTGTCCTGGGAGACCCTAGCCAAAAGACGTTGCAATCACAAGCTCACCCTCTTCTACAAAATGAAGACTGGTCGCTGTCCCCATTACCTCTCCAATCTCATTCCAGAACAAGCTGACCAATTATATAACCTTCGACACGTACCCGCCGTTCAACCGATAACTGCACATACTCAATCCCATGCTTCTACATTTCTTCCATCAACTATTCTAATATGGAACTCGCTGCCAAACGAGACACGGAACGCCGATACAGTAGCAACCTTCAAATACATGTTAAGTAAAAACAGGAAAAGACAATCCCCGTTATACAATGTTGGATCAAGAAGGAATCAGATACTCCACACCCGACTACGACTAGGATGTAGTTCTTTGTGCTACGACCTTCACAGGAAAAATATCATCGATTCTCCCTTGTGCGCATGCGGGTCTATCGAATCAGTCACTCACTTCCTTCTGCATTGCCCAAGGTATAATCATCAACGTCTACAACACCTATCTAACCTTCCATGTGCTGCCACACTCAACAATCTCTTGTTTGGCGATGAGCATCTCACTACACACTGTAACACAACACTCTACCTGAATGTCCAGAGCTATATTGCAGCAACAAAACGTTTCGATACCTAGGTGAACGTGGGGGTTCTCTCCGTTTTGGTCCCGGCCCGTCGTGTGACAATACCAGATTGTTTTTTGATATTTTACATATTTGGATATAACGTTTCCGTATTGCTACATTAAAATTACAATAACGCTGCTGTAAATATATGCGGACGTTTAGTAAAATCAAGTCAAAATATTTGCCACTGCTGTTAAATATTCAATAGTTTCTCTACAATTTATATGATATATACTGAACACATAAATTCGCCATTACTATTCGCCAAGCATTTTGTACCATTTAAACGTACTCCAACATGGGAAGGGATTCATATAAGCTTTAAGCTTGTTTCTCGACCAATATCGGTTCCAATGTATAAGAATTGTGTTTATATATGTATATATGTATTTGATCCGAATAAAATATGTTTAAACTAACAGTCCTACTTGTCTAACTGCACCAATATGATATGAAAAACAAACAGTCCTACGTGTCTAACTGCACCAATATGATATGACAAAAACCAACAGTCCTACTTGTTTAACTACATCAATATGATATGACAAACCAATGGTTCTACTTGTCTAACTGTACCAATATGATATGACAAAAACCAACAGTCCTACTTGTTTAACTACATCAATATGATATGACAAACCAACAGTCCTACTTGTCTAACTGCACCAATATGATATGACAAACCTACAATCCTACTTGTCTAACTGCATCAATATGATATGCCAAACCAACAGTCATACGTGGCTAACTGCATCAATAGGATATGACAAACCAACAATCCTACTTGTCTAACTGCATCAATATGATATGACAAACCAACAATCCTACTTGTCTAGCTGCATCAATAGGATATGACAAACAAACAGTCATACTTGTCTAACTGCATCAATATGATATGACAAACCTACACTCCTACTTGTCTAACTGCATCAATAGGATATGACAAACCAACATTAATACTTGTCTAACTGCATCAATATGATATGACAAACCAACAGTCCTACTTGTCTAACTGTATCAATAGGATATGACAAACCAACATTAATACTTGTCTAACTGCATCAATATGATATGACAAACCAACAATCCTACTTGTCTAACTGCATCAATAGGATATGACAAACCAACAATCCTACTTGTCTAACTGCATCAATAGGATATGATAAACACATAGTTCATTTAAAATATGTGTTAAGTAAGTGGGTTGAGTTAGCTGATCTGATCCTTTCCCCCAATCTTAACTGTGCTTTTGCAACGCTTACTGTGTTATGTACCATTCTTGTTTAAACTAACTTGAGAGTCAATCATATACAACATAACAGCATCAGGTCGAATCTAACTGTCTCTTTGCTCTCCGATACATGTACAAGAAGTAAACGATAGATTCATGAGTACGCATATAAACATGAGTAAAATATAATTGCATTCTAAATTGAGTTCTTCATTCACTCTAGGACATTACCCCTCTAATCCGAAATGTATATATGTGATGGATTACTAAGATACGGACTCACTGAATTCACGTGTAAATGATTAGGAAGTAGAGAACAGACGACAAACCGCTATTACAGATGCTATATTACAGAGAACTACATTAGATCATTCCAATGGTGTAAGTGCAGAGGTAAGTGCAGAGGTAATATATATATAGCATACTGTCCTGGCGACCAAATACATCCAATGCATCTATAAGGTACTTGTTTCCCAGATTAATCTGCCACCATGAAGGTATGGCTCCATTAGTAACACTGCAGCATTGACACGCATGTATAAGTTGACTATCATTTCCATCTATTGCGTTTGGAGAATCGTAACCCAGGTATATGCTAGATTGACTTGTGGTAACCGAGTCCTGCAGACGGCTGATGAGATTTGCACCTGCAAATATTGACATTATATCGATTATTCGGGATTTCCTAAATACCATTCCATTACACGCATTGGCTAAACCAAAACTAACGGACATATGTTGGTCCACATCGAAACTAAGAGTTCGAACCAACGACCATAACAAGCTTAAAATCCACTTTGCCCGTTCTCTATCATTCAAGGCCATGGATTTCATAAGGAATGAGGTTATATAGAGCAATTAAACTAAGTTGAAATAAGTAGAACGTGAGCTAGTAGTTTATATTTAGTTTAGTTGATACAAATTGAGTTAGCTCGATTGCGAAACAAGTTCTTACAACTTATATTAATCACTCTCGAGACCTCATTCTAATGGTGGAATCCATCGCCGCGAGGGAGAAAGAAGAGCCAACGTTGAAATTAAACACCTTGCCTAAGGGCACAATCGTAACGGATCCAGCAGAGCTCGAACTCCGGACCTTTCGCACATGAAGCGAACTTAGTAGTTTGCATTGTCAGTGGTATTGCTTACATCTATAAGTCGCTATGTATGCAAGCAGTCAACGACAATACCTATACAGTGGAGTCCACCTGAATCCAGGCAGTGATTACGTAGATGATTTGTGTGGTGATATAGCTCCTGAGATTGCAAGGTGATTATGGTTTATTTTGGAGATAAGTTTATCTTTTGTGTGTCTATCTTCTTAGATAACTTGATTAAACGATTCAATCTGTATTATGCTTAGTGTTCCCATACTCTCACCTCTTCAGATCAAAGCACACTTACTCTTCAGAATAAAATGTTTCCCTGTGAATCTACGTGTGACACAAGATTAACCTTTAGTATCGGATGTGTATGTAAAGCACACTTACTCTTCAGAATATAATGTGTCCCCGTAATTCTACGTGTGACACAAGATTAACCTTTATTATCGGATGTGTATGCAAAGCACACTTACTCTTCAGAATATAATGTTTCCCCGTGAATCTACATATGACACAAGATTAACTTTTATTATCGGATGTGTATGCAAAGCACACTTATTCTTCAGAATATAATGTTTCCCCGTGAATCTACGTATGACACAAGATTAATCTTTATTATCGGATGTGTATGCACACTTACCAAGTCCTTCACAGCAAACAAGTACTCCACCATAGAGTAAAATGCACCAAACTATACCCATGATTCATATAAGCAGCTAGACCGAGATCTGAAAATAAATGTCCGGATGTTATTAATAAGACATATCTTACTATAGACATAGATTAGCCTAAATAATTCAGTATCGGATTTCTGCACTTATATTCTATTTAACTTTACGATATGCGCAGGTCTGTACTTACATAATATTTAACTTTACGACATGAGCAGTTCTGCACTTACATTATATTTAACTTTACGACATGAGCAGTTCTGCACTTACATCCTATTTAACTTTACGACATGAGCAGTTCTGCACTTACCGTCTATTTAACTTTACGACATGAGCAGTTCCGCACTTACAGTCTATTTAACTTTACGACATGAGCAGTTCTGCACTTACATCCTATTTACCTTTACGACATGAGCAGGTATGCACTTACATTATATATAAAATTACGCCATGAGCAATTCTGCACTTATATTCTCTTTAACTTTACGACATGAGCAGTTCTGCACTATCATTATATATAAAATTACGACATGAGCAATTCTGCACTTATATTCTATTTAACTTTACGACATGAGCAGTTCTGCACTTAAATTATATTTAACTGTACTACATGAGCAGTTCTGCACTTACATCCTAGTTAACTTTTCGAGATGAGCAATTCTGCATTTACATTCTATTTCACTTTACGACATGAGCAGTTCTGCACTTACATTCTATTTAACTTTACGACATGAGCAGTTCTGCACTTACATTCTATTTAACTTTAAGACATGAGCAGTTCTGCACTTACATTCTATTTAACTTTACGACATGAGCATTTCTGCACTTACATCCTATTTAACTTTACGACATGAGCAGTTCTGCACTTACAGTCTATTTAACTTTACGACATGAGCAGGTCTGCACTTACATTATATATAAAATTACGACATGAGCAATTCTGCACTTACATTATATTTAACTCTACGACATGAGCAATTCTGTACTTACATTATATTTAACTTTACGACATGCGCAGTTCTGTACTTAAATCCTATTTAACTTTACGACATGAGCAGTTCTGCACTTACATTCTATTTAACTTTACGATATGAGCAGTTCTGCACTTACATTATATTTAACTTTAAGACATGAGCAGTTCTGCACTTACATCATATTTAACATTTCGACATGAGCAGTTCTGCACTTACATTCTATTGAACTTTACGGCATGAGCAGTTCTGCACTTACATCCTATTTAACTTTACGACATGAGCAGTTCTGCACTTACAGTCTATTTAACTTTACGACATGAGCAGTTCTGCACTTACAGTCTATTTAACTTTACGACGTGAGCAGTTCTGCACTTACATCCTATTTAACTTTACGACATGAGCAGGTCTGCACTTACATTATATATAAAATTACGACATGAGCAGTTCTGCACTTACATTCTATTTAACTTTACGACATGAGCAGTTCTGCACTTAAATTACATTTAACTCTACTACATGAGCAGTTCTGCACTTATATTCTATTTAATTTACGATATGCGCAGTTCTGTACTTAAATCTTATTTAACTTTACGACATGAGCAGTTCTGGACATACATCCTATTTAACTTTACGACATGAGCAGTTGTGCACTTACAGTCTATTTAACTTTACGACATGAGCAGTTCTGCACTTACAGTCTATTTAACTTTACGACATGAGCAGTTCTGCACTTACATCCTATTTAACTTTACGACATGAGCAGGTCTGCACTTACATTATATATAAAATTACGACATGAACAATTCTGCACTTACATTCTATTTAACTCTACGAAATGAGCAGTTCTGCACTTACATTCTATTTAACTTTACGACATGAGCAGTTATGCACTTAAATTATATATATCTGTACTACATGAGCAGTTCTGCACTTACATCCTACTTAACTTTTCGACATGAGCAATTCTGCACTTACATTCTATTTAACTTTACGACATGAGCAGCTCTGCACTTACATTCTATTTAACTTTACGACATGAGCAGTTTCCGCACTTACATTCTATTTAACTTTACGATATGACCAGTTCTGCACTTACATGCTATTTAACTTTAAGACATGAGCAGGTATGCACTTACATTATATATAAAATTACGACATGAGCAATTCTGCACTTACATTCTATTTAACTCTACGAAATGAGCAGTTCTGCACTTACATTCTATTTAACTTTACGACATGAGCAGTTCTGCACTTAAATTATATTTAACTGTTCTACATGAGCAGTTCTGCACTTACATCCTACTTATCTTTTAGACATGAGCAATTCTGCACTTACATTCTATTTAACTTTACGACATGAGCAGTTCTGCACTTACATTATATTTAACTTTACGACATGAGCAGCTCTGCACTTACATTCTATTTAACTTTACGACATGAGCAGTTTCCGCACTTACATTCTATTTAACTTTACGATATGACCAGTTCTGCACTTACATTCTATTTAACTTTACGACATGAGTAGTTCTGCACTTACATTCTATATAACTTTACGACATGAGCAGTTTCCGCACTTACATTCTATTTAACTTTACGACATGAGCAGTTCTGCACTTACATTCTATTTATCTTTACGACATGAGTAGTTCTGCACTTACATTCTATTTAACTTTACGACATGAGCAATAGGTGTCCGTCATTGACAATATCTTTTGCTGTTTCATAAGGATGAGAAAGACCCTTAATGTTTACCTGATTACATAAAATAATATCTCATTCGACATCAGGAATATATGGTAAACATACTCATTCAATATCTAATTAAATAATCGGAATGATGACTGCAACAGATGACATGCACGGACGGACACACGGGTAGAATGATGACTGCAACAGATGACATGCACGGACGGACACACGGGTAGATGATGCACTGATGAATCGGACACCAACGTGTGTGTTTTACGTTTATTTATCGTCGCTAACGGTTGCCGATGTGAGCGACGCCTCTTGGAGAGATTAGTCATTTGAGATATTTTGAGGATAGTGCAATGATACAGACAGAGATCCATTCCAGAGTCTCCTCTGGTTCTTTTACGTGCACGGTGTAAAGCACCGACAGGAGACCTCGGGTTAACATCCCATCTGAAAGACTGTTACTTTTATTAGGGTCAGACGGGGGATCGAACCTACGATCCCTAGATTACCAGTCCAGCGTGTTACCACTGGACTACAGATCAGTCCGTGACACCAACGTTAGCCGTAAACGTTAAAGTAGAAGAAACATTTGACAAATATTCTGGTTGGATAAAAACAAAACAGAAGGGCTCTGCTTTGGAAAATCAAAACATAACAAATGCAACACATGTGTAACCCAGGTGGGACTCGAACCCGGTACCTCTCACTTACAGTGGGATTTCTCTACCGACTGAGCTAACCGGGCTGTCTACATATCACCTCACATATTTGGTTAATATACATACCGTTACACATGTATACCTTATTAAACTGTTTTTGATATTAGACGTTGATGAGGTGCTATATGATATGGTTTTGTTTTGTATTTGTTTGTTTTGGGGGTTTACCGTCACACCAACAGCTTAGGTCATTGGCGAAACTCCAGTTATTTATTTGTTTGTTTTGGGGTTTTAGCTTCGCATCAACAGAGTAGGTCATTGGAGAAACTCCAGTTATGTATTTGTTAGTTTTGGGGGTTCTTAGCGACGCACCAACAGCTTATGTCATTGTTATTATTATTATTGGTGGAGGAAGATCTCGGATGCCTCTCTGAACAGTAGTTCATACACGGACGGACACACGGGTAGAACCACCGACTTACCGTAATCCAGCTGGATAGCTTCCTCACTTGAAATAATTCGACACCCCAAGTGCGATTCGAGGAGGTGCTATATGAACTGTTTGTGAAATATTGAGGCATTCTGGTTCAGGAGAGGTGACTTTGCTATTCGCAAATAAACAAATACCCTCTGTGCCCCATCAATGGTATTGCCAATGATACATACATGACCTGTTAAGACAGTGTGGCTTGTAACCTGAATAACTATATTAACCTTGTCTTGGAAGAATATGACGGGGAGGTAATCTGACGGCACCTCATTTCAAGGGAGGCGATCATTGTAACTGATGGGCTTAGTTTATTTGACTGATATTTATTTTATTATATGCAGTGTTGTTAAGCTTTTCAATGTAAAACAATAACATTATTTTAAAAAAGCACACAATATGTATTGTGTCATATCTAACAAAGAAATCCTCATCTATTCTACTTTAAATAACGTTTAGTAGGAACAATGTATATCAGAGTTTATGTATACATTGTATATTGTTGTTTGTATACATGTATATTGTTGTTTGTATACATGTATATTGTTGTTTGTATACATGTATATTGTTGTTTGTATACATGTATATTGTTGTTTGTATACATGTATATTGTTGTTTATATACATGTATATTGTTTTTTGTATACCTGTATATTGTTGTTTGTATACATGTATATTGTTGTTTGTATACATGCATATTATTGTGTGTATACATGTATATTGTTGTTTGTATACATGTATATTGTTGTTTGTATACATGCATATTGTTGTTTGTATACATGTATATTGTTGTTTGTATACATGCATATTGTTGTTTGTATACATGTATATTGTTCTTTGTATACATGTATATTTGTAACTTGTGTACTTAAATGAATAATAAAATACAAACAAAATGTCATTTAAAGTTTAAACTTTATTTATTTTACAACGATTGCGAAGCAAGTTCTAACAAAGTATATTAATCACTCTCGTTGGTGCGGATGAAAGCGTATATGTGGTCATTCGTGTGTGAGGAAACCGGAGTACCCGGAGAAAGCCCACCTGTCCGATCTGGCGACCACCGTACCATCCCAGTGTGATTATGTTGAGGGCCTCATGGTAGATTAAAATGTTACGTCTTTATTAGTATTATTATTAATATCTATGATTGTACATTTGTCCGTAGAACTGTCAATGCGCCCGTTTACAATGTCGAGATTACATATTCTATAACGGAAGTGCCTCTGAATATACATTTATCCGTACATTTGCCTATGTTCCCGTTTACAATGTACACCTATCCGTAGATTTGCCTATGGGCCCGTTTACAATGTACACCTATGCATAGATTTGCATATGCGCCCGTTTACAATGTACATAATTATATCCGTCGACTTGCCTATGCGCCCACTTACAATGTACACCTTTCCATAGATTTGCCTATGCGCCCGTTTACAATGTACACCTATCCGTATATTTACCAATACGCCCCTTTATAATGTACACCTATACGTAGATTTGCCAATGCGCCCGTTTACAATGTACATATATCCGTAGATTTACATATGCGCCCCTTTACAATGTACATATATGCGAAGATTTGCCTATGCACCCGTTTACAGTGTACATTTATCGCTAGATTTGCTTATGTGCCCATTTACAATGTGCATATATCCGTAGATTTGCATAATTATGCGTCCGATTACAATGTACATGTATCCGCGCCATTTTACAATGTACATATATCCGTAGATTTGCCTATGTACCCGTTTACAGTGTACATATATCCGTAGATGTGCCTATGGCTGTCCGATTAGCCCAGTTGTTAGCTTCTCACAAATGAAACCCAGATATATCCATCAGAAGATACATTAAAGTTTCAACCAGAAAGTGTATTCACAATTTGATACTAAAATGCCTACATGTTGACTAATATTAAATTGTTCACACAACAAAAACAATGAATAAGCCTTATTCTAAAATGTATAGCCAAGATCGGATCAAACAATAAAGTAAATACAAATTAATGAAATCAATTTTATTCAATTAAACTGCAAAAATCATAAATTTACGCTTGTAATACATCATTAGAAGAACATGATACATTTATACACTGTTTACATAGAAACGTATCATCAACCGAGCCAACTATTTCGACATAACCGAAGTTTGACTTAATGAAATTCGATATAAACGGAGCCAGTTATATGTAAAATGATAGTGCCTGAAATGGGACTTTGATCCGACTTCGAGATGACCGAATACTTCGACATAACCGACTTTGACATAACGGATGTAGACTGTACATTGTTTACATAGAAACGTATCAACCGAGCAAAATACTTCGACATAACCGGCGAATTCGACATAACCGACATTGACATAACGGATGTAGACTGTATATTATTTACATAGAAACGTATCAACAATCGAGCAAAATACTTCGAAATAACCGGGGACTACATCGGTTAAAACGCAAATGTCTGCAGAATGTAATTTGCTATTATATGGTATAATTTTGTTCCAAATAGTTGCCTAAAAAAATGAGTATTTCAACAAATAAACAAACGTTGTATACGCGATTTGTTGACATAAAAAAATAATGTAAATATGATCGACATTCGTGCGTAATACAACGCGTTTATCCTGAATAACACTAGGTAATCTTAGTTAAATTATCTCTAATCGAAAGTATCGCGTGTTTAGTATTGACTCCAATGACACTCAGGAGCGCGGATGACCGTTTATGAAATCCTAATTTATTGTTTGAAAGTTTGTATACCATAAAAACACTGTGTATTGATTCAATGGTAATGTTCGAATGTATTCAGAAGAATTTGTGGTAGCAATGCATTTATATGTGAAAACATGCATTTAATTTGCTTTTTGCAATGTAATGTCGCTTTAAGCAGCCATGCATAAGCCGTAATGGATATACATTGTATACATGTATTTCCCCGGAGCTGATCAGGTGACCTGAAGCATGTGATTTATCGCTTATTCATTCAACTGTGACATGATGTTCAATGTTTAAAAAAATGTTTATTCAAACCAATATAGCATACATTACTTGTACCGTATTGATATATACTGTTAGCCTGGGAACAGGCGTCGATATATATTTGCCTGGTCATTCTAATAAATATATTGTTTACACCGAGACTAGTAACTGGGCCGTATTGAGCTTCTGATCATATCAACGCATGGATACACTTGGGGTATTGTCCGTGTAACTATTGGCTCACATTAATCCTATGTACGTGAAATTATATGTTTGCAATGTAAATGAGTCTCCGGGAGCATTCATGTATATTCGGAAATGATCGTGTACAATCGTGACTGTTCGGCGATTTCCGATAGAATTCCGTTTCTATATTTAGCGATATTATCTTGTAGAGAAGAGTTGTTGTTGTTCTTCCAATCTACATTAATGAGGGCGTAAGTAGATGGCGCTACGATCGGAAATCAAGTTTCCCCAGGCTGTCATTTTGCCGTTGTAGAAGTTAAACAGTGAAAAATCGACAGACTGGCACCCAGGCTAATATAATGTGTGTAACATGACATTATCGGATCGGTAGTAGTCCAGTGGTTAACACACTGGACCAGTAATCCAGGGGTCGCAGGTTCGATCCCCCGTCTGACAATAATAAAATTAACAGTTTCTCATATTGGACTTTAAACCGAGGTCTCGTGTCGGTGCTGTACACCGTGCTAGTAAAAGAATCAGAGGATATTCTGGAATGGGTTTCTGTCTGTATCATTGCACTACCCTCCAAAAATCTAAAATGACTAATCTATTCGGAGACATAACTCATATGGGCAACCGGTAGCGACGATAAATAAACGTAAGCCACACACATTGTTTACTAACGTTGTATTATTGTATGTAGACTATTGCTCTCCTACTGGAGGAAAATAAGTATAGGATATAAGCTATATGCTACATATTTTACTTAAAACACACATTTATATAGCAATATCATACAAATTTATATTGTTAATTTCGTACATTTATGAACAGGATTTAATATATACTCTGGCCTTTTGAAAGCAGTCCAATATTGATAATAATGGACTCCAAGTACAAAGGTATTACGTCACGACAGTGTTTTAAAAATATATATGGCAATAAATATTAAGAAGTTGAACATTATATATAAGCACGGCTCAACAATGAATTTAAAATAAAATGTTACCTGTAAGAAACGTAATCAGCTATGACGCATGGAAGTTAGAAAACCATACCAGTTCTTCTATAGTCTTGTTAACATGTTCTCTGTCATGCTTCAGCAACATCATGAACTACCGGGTTCAAATCATGCGTCATGAAATATATTATTGTAAATACTGATCCAGTCTCTTTGGTAAATAATTTAAATGTTTAATATTCAATTATGTCATCCAGGTATTTAATCCCTTTACATGTATTCAACGATTGTAAAGCAATACAATGCATCGTTTGATTGGTTTTGCAATTCATAAAACTTCCCATTATAGTAATCTCATCCACTCATCAATCCATGGATCGCAGGTTCGATCCCCCATCTGATGTTTGTGTGTTTTCCGTTTATTTATCGTCGCTACCGGTTGCCCATATCAGCTACGCCTCATTAACATATTAGTCATTTTAGATTATTGGAGGATAGTGCACTGATGCAGACAGAGACCCATTCCAGAATCTCATCTGGTTATTTTACGTGCATGGTGTAAAGCACCGACACGAGAACTCGGTTTAAAGTCCCATCTGAAAGACTTTTATCGGAAGAATGTAGTACCATTGCTATTTATATGTAAACTATATGTTCCCAGCATATCTCACAACAGATCGGTATCCGTGGTAACGAGAGGACGCCATGTATACAATACCATTATCCTTCTTACTGACCAATGCCACTCTTATACTTCGTAACGGAGGTCTCTGCGGCCGAGTGGTTAATGTTGTTGACTTCAATTCACTTGCCCCTCACCTATGTTTGTTACAAAATATGTAGTAGCAATGCATTTATATGTGAAAACATGCATTTTATTTGCTTTTTGCAATGTAATGTCGCTTTAAGCAGTCATGCATAAGCCGTAATGGATATACTTTGTATACATGTACTTCCCCGGAGCTGATCATGTGACCTGAAGCATGTGATTTATCGCTTATTCGCTCAACTGTGACATGATGTTCAATGTTTATTCATAGGCTGTCCGATTAGCGCAGTGGTTAGCGCGCTCGCTTCTCACCAATGCGACCCGGGTTCGATCCTCGGACAGGGAAGTATGTGAGATGGTACGATGGTCGCCAGATCGGACAGGTGGGTTTTTCTCCCACATGAATGACCACATATACGCTTTCATCCGAGCCAACGAGAGTGATTAATATAAGTTGTTAAGACTTGCTTCGCAATCGTTGCAATATAAATAAAGTATAACATAAAATGTTTATTTAAACCACTATAGCATATATTACTTGTACCGTATGGATATATACTGTGTGTAACATGACATTGTCGGATCCATAGTCCAGTGGTTAACAAACTGACCGGTAATCCAGGGGTCTCAGGTTCGATCCCTGATCTGACCATAATAAAATTAACAGTTTCTCAGATGAGACTTTAAACCTTGTGTCGGTGTTTTACATCGTGCACGTAAATGAATCAGAGGAGATTCTGGAATGGGTCTCAGTCTGTATCATTGCACTATCCTCCAACAATCTAAAATGACTAATCTATTCGGAGGCAACCAGTAGTGACGATAAATAAACGTAATACACTCACTCATTGTTTACTAAAGTTGTATTAGTGTATGTAGAATATTGCTCTCCTGCTGGAGGAAAATAAGTATAGGATATAAGCCGAAAACGACCCAATATGTAAAATATTGGACTGTGTGAGACGCGTAGCTCCGAAGACAGTATCAATATTTTACATATTTTACCTAAAACACATTTATATAGCAAGATCCTACAAATTGAAATTGTTAACTTCGTACATTTACGAATAGGATTTAATATATACTCTGGCCTTTTGAAAGCAGTCCAATATTAATAATAATGGACTCCAAGTACAAAGGTATTACGTCACGACAGTGTTTTAAAAATATATATAGCAATAAATATTAAGCAGTTGAACATTATATATAAGCACGACTCAACAATCAATTTAAAATAAAATGTTACCTGTAAGAACCGTAATCAGCTAAGACGTATGGAAGTTATTCTTCTATAGCCTTGTTAACATGTTCTCTGTCATGCTTCAGCAACATCATGAACTACCGGGTTCAAATCATGCTTAGTGAAATATATTATTGTAAATATTGACCGAGTCTCTTTTTAAATAATTTAAATGTTTAATATTCAATTACGCCTCGATGTAAAACGACTTGTCTACACCTGCTGTCATCCAGGTATTTAATCCCTTTACATATGTTCAACGATTGTAAAGCAATACAATGCATCGTTTGATTGGTTTACAATTCATATAACTTCTCATTATAATCATCTCATCTACTCATCAATCCAGGGATCGCAGGTTCGATGCCCATCTGACACTAATACAATTAACAGTCTTTCAGATGGGACTTTAAACCGAGGTCTCGTGTCGTCTCGTATCCTTGGAGGATAGTGCAATGATACAGACAGAGACCCATTCCAGAAACTCATCTGGTTATTGTACGTGCACGGTGTAAAGAACCGACACGAGACCTCGGTTTAAAGTCCATCTGGAAGACTATTATCGGAAGAATGTAGTACCAATGCTATTTATACGTAAACTATATGTTCCCAGCATATCTCACAACAGATCGGTGTCCGTGGTAACGAGAGGACGCCATGCATACAAGACCAATATCCTTCATCTTACTGACCAATGCCACTCTTATGCTTCGTAACGGAGGTCTCTGCGGCCGAGTGGTTAATGTTGTTGACTTCAATTCACTTGCCCCTCACCTGTACGTTCGAATCCCACTGGGGTTTCGAATCTAATCATGTGTGGAAGCTTTCCAACTGGTTTGCGTACTGCTGGTGGTTCTACACAGGAGTCCGTCCGTGCCTGAAAGATTGGGGCACCCCGGGTCGCACCCGGATATTCCTCCACAGTAATAGCTGGATAATCGCCGTATAGCATACGCTCTTGTTGCGACTATGTACCCTCAAAACAGACAAACAAACAATCAATAATTTCAACGGTGATTTGGAGACTGTTTCACAACACTGGTCATATCGTCTGAATATCTTCCTGCGTCATCTGCGCCATTAAAGTGCTTCTCAGTTAGAAGTGGAATTATCTTAATATTAATAACAACTACCAGTTGGGCATAACAACTAACATTTGGGCATAACAACTAACATTTGGGCCATTTGGGCATAACAACTAACATTTGGGCATAGTCATATTTTATTATAACCGTTAGAACCACATGTGGTCATAGATTTATATTATTATATCAAGTTGTAAAAGCGGACCATATTATACTTGTCCTAATAATATTTGCAACACTTCCTCGTTAGATCTTTATAAGTAAACCTGACTTGACAGTGTGTTCCTATATACAAGGAACAAATCTACCATTGTTAATGCTTCAATCAACCAATGCTACAGCCGGTCTATTGTATGGCTGTTGTCCCTACCCAACTGTATATGAATACAATCATCACGGAAGTAAGTCGAAGTAAATATGGTGACGTACTTCACATTGTTGTTGCTATGATTGATTTGTAGTGTTAATAACCAGTCATACAGGACATATAATGCTGACAGTTGGCTGGTGATTTTCGGCGCCACTGGAATACATAATGTATTTTACAGGGAGGTGTTTTGTAAAGCCATCAGCGCAATAACAGACAAGTAGGCACACTGACACACACATTGCATTGTGGTCATCTTTGAAAATGCATATGTAATATCATTCCTACAACCACAATTAAGCCTCATTTTTTTTGTACTAATCATGTTGTGTTTAGCATGTAACCTGATATATAAAATAAAATGACCTCTTTTTCTGCCTATTTATCACTCTCGAGACCTCATTCCTGAATGGAATCCATCGCCATGACTGGGAGAGAGAAGAGGCAACGTACAATTTAAATGCATTGCCTAAGGGCACAATCGTAACGGCTCCAGCGGTGCTCGAACACCGGACCTTTCGCACCTGAAGCGATCGCGCATCCACTGCGCTATCACGACTTAATACCTTTGCTCCTCGTTACATGTGACTTTAAGTTTAGCTACCCGCATCCTAGTGTACATAATGTCGTCATGTCGAGATCCAATGTCGTTAAATGCTCGTTCATCAAAAGCATTGTCTTCAATATACATTGACAGCCTATAAAATCAAGCATATTCGATCACTGTAGTCATACAGACGGATCTGTAGTCCAGTTGTTAACACATTGGACTGGTATTCCAGGTATCGCAGGTTCGATCCCCCGACTGACCCTAATAAAAACAACAACAGAAACAACAACAACAACAACAACATCAGCAACAACAACAGCAGCAGCAACAACAACAGCAACAAAAACAGTAACAACAGCAACAACAGCAACAACAACAGAACATCATCAGCAACAACAACAACATCAGCAACAACAACAGCAACAACAGCAGCAACAACAGCAGCAACAAAAACAGTAACAACAGCAACAACATCGACAACAACAGCAACAACACCAACAACAGCGCCAACAACAGCAGCAACAACAACAGCTACAACAACAACATCAGCAACAACAACAGCAACAACAACAACAGCAACAGCAACAACAACAGCAACAAAAACAGTAACAAAAACAGTAACAGCAACAACAAAATCAACAGCAGCAACAAAAACAACAACAAAAACAGTAACAACAGCAACAACAACAACATCAGCAGCAACACCAGCAACAACAACAACAGCAACAACAATAGCAACAGCAGCAACAACAACAGCAACAAAAACAGTAACAACAGCAACAACTGCAGCAACAGCAACAAAAACAGTAACAGCAACAACAAAAACAACAGCAGCAGCAACAACAACAAAAACAGTAACAACAGCAACAACAATAGCAACAGCACCAACAACAGCAGCAACAACAACAGCAACAAAAACAGCAACAACAGCAGCAGCAACAACAACATCAGCAACAACAACATCAACAGCAGCAGCAACAAAAACAGTAACAGCAACAACAAAAACAACAAAAACAACAGCAACAACAGCAACAACAGCAACAACAGCAACAACAGCAACAACAGCAACACAAACAGTAACAACAGCAACAACAAAACAACAGCAGTATCAACAACAACAGCAACACAATCAACACCATCAACAGCAACAAAAACAGTAACAACAGCAGCAACAAAAACAACAGCAGCAACAACAACAGCAACAAAACAGTAACAACAGCAGCAGCAACAACAACAATAACAGCAGAAACAACAACAACAATTACTTTTATTAGTGTCAGGTTACATATATAACAACATAACTAATTAAGCGTTATTATATTGTGGGTATACATATATGATATTTATTATCTGGGGACAGTAATTGTTTACAGCGATTTACATAGGTCAATAGACATACAATATAAGATATAGGTAACTAGTGTTTGTGTAAACTATATCATGTACTATTGATTTACATAGGTCAATAGACATACAATATAAGATATAGGTAACTAGTGTTTGTATAAAATATATCATGTACTATTGATTTACATAGGTCAATAGACATACAATATAACATATAGGTAACTAGTGTTTGTATAAAATATATCATGTACTATTGATTTACATAGGTCAATAGACATACAATATAAGATATAGGTAACTAGTGTTTGTATAAAATATGGCATTTACTATTGATTTACATACGTCAATAGACATACAATATAAGATATAGGTAACTAGTGTTTGTGTAAACTATATCATGTGCTATTGATTTACATAGGTCAATAGACATACAATATAACATATAGGTAACTAGTGTTTGTATAAAATATATCATGTGCTATTGATTTACATAGGTCAATAGACATACAATATAAGATATAGGTAACTAGTGTTTGTATAAAATATATCATGTGCTATTGATTTACATAGGTCAATAGACATACAATATAACATATAGGTAACTAGTGTTTGTATAAAATATATCATGTGCTATTGATTTACATAGGTCAATAGACATACAATATAAGATATAGGTAACTAGTGTTTGTATAAAATATATCATGTGCTATTGATTTACATAGGTCAATAGACATACAATATAACATATAGGTAACTAGTGTTTGTATAAAATATATCATGTACTATTGATTTACATAGGTCAATAGACATACAATATAAGATATAGGTAACTAGTGTTTGTGTAAACTATATCATGTACTATTGATTTACATAGGTCAATAGACATACAATATAAGATATAGGTAACTAGTGTCTGTATAGAATATGTCATGTATTATTGATTTGATTTTTGCAACTTTCGAGCAAAAACTTGAAAATAAACAAAGCGGCAAAAAGGTACAGAATATTGGGGATATACCTTTAATAATAAATAAAAGGTAGATTGGAACACGGGAAACACACAATTCTCATGGAAATAAGGTGGTTTGCTGCAGCGATTGATTAGTTGAGATAGTTCATTCATTTATGAGTCTAGTTATTCTGAATAATTATATATGAGCTGTCTTATATAACAACAATCAATGTGATGTTAACGACACACAGCAGTATGTTCTCAAAAACCAACAATAACCAATCTCTGCAGGAGGCATCGCTACTGTGGGCATCCTGTAGTGACAATACATAAACGCATTGCACATGAACACACACACAAATGCCCTCCAATGACAAGCATTAGTTACTTTGTAAGTTTTGTTTTTATTTAAGTTTATTTAACGTCGCTATCGGTTGTCCATTTGAGCGACGGACAATTTACATATGGTAACAACACCTTTCCTGGGCAGGCTCTAGCGGTTAATCAGTACTTGGTGCACCAACCTCCGTAGGAAACTGCCAACGTGTTCATATAAATGAGACGCGATCTGAGCGGGGCTCGAACCCGTGACCATCAGTGATGATATGTTACAGTGGTATACAAGTCCGCTACCGTAACCACTCGACAATGGAGTATTGTAGCGGACGTATTAATTATATGCGGAACTACACATGTTGGTTTGACAAACATTCATTCCATTTTAGTCTTTTATGAACTCATCGTCAAGGCATCAACATTATGGTATCATATTGCTGCTTTTGTGGAAGATAGAGAATGGTTTCCCATTCTAGCCTGGGTGCCAGTCTGTCGATGTTTCACTTTTTAACTTCTGGCAAAATGACATGATCAGAAACTGAATACGGCCCAATTAATAGTATCGGTGTTAAAATATATGTATTTGACTGACCAGGCAAAATCTATCGACGCCTGCTCTCAGGCTAAGCAATCTCGTCAACTATATTGGAACTAGCCTGACATGTATCATCTCCTTAGATATAAGACATATTGAAACAAGCACAGCAACTGAACTTGAAAAGTCACTCAAGCTAGCTATACTAGAAGACATAGAAAACGCACACCTACATTATATACTAGAGGACATAGAAAACGCACACCTACATTATATACTAGAGGACATAGAAAACGCACATCTACATTATATACTAGAGGACATAGAAAACGCACACCTACATTATATACTAGAGGACATAGAAAACGCACACCTACATTATATGATTATTATTACATGAAAACGAAATACGAAGGATTCCGGCAAAGATATATCATATCTTTATTACAAAACACAAACTGAACAACTAAAAATATTCCAAAAATGTTAAAACTATGTATTTATATAGTTATTGTTTTTCATGCAAAAACACACTTATCCGAAGTGTGCGTTTTCTATGTCATCTAGTATACATGTACACACTTATCCGAAGTGTGCGTTTTCTATGTCCTCTAGTATACATGTACACACTTATCCGAAGTGTGCGTTTTCTATGTCCTCTAGTATACATGTACACACTTATCCGAAGTGTGCGTTTTCTATGTCCTCTAGTATACATGTACACACTTATCCGAAGTGTGCGTTTTCTATGTCATCTAGTATACATGTACACACTTATCCGAAGTGTGTGTTTTCTATGTCCTCTAGTATAGAACTAACCTCTGTGCCACTTCACTTTAATAATATACACGTATATATATTCAGACAGTGAACTATGAATTCTGGAGAATATATATACACGTGCATCTTCTTCTCATTATTACGCAGAATTAATCATTAAAGATTAAATATAATGCCTAAATAACTGTTCTGCAATCTAGCTGTGAAAATAACAGTGGATATATGGCATGACGTAACATACATACATTATATAACTATCCGGAATATATCAACGACGTGTCTGTCTCTATCAACTCGAATTTCTTGCAACATCACAATTCTAATGAAGTTCCACGACAGATTTCCAGAGTTTCCAGTTACAAATAAGAAACAGATATTAATGTAATGTAATAAGGGTTTAGTTGACTATGTTTTCGATTTGGTGGGAATATTATCGTCTTCAACAATAATATTGGCGCGAACAGATTTCCATGTATGACTATAATTGACCAGTCGCCGCCTGCAAATCAAACTATTTAAGAAATAATAAGTATCAACCGTGGTATATCGCAGAATAACCCGAGTTTGAAGTTGAACGACAAACGAGGGTTATTCTGCGATATACCACGGTTGATACCTATTATTTCGATTCTAACACGACTTACTTCTAATAATTTTAAAGGAGTATTTTCTTCAAACGCCGCTGCATTTGGCTTTCGAAATTTCCTCCCGCGTAAGGGGTGATGACGTTATTTTGTATGGAAAATATCAATCTAGTGCATAAATGAACAAAAGTTGTAACTGATCAATAATTTTATTTATGTTGTCAAATAAAAGTGTACAGAATAGTAACTGAAACGTTACTTAACAGAAAAACAAGACGGACAAGAGATTATCTGATTCTAAAAATAGCTCACTTCCGTGAATTGCCACGGTATTTTTTACAAACATCACGTGACTTTCATTCATAAAACTGTACACGCATTGTATAGATGGAATAGCCAAAACACGATGCGCGCGCAGCATAGTTCAAGGTAGGTATATCGCAGAATAACCCGAGGTAGATTTTACTCTACAAGTAGGTATGTTATTAGCTGGGTCGTGTTAGAATAATCAATAATCCAATCAGATATCGTTATTTCTTACACCATCACGCAACGTTTATCTCTGTAATGTTCCTCCGACAAGCTAATGTGCCGAAGGATCATGCAAACAGTTCTGCTAGTCTTGTTGGGATGTTGACAACCCATGGTGGCCAGAGACAAATAATTCCACTTGCTCCAAAATAATAACATATGCAATCTACTTACATCAAAGTGTTTTTTTATTATTATATACTGTTCGGAATTTATTGAATCATCCCCTGACTATTATTATAAAAACAAAACACAAAAATACATTTCATTCCGCCTCCGTAGTCGAGTGGTTAAGGTCGCTGACTTGTATACCACTGTAACCTATCATATCTGATGGTCACGGGTTCGAGCCCCACTCAGACCGTGTCTCATTTATATTAAAAAGTTGGCAGTTTCTTATGGAGGTTGGTGCACCAAGTACTGGTTAACCGCTGGAGCCTGCCCAGGAAAGGTGTTGTTAGGTAAACTGCCCGTCGCTCAAATGGGAAACCGGTAGCGACGTTAAATAAACTTAAATAAAAAAACATTTCATTCCCTTCCTCTTCTGTGCTCCCTGTACATCATTGAGGAAGTCTTCCTTTTCGTATACCGCTGAAATGATTTCATGATTAGCACAACATGCAACATGATACAGAAAAACGCAATTTACAATACTATAATGTAAATTTGTTTATAATTTAACCAATGCTTAAAGTGTAGTAACTACAATTCGCACAGGGTGGCAGTATATACGCTCAGGTGGACACCGGTATAACGCGCACTACAGAAGCCTGATGTTGACCAATCACAGTAGTCCTTGTCACGTGTGTGGTTTTCAACCGGGAACTTCGCCATCTTTTTTTGGAAGCAGAATTTTTCTATCTGCAATCTTCTGGATTTATGAGTATACCTTGTATCATTAATTATTATTTTCAGTTTTATTAGCTATTATTTAACTTGTTGCCTAAACATCCATAACCGGAGCGCGTTGAAATAGGCCATATTGTTGTTGTTGTTGTTGTTGTTGTTGTTGTTTATCGTTCCGTCCTATATAGAACAACCTCTTGTCGAGTAGATGATAAAGAACATCACCGGTAATAATCCATCACCAGACTAATACACTGTTGCCGCAGTTAATTTTTAAACACCACAGTATTTGTAAATGTATTGAAATATCTTGCTTAAAATTATGCTATTAATTAGTATTAATTAGTATTATTGTGTGTCACATTTCCTTCGCTTTGTCCTAGCAGGTATTTTCTCTAGCATTTTATGTCGTGCACAGTGGAGAAAATAGCAAAGCCGATGAGTAGGGAATTCAAGTTGAGTGAGTATATAGGTATTGCTTTGTTTACAACGCCGAGTTTGCCGCCTTTTCACGAAGACAAAGGAAAAGTAGATAAATCCAGCCGGTTTCCACAATCCCATTTTCAAAACTAACCCTATTCCGCCTCAACCAATATAATTATACCGTAGAAAGGGATTCTGCTGGGGGTATCAAGAAACAGGGTCCTGCACCAAGTAGCAGTGCAAATACTTGCACAGATGTGGTGGCTGCAACGGTAGTCATGGCGCATCGCACTGCTCCACACAATGGCCAAGATCCCAGCAGAAGGCACCTACAAGCACACAGCCCCGAAATGATTTTCATGATTAACACAACATGCAACCTGATACAGAAAAATATTGTCTTAATTGTAGGGATGGCAACGAATAGCGATTTTGGCATTCGAATATTCGGTCGGGAAGGCATTCGAACACAGATACAGACAGAAACCCATTCCAGAGCCTGCTCTGGTTCTGTTACGTGCACGGTGTACAGCACCGACACGAGACCTCGGCTTGAAGTCCCATCTGAAAGACTGTTCATTTTATTAGGGTCAGACGGGGTATCGAATCTGCGACCCCTGGATTACCAGTCCCGCGTGTTACCACTGGACTACAGATCCGCCTGTAAGGATTTGTTGCACGAGGTACTTTCATCATAATTGATAACTGCCTCAAACAAAATATAAAAACTTTTACATTATTATATCTATTTCTATATATACCACGTTCATAGGTTGTCACTTCTAACAGTTTACTTTTGTTCGCTGAAGTTGGATAACCATGAGCTTGACCATTTATATGACTTAACCCGTAACCGACCAATCACAACTAAAGTCGCATTTGCAAACATCATCCAGATCAGACGACACAGAACATGGCACAATACTCTGCTGTTTGCTATTCGGATAGTAGAGCTAAGACACTTATCTGAATAGCAAACAACGTAGATCCTGATCAGACGCTGCTTTGCGTTTGTACATTTCATCCAAGTTAATTTGAACTTATATCTACGTATGATCATTCAGACAGTGGTGAGATAGAAGTATAGGAAGAGGTAATTATGAATGTTCCATTTATGTCGAAGAAAAACCTTGCGGGACCTAGACATGTTTTCCTGGGCAAGCTTGATCGACATAAGCGGTTGACCAGTACTAAGCACTGTGTATGAGGAGCCTTGCTCAATGACACTACATTTGTTCCGTGACCGATATCGAACCTGGTACCCTTCAGGCCTTCTATTCCAAATATGGCGCTCTACCATGGGTGTCACACAATTAAATACACATTCCAGCTTTATGTCGTATAACTAACATATCTTGAAATCTAAATCATCAAAGCATCAGTAGCAACATAGCTTTTTGTTGTTTTTGCAATACATTTGATGATGTTTGCTGTGCACACATACATGGCCATTATAATACAGTATTGCGCGCGATGTAATCCGTTTAGAGTGTTCATCACTGGAGCATGGACGTCACACAGGGTCACGTCACACATACAGTGAGTGACGCGCCATCACAATGAAGTCACATTGGAAAAAAGAGAACGATGTATTTGTTTAAAATGTTTTAATAAGATACTGTATTATTAGTCTCCTCTGCATCATTTACGTGCACGGTTTTGAGTCTTATCCGAAATACTATGATGTGAGTCATTTTAGTATGGTATAGTGATGAGTTTAACCTGCGTGTTAACCACTTGACCGCTACATAATTGAAGTTGATTCTGATCACAAATCATTATTCACTTGTTTATAAGTAACCTCACGTATATAGTTGTGGCTGTTCGATTAGCGCAGTGGTTAATGCGCTCGCTTCTCACAAATGCAACCCGAGTTCGATCATCCTCACACTTGGAAGTATGTGAGATGGTACGGTGGTCACCAGATCAGACAGGTGGGTTTTCTCCGGGTACTCCGGTTTCCTCCGACACGAATGACCACAAATACTCTGGCATCCGCTCCAACAATAGTGGTTAATATAAGATGTTACATCTTGTTTCCCAGTCATTGTTAATTAAATAAATAAAGTTTAAACTTAACCCCACACAGTTGTCACAGGTGAGCGATTCCATTGGACATCATTGATATACCTCATCCCCCTCCCTTATGTCATAATTGACGAAACTGCAACATTTTAAAAATCATCTTTAATACCAGGAATCATAAAACTCGTATTTATTTTTAAATACGCAATTAACTTTCATAAGTTATCTTTCTCTTAAAGCGACATTACATCGCAAAAAAACAAATAAAATGCATTGTTCACGTATAAATGCATTGCTACTGAAATTATTCCGAATACTTTCGAACACTAACAATTTAATCAATAAACAGTGTTTTTGTGGTTTACAAACTTTCAAAATTGAAAGTAAGATTTCATATAATGATAAAGATGTACAATATATCGTGTTATTCAAGATACATGCGTTGTATTACGCATGGATGTCGACCATATTTACTTTATTTTGTTATGTAAACAAACCGCGTATACGACGTTTGTTTATTAGTTGAAATACTCAGTTTTTGAGGCAAATATCTGAGAAAATATTATACCATGTAATAGGAAATTACATTCTGCAGAAATTTGCATTTTCACTGATGTAGTGTCACTTTAAAGCAGCACTATATCGTAATAAAGGATGTTTTTGGTAAAATATAAATACTAATGTATGTGTGTTTACAAAAATCGAAATAGTCGCTCAGAAACGATACAAATCCAATAAATATATTAGTTATTTTTTTTTATATTTCGGGTTTTACGCCTGCATCAGCACCATTTTGGGCTATATCGCCGGCGGGCAGTTTACTTAACAACACCTTTCCTGGGCAGGCTCCAGCGGTTAACCAGTACTTGGGTGCACCAACCTCCGTAAGAAACTGCCAACTTTTTCATATAAATGAGACACGGCCTGAGCGGGACTCGAACCCGTGACCATCAGTGATGATAGGGTACAGTGGTATACAAGTCAGCGACCTTAACCACTCGACCACGGAGGCGGACTAAATATATTAGTAAAACGCGATAACTGTGGCCTTTATTTACCAATACTGGATTAACCCATAACAATGAAATAGGGAAATGTGATGAACATGGTATACGATTTATATCTCATATCGCAAGTTTGAATCAAGTAGCTACGTGGTCTAGTGGATAAAACATGTGCTTTGTAATATTACTGTCCTGGATCGAATCCTGGACGTTGCGTCATTTTTTATTTTTGACAACCAGATTTCTTTACATGGAGAAGGAATACACAAGTAAATATATTTGTAACATGATTTTCTCGTGCACTAATACCGAGTATATTTGAAATTGGTGTCATATTAGATTACATATAGAATCTAGTAACATCGTAAAAATTAAAATGAATAAAGAAAATGCTTGCAATGAGAATGAAACGAAAAGAGAGGCAGAGGAGCGATTTCGTAAGACCGATATTGCAGTGGAACAAGTTTGTGAGCCGTTCATTATTGAGGTCAGTGATGAGGAGGGAACAGACACCGAAGTGAGCATGATGACTACTCAGACACGGACAGTGCATTTTGATGATTTGTATAATTATATGTCATGACATGTACACATAAAGAAAAAAGAAAAAAAAGAAATATATCTAAATAAATATTAAAAAAACAACAACAACAAAAAACGTTATTGGAAAAGTGGTTCGAACCTACACCACACAAAGACAATAATATTGCAAGCCTGATAAACTATCCACTAGACCACGAATCGGTTACAAAATAAATCAACGCATTTAAATTTAAGAATACGAAAATATACACATTAACGACAAGTATCGGATAATATTCCTGATTTACCAGTATTTGGATTACACCAGGTACCGTTAAAATAAAATTATCCCGATCCATTAATACACCGTCGTATACGCGAATTGTTTATCAACAAACGAAATGGTTTATCAACACACGAAATGTAAACATGCACAGCGCGCATGCGTGAAACAACAGCGGATGTAGAAAACAACGTTAGAATGTCAACATATTTTGAACATGAAAAACTATCAATCTATCTTCCTCTAATGTCGAACCCCTCGCGGGGATGTAGACATGTCCGTAAAAGACTTAGATAACAGAGGTATGAATCGACAATCAAGTAATTCAATTAAAAAAGACAACGTGGGACAAATGGGGACGATGCATTCCGAATGTAAACAAGTGCGGACGATGCGTTCCGATTGTAAACAAGTGCGTGACCGACTGACTCGGAATGTCCTACGTTCGGTTTCGAGTTTGTTTTATCGCAAAAAAACCCACTATTTACTAATTGACCATAATTATACAACGTATAATGTAAGAAAACAGCATTGCTACCCATACGTACAATTTGAATTTTTCAAATATCTTTTATTTCATACGATATCGGGCTTTTTTAATCATTATATTGTCTTGCCGATATTTTTATCAAAAGAGTCCATCATGTTTCCGGCTGGTCTATAATTAGCAACAACGTAGGTGGTTCCGCTGTCAGCCTTGCTCCAGGCCATGCCCAGCTCTACCGACTCCTTCCACACCACTTGCGTAAAATGACCTACAAAATAAAATGCGATTATGATCATTATTGATGCTGTACCTTCTAGTTTAAACATAGTTTATTTCAAATCATACAGCATATACAAATATACAGTTTACACAAAATTTAGATACATGAATGAAAAGGGATTAGAACCGAAAGCTATTATAGCTTATAGAGGTCTTCTCCTATAGCAAAGTACTTAATGCAATTGCGATATGACAGTGTTGTACTATTTTCTAAACAATTAATACGTTTTAATCATGAACTGTAAATTAGAATATCCATAAGATAATAAGATTAATAAGGGTGAAACAAGTGCATACTAATTTAGAAGGTTGAAATTGAGATTGACTCAGAAGAAGAAAAGAAATGATAGAACAAGGAATATGATAGATTCATTCGGATAGTTCAATGGTAGGGTCAAGCATGCAACATTTAGTGAACAGAAGCTCATGAAAATCGTCTGCTTTCCCGGATGTAGTTTTGGACTGCTTGAAATATGTTTGCGTTGCAATCATCGCTAAGATTCCGGTCTCCGTGTAATAGAGTGTTATAGTATGGTACAATATTTAGACCTTCTAATTTATACAATCAGTGTTTCACACCTATTTCCTGCCGCGCTCTTGAATCGACGTTTGTTTGTCATTGGAGTCAATACTAAACACGCGATTCTTTCGATTAGAGATAATTTAGCTAAGATCAGTCTATTTAAGAAATAATAGGTATCAACCGTGGTATATCGCAGAATAACCCGAGCTTGTCGTTCTTATGCGTAGAAATATATCACGAAGGCCGAAGGCTGTCGTTCTTATGCGTTATTTCTACGCATAAGAACGACAAACTCGGGTTATTCTGCGATATACCCTATGTTGATATGCATTTGATTTAATCGATCTTCGTGGTTCGTTGATTATATACATATCCATAGTAAGGACGATTCGTTTTATCCATTCAATTCAATTCAAATTTATGTTTCCAAATCGAATAACATATCGTGCTGCATACAACATACAGTATATTTAACTACATATGTATCTCATAAATTGCCATTCATACCGCTCACCGCCCTCGTAGAAATGTACTCACCTGTGTCCATACTGAATCCTTGCTTGTTAAAGTTATAATACTTAATTTCGTCATACCACGACTTAACAGCCATTTCCGCTGGAAAAAAAATACACACATGTTACTTAAAGCAGCATTATATCGTAATAAAGGATGTTTTGGGTAAAATATAAATACTAATGTGTGTGTGTTTACAAAAATCGAAATAGTCGCTCAGAAACGATAAAATTCCAATAAATTTAAACCGTCGTATACGCGAATTTGTTTATCAACACACGAAATGTAAACACGCACAGCGCGCATGCGTGAAACACCAGAGGATGTAGAAAACAACGTATATATTTTGAACATGAAAGACTATCTATCTTCCTCTAATGTCGAACCCCTCGCGGGGATGTAGAAATATCCCTAAAAGACTTAGCTAACAGAGGTATGAATCAACATATCAAGTAATTTAATTAAAAAGACTACATGGGACAAATGGGGACGATGCATTCCGAATGTAAACAAGTGCGGGCGATGCGTTACGGTTGTAAACAAGTGAGTGACCGATCGACTCGGAAAGTCCTACTTTCGGTTTCGAGTTTGTTTTATCGCAAAAGAACACTGTTTACCAAATGAACATTAGCATACAAAGTATAATGTTAGAATGTGTAGCAGCATTGCTACCCATACGTAAAATTTGAATTTTTCAAATATCTTTTATTTCATACGATGTAATGCTGCTTTAAACGTCACCGGACGGAGGGGGTGGTAGTATCTAAGTAGTCGCCAGGAGGATATTATAAAGGTGGTCACCGGACGACAGGGGGTAGTATGGTAATCACCATGGAGGTTAGTATCTAGGTAGTCACTGGACGAGAGGGAGGGGTGGTAGTATCTAGGTAGTCACCGGACGAGAGGAGGGTGGTAGTATCTAGGTAGTCACCGGACGTATATGTTGTAACAATAGGAGAATGACGTATATGTTGTAACTATAAGAGACTGACGTATATGTTGTAACTATAAGAGACTGACGTATATGTTGTAACTATAGGAGAATGACGTATATGTTGTAACTATAGGAGACAGACGTATATGTTGTAACTATAGGAGAATGACGTATATGTTGTAACTATAGGAGAATGACATATATGGTGTAACTATAAGAGAATGACATATATGGTGTAACTATAGGAGAATGACATATATGTTGTAACTATGAGAGAGTGGCATATATGTTGTAACCATAGGATAATGACGTATATGTTGTAACTATAGGAGAATGACATATATGTTGTAACTATAAGAGACTGACGTATATGTTGTAACCATAGGATAATGACGTATATGTTGTAACTATAGAAGAATGACGTATATGTTGTAACTATAAGAGAATGACGTATATGTTGTAACTATAAGAGAATGACGTATATGTTGTAACGATAGGAGAATGACGTATATGTTGTAACCATAGGAGAATGACGTATATGTTGTAACTATAGGAGAATGACGTATATGTTATAACTATAGGAGAATGACATATATGTTGTAACCATAGGAGAATCACGTACATTTTGTAACTATAGGAGAATGACGTATATGTTGTAACCATAGGATAATGACGTACATTTTGTAACTATAGGAGAATGACGTATATGTTGTAACTATAGGAGAATGCCGTACATTTTGTAACTATAGGAGAATGACGTATATGTTGTAACTATAGGAGAATGCCGTACATTTTGTAACTATAGGATAATGACGTACATTTTGTAACTATAGGAGAATGACGTATATGTTGTAACTATAGGAGAATGACGTATATGCTATAACTATAGGAGAATGACATATATGTTGTAACCATAGGAGAATCACGTACATTTTGTAACTATAGGAGAATGACGTATATGTTGTAACTATAGGATAATGACGTACATTTTGTAACTATAGGAGAATGACGTATATGTTGTAACTATAGGAGAATGACGTATATGTTATAACTATAGGAGAATGACATATATGTTGTAACCATAGGAGAATCACGTACATTTTGTAACTATAGGAGAATGACGTATATGTTGTAACTATAGGATAATGACGTATATGTTGTAACTATAGGAGAATGACGTACCTGTCGGAACTATGGAGTTATCACTCGACCAGTAACAATATAGATTTTCCCCCACCTTGCCGCCAGATGGCAGGGTGCAGTTGCTGTGCTCCATAACGTCTCTTTTAGCAAGCTCGTCGGCATAAGTCTGCGAGTATTGCACTAAATCCTGTGCCTCCCAAATGTCCTGTAAGAAAAAGTCATCGTTGTATTTTTATTTGGTTTGGAATATTATGCAATGACCCGTCGGTACCCACGTCAGTTATAATTAAGCCAGGGCAAGCGCTTGTGAATTGTCGAGCTCTTCTTAAATATACAGTCTACAACCGTTATGTCAAAGTCGGTTATGTCGAATATCTCGAAGTCGGATCAAAGTCCCGTTTCAGACACTATCATTGTACACATAACTGGCTCCGTTTATATCGAAGTCAAACTTCGGTTATGTCGAAATATTTTGTTCAGTCTGTCGAAATTGGACATAACGGATGTAGATTTCCTCCTATGCCAACCCTCTATATATCCAAGTTTCATCCAAATACATCCACAAGAGTTATCCTGTCCACGGTGAAGGTTGTTCAACAACAGGGAGACACGGCTGATCTCACGACTTGCACGTCACGGTCGGGCATATTCGGCCTGGCTGACCTCCTGACGGCGTGCACGTCACGGTCTGGTCATGTTTGGTCTGGCTAACCTCACTGTGTGCACATCACGGTCGAGGTATAGCTAGCCTGGCTGACCTCCTCACGGCATGCACGTCACGGTCGGGGCATATCTAGCCTGGCTGACCTCCTCGCTGCGTGCACGTCACGGTCGTGTCATATCTAGCCTGGCTGACCTCCTCACGGCGTGCACGTCACGGTCGTGTCATATCTAGCCTGACTGACCTCGCGGCGTGCACGTCACGGTCGTGTCATATCTAGTCTGGCTGACCTCCTCACGGCGTGCACGTCACGGTCGGGGCATATCTAGCCTGGATAACCTCACGGCGTGCACGTCACGGTCGAGGCATATCTAGCCTGACTGACCTCCTCGCTGCGTGCACGTCACGGTCGTGTCATATCTAGCCTGGCTGACCTCATCGCTGCGTGCACGTCACGGTCGTGTCATATCTAGCCAGGCTGACCTCCTCACGGCGTGCACGTCACGGTCGTGTCATACCTAGCCTGACTGACCTCGCGGCGTGCACGTCACGGTCGTGTCATATCTAGTCTGGCTGACCTCCTCACGGCGTGCACGTCACGGTCGGGCATATCTAACATGGCTGACCTCCTCGCGGCGTGCAAGTCACGGTCGGGGCACATCTAGCCTGGCTGACCTCCTCATGGCGTGCACGTCACGGTCGGGGCACATCTAGCCTGGCTGACCTCCTCGCGGCGTGCACGTCACGGTCGTGTCATATCTAGCCTGGCTGACCTCCTCGCGGCGTGCACGTCACGGTCGGGGCACATCTAGCCTGGCTGACCTCCTCGCAGCGTGCACGTCACGGTCGGGCACATCTAGCCTGGCTGACCTCCTCGCGGCGTGCACGTCACGGTCGGGCACATCTAGCCTGGCTGACCTCCTCGCGGCGTGCACGTCACGGTCGTATCATATCTAACAGCATGGTAGGGTACTGGGATCTTCTGGTTGTCTTCTGGTTGTCTAACTTGCGACATATGACACACGCCTCATTCAACAAAGGTATGGACGGACCCTGGAGCGACATAGACGACCACATTATGTCAACTGTCATATCTGTGTTTATGCTTCTGTGGGATGACCAACGTTGAGGATGGTTCACGGTGTAACGTCGTCATATTCGCTGTGACAGTAAGTCGTCATATCCACTGTGACTAAGTTGTCATAACCACGGTGACGGTAAGTCGTCATATACACGGTGACGGTAAGTCGTCATATCCACGGTGACGGTAAGTCGTCATATCCACGGTGACGGTAAGTCGTCATATCCACGGTGACGGTAAGTCGTCATATCCACGGTGACGGTAAGTCGTCATACCCACGGTGACGGTAAGTCATCATATCTACGGTGACAGTAAGTCGTCATATCCACGGTGAAGGTAAGTCATCATATCCACGGTGACGGTAAGTCGTCATATCCACGGTGAAGGTAAGTCGTCATATCCACGGTAACGGTAAGTCATCATATCCACGGTGACGGTAAGTCATCATATCTACGGTGACAGTAAGTCGTCATATCCACGGTGACGGTATGTCGTCATATCCACGGTAACGGTAAGTCATCATATCCACGGTGACGGTAAGTCGTCATATCCACGGTGACGGTAAGTCGTCATATCCACGGTGAAAGTAAGTCGTCATATCCACGGTGACGGTAAGTCGTCATATCCACGGTGACAGTAAGTCGTCATATCCACGGTGACGGTAAGTCGTCATATCCACGGTGACAGTAAGTCGTCATATCCACGGTGACAGTAAGTCGTCATATCCACGGTGACAGTAAGTCGTCATATCCACGGTGACAGTAAGTCGTCATATCCACGGTGACAGTAAGTCGTCATATACACGGTGACGGTAAGTCGTCATATCCACGGTAACGGTAAGTCGTCATATCCACGGTGACGGTAAGTTATCATATCCACGGAGACAGTAGGTCGTCATATCAACGGTGACGGTAAGTCGTCATATCCACGGTGACGGTAAGTCGTCATATCCACGGTGACGGTAAGTCATCATATCCACGGAGACAGTAGGTCGTCATATCCACGGTGACAGTAAGTCGTCATATCCACGGTGACGGTAAGTCGTCATATCCACGGTGAGAGTAAGTCGTCATATCCACGGTGACAGTAAGTCGTCATATCCACGGTGACAGTAAGTCGTCATATCCACGGAGACAGTAGGTCGTCATATCCACGGTGACAGTAAGTCGTCATATCCACGGTGACGGTAAGTCGTCACATCCACGGTGACAGTAAGTCGTCATATCCATGGTGACGGTAAGTCGTCATATCCACGGTGACGGTAAGTCGTCATATTCGATGTGACAGTAAGTCGTCATATCCACTGTGACTAAGTTGTCATATCGAGGGGGGCGGTAAGTCGTCATACATACGGTAGCGGTAAGTCGTCATATTCACGGTGTAAAGTCGTCATATTCACGGTATAAAGTAGTCATATCCATGGTGACAGTAAGTCATCATACCCACGGTGACAGTAAGTCGTCATATCCACTGTGACTAAGTTGTCATAACCACGGTGACGGTAAGTCGTCATATCCACGGTGACGGTAAGTCATCATATCCACGGTGACGGTATGTCGTCATATCCACGGTGACGGTAAGTCGTCATACCCACGGTGACGGTAAGTCATCATATCCAAGGTGACAGTAAGTCGTCATATCCACGGTGAAGGTAAGTCGTCATATCCACGGTAACGGTAAGTCATCATATCCACGGTGACGGTAAGTCATCATATCTACGGTGACAGTAAGTCGTCATATCCACGGTGAAGGTAAGTCGTCATATCCACGGTAACGGTAAGTCATCATATTCACGGTGACGGTAAGTCATCATATCCACGGTGACGGTAAGTCATCATATCTACGGTGACAGTAAGTCGTCATATCCACGGTGAAGGTAAGTCGTCATATCCACGGTAACGGTAAGTCATCATATCCACGGTGACGGTAAGTCATCATATCTACGGTGACAGTAAGTCGTCATATCCACGGTGACGGTATGTCGTCATATCCACGGTAACGGTAAGTCATCATATCCACGGTGACGGTAAGTCGTCATATCCACGGTGACGGTCAGTCGTCATATCCACGGTGACGGTAAGTCGTCATATCCACGGTGACGGTAAGTCGTCATATCCACGGTGACGGTAAGTCGTCATATCCACGGTGACGGTAAGTCATCATATCCACGGAGACGGTAGGTCGTCATATCAACGGTGACGGTAAGTCGTCATATCCACGGTGACGGTAAGTCGTCATATCCACGGTGACGGTAAGTCGTCATATCCACGGAGACAGTAAGTCGTCATATCCACGGTGACAGTAAGTCGTCATATCCACGGTGACAGTAAGTCGTCATATCCACGGAGACAGTAGGTCGTCATACAAACGGTAGCGGTAAGTCGTCATATTCACGGTGTAAAGTCGTCATATTCACGGTATAAAGTCGTCATATCCACGGTGACAGTAAGTCATCATACCCACGGTGACAGTAAGTCATCATATCCACGGTGACAGTAAGTCATCATATCCACGGTGACAGTAAGTCATCATATCCACGGTGACAGTAAGTTGTCATATACACGGTGACGGTAAGTCGTCATATCCACGGAGACAGTAAGTCATCATATCCACGGTGACAGTAAGTCGTCATATACACGGTGACGGTAAGTCGTCATATCCACGGTGACAGTAAATCGTCATATCCACGGTGACAGTAAGTCGTCATATCCACGGTGACAGTAAGTCGTCATATCCACGGTGACAGTAAGTCGTCATATCCACGGAGACAGTAAGTCGTCATATCCACGGTAACGGTAAGTCGTCATATCCACGGTAACGGTAAGTCGTCATATCCACGGAGACAGTAAGTCGTCATATCCACGGTGACAGTAAGTCGTCATATCCACGGAGACGGTAGGTCGTCATATCAACGGTGACAGTAAGTCGTCATATACACGGTGACGGTAAGTCGTCATATCCACGGTGACAGTAAGTCGTCATATCCACGGAGACAGTAAGTCGTCATATCCACGGTGACGGTAAGTCGTCATATCCACGGAGACAGTAAGTCGTCATATCCACGGTGACGGTAGGTCGTCATATCCACGGAGACAGTAAGTCGCCATATCCACGGAGACAGTAAGTCGTCATATCCACGGAGACAGTAAGTCGTCATATCCACGGTGACGGTAAGTCGTCATATCCACGGAGACAGTAAGTCGTCATATCCACGGTGACGGTAAGTCGTCATATCCACGGAGACAGTAAATCGCCATATCCACGGTGACAGTAAGTCGTCATACCCACGGTGACAGTAAGTCGTCATATCCACGGTGACAGTAAGTCGTCATATCCACGGTGACAGTAAGTCGTCATATCCACGGAGACAATAAGTCGTCATATCCACGGTAACGGTAAGTCGTCATATCCACGGTAACGGTAAGTCGTCATATCCACGGAGACAGTAAGTCGTCATATCCACGGTGACAGTAAGTCGTCATATCCACGGAGACGGTAGGTCGTCATATCAACGGTGACAGTAAGTCGTCATATACACGGTGACGGTAAGTCGTCATATCCACGGTGACAGTAAGTCGTCATATCCACGGAGACAGTAAGTCGTCATATCCACGGTGACGGTAAGTCGTCATATCCACGGAGACAGTAAGTCGTCATATCCACGGTGACGGTAAGTCGTCATATCCACGGAGACAGTAAGTCGCCATATCCACGGAGACAGTAAGTCGTCATATCCACGGAGACAGTAAGTCGTCATATCCACGGTGACGGTAAGTCGTCATATCCACGGAGACAGTAAGTCGTCATATCCACGGTGACGGTAAGTCGTCATACCCACGGAGACAGTAAGTCGCCATATCCACGGTGACAGTAAGTCGTCATACCCACGGTGACAGTAAGTCGTCATACCCACGGTGACAGTAAGTCGTCATATCCACGGTAACGGTAAGTCGCCATATCCACGGTGACTGTAAGTCGTTATAATTATTTCCTTCCATGTTTAGCAGTATATGCCTACCTGTATTTATTATGCGAGTGTACAGCATCCTTCATAAACTGATTCGGAGTTGTGTTCGGGTTTGTTTCCGGTTGATTCTGAGTAATTGAGTTTTCTACCTTCGTGGAAGAGCCGCACCCCATATTTCTTCGTTAATTTTGTTCAGTTATATTTAATTAAAATTCAGCGCGAACATTAAATATACTTCCTGTACAGTACAGTGTTATGCTATACAACATAAAGTCCAAAATCACTGATTATAAAATATTATCAATGTCTTCTCTTCTGATTTGCGGAATATGCACTCGGGTTATAAACATATAACAATTAATAATAATTTAATAACACGCATATTTGACAAAATACCATGAAATAATATACGAGTTAATAGCAGAAATTATATATACTCTTGTCAAATACTTTATTTACGTATGTTTAAACTTATACAGTGGTTGCTCTCATTGCGGTACATGTATATTGCAAATATTGGTACTAAATCTTAAATATATTAAAACCGATTTTAATCTGGCAATTGATATTGGCGTGTGCAGTTGAACGACTTATGAATACGAGTGCTATTTAAAGTCAATTCGCAATGACCTGTGTCGCTTCATGTGGCTATATAGAAATGGTAAATGTGCTACATTGTATAATTCTATAACTCAATCGACTTCAATCACCACACTGCAATCAACTCTACTAGCATACTCACACTTCAACCAAATACACTAGACATCACCACACATCAATCAAATACACTAGACATCACCATACTTCAATCAACTCTACTAGCATACTCACACTTCAATCAAATACACTAGACATCACCACACATCAATCAAATACACTAGACATCACCACAAATCAATCAAATACACTAGACATCACCACACATCAATCAAATACACTAGACATCACCACACATCAATCAAATACACTAGACATCACCACACATCAATCAAATACACTAGACATCACCATACTTCAATCAACTCTACTAGCATACTTACACTTCAACAAAATACACTAGACATCACCATACTTCAATCAACACTACTAGCATACTCACACTTCAACCAAATACACAGTGCAGTAGGTGTGCTCTATGGTATCTCCGACAGTGTAGTAGATAGTGATATGGTATCTCAGACAGTGTAGTAGATAGTGATATGGTGTCTCCGACAGTGTAGTAGATAGTGATATGGTATCTCCGACAGTGTAGTAGGTGTGCTCTATGGTATCTCCGACAGTGTAGTAGACAGTGATATGGTGTCTCCGACAGTGTAGTAGACAGTGATATGGTATCTCCGACAGTGTAGTAGATAGTGATATCGTATCTCCGACAGTGTAGTAGACAGTGATATGGTATCTCCGATAGTGTAGTAGATAGTGATATGGTGTCTCCGACAGTGTAGTAGATAGTGATATGGTGTCTCCGACAGTGTAGTAGATAGTATTATGGTATCTCAGACAGTGTAGTAGGTAGTGATATGGTATCTCCGACAGTGTAGTAGATAGTGATATGGTATCTCCGACAGTGGAGTAGACAGTGATATGGTGTCTCCGACAGTGTAGTAGATAGTGATATGGTGTCTCCGACAGTGTAGAAGATAGTGATATGGTGTCTCCGACAGTGTAGTAGACAGTGATATGGTGTCTCCGACAGTGTAGTAGATAGTGATATGGTGTCTCCGACAGTGTAGTAGATAGTGATATGGTGTCTCCGACAGTGTAGTAGATAGTATTATGGTATCTCAGACAGTGTAGTAGGTAGTGATATGGTATCTCCGACAGTGTAGTAGATAGTGATATGGTGTCTCCGACAGTGTAGTATATAGTGATATGGTATCTCCGACAGTGTAGTAGACAGTGATATGGTGTCTCCGACAGTGTAGTAGATAGTGATATGGTGTCTCCGACAGTGTAGAAGATAGTGATATGGTGTCTCCGACAGTGTAGTAGGTGTGCTCTTTGGTATCTCCGACAGTGTAGTAGACAGTGATATGGTGTCTCCGACAGTGTAGTAGATAGTGCTATGGTATCTCCGACAGTGTAGTAGACAGTGATATGGTTTCTCTGACAGTGTAGTAGGTGTGGTCTATGGTATCTCCGACAGTGTAGTAGATGTGCTCTATGGTATCTCCGACAGTGTAGTAGATAGTGATATGGTATCTCAGACAGTGTAGTAGGTGTGCTCTATGGTATCTCCGACAGTGTAGTAGATAGTGCTATGGTGTCTCCGACAGTATAGTAGATAGTGATATGGTATCTCCGACAGTGTAGTAGGTGTGCTCTATGGTATCTCCGACAGTGTAGTAGATGTGCTCTATGGTATCTCCGACAGTGCAGTAGACAGTGATATGGTGTCTCCGACAGTGTAGTAGGTGTGCTCTATGGTATCTCCGACAGTGTAGTAGATAGTGATATGGTATCTCCGACAGTGTAGTAGATAGTGATATGGTATCTACGACAGTGTAGTAGGTGTGCTCTATGGTATCTCCGACAGTGTAGTAGACAGTGATATGGTGTCTCCGACAGTGTAGTAGATGTGCTCTATGGTATCTCCGACAGTGTAGTAGATGTGCTCTTTGGTATCTCCGACAGTGTAGTAGACAGTGATATGGTGTCTCCGACAGTGTAGTAGATAGTGATATAGTATCTCCGACAGTGTAGTAGATAGTGATATGGTGTCTCCGACAGTGTAGTAGTCAGTGATATGGTGTCTCCGATAGTGTAGTAGGTGTGCTCTATGGTATCTCCGACAGTGTAGTAGGTGTGCTCTATCGTATCTCCGACAGTGTAGTAGACAGTGATATGGTGTCTCCAACAGTGTAGTAGGTGTGCTCTATGGTATCTCCGACAGTGTAGTAGATAGTGATATGGTGTCTCCGACAGTGTAGTAGGTGTGCTCTATGGTATCTCCGACAGTGTAGTAGACAGTGATATGGTGTCTCCGATAGTGTAGTAGATGTGCTCTATGGTATCTCCGACAGTGTAGTAGATAGTGATATGGTATCTCCGACAGTGTAGTAGATAGTGATATGGTATCTACGACAGTGTAGTAGGTGTGCTCTATGGTATCTCCGACAGTGTAGTAGACAGTGATATGGTGTCTCCGACAGTGTAGTAGATGTGCTCTATGGTATCTCCGACAGTGTAGTAGATGTGCTTTATGGTATCTCCGACAGTGTAGTAGACAGTGATATGGTGTCTCCGACAGTGTAGTAGATAGTGATATAGTATCTCCGACAGTGTAGTAGATAGTGATATGGTGTCTCCGACAGTGTAGTAGACAGTGATATGGTGTCTCCGACAGTGTAGTAGGTGTGCTCTATGGTATCTCCGACAGTGTAGTAGACAGTGATATGGTGTCTCCAACAGTGTAGTAGGTGTGCTCTATGGTATCTCTGACAGTGTAGTAGATAGTGATATGGTGTCTCCGACAGTGTAGTAGACAGTGATATGGTGTCTCCGACAGTGTAGTAGGTGTGCTCTATGGTATCTCCGACAGTGTAGTAGATAGTGATATGGTGTCTCCGACAGTGTAGTAGATAGTGATATGGTATCTCCGACAGTGTAGTAGGTGTGCTCTATGGTATCTCCGACAGTGTAGTAGACAGTGATATGGTGTCTCCGACAGTGTAGTAGACAGTGATATGGTATCTCCGACAGTGTAGTAGATAGTGGTATGGTATCTCCGACAGTGTAGTAGACAGTGATATGGTATCTCCGACAGTGTAGTAGGTAGTGATATGGTATCTCCGACAGTGTAGTAGATAGTGATATGGTATCTCCGACAGTGTAGTAGACAGTGATATGGTGTCTCCGACAGTGTAGTAGATAGTGATGTGGTGTCTCCGACAGTGTAGAAGATAGTGATATGGTGTCTCCGACAGTGTAGTAGGTGTGCTCTATGGTATCTCCGACAGTGTAGTAGATAGTGCTATGGTATCACCGACAGTGTAGTAGACAGTGATATGGTATCTCCGACAGTGTAGTAGGTGTGCTCTATGGTATCTCCGACAGTGTAGTAGATAGTGATATGGTATCTCCGACAGTGTAGTAGACAGTGATATGGTATCTCCGACAGTGTAGTAGATAGTGATATGGTATCTCCGACAGTGTAGTAGACAGTGATATGGTGTCTCCGACAGTGTAGTAGATAGTGATGTGGTGTCTCCGACAGTGTAGAAGATAGTGATATGGTGTCTCCGACAGTGTAGTAGGTGTGCTCTATGGTATCTCCGACAGTGTAGTAGATAGTGCTATGGTATCACCGACAGTGTAGTAGACAGTGATATGGTATCTCCGACAGTGTAGTAGGTGTGCTCTATGGTATCTCCGACAGTGTAGTAGACAGTGATATGGTGTCTCCGACAGTGTAGTAGATGTGCTCTATGGTATCTCCGACAGTGTAGTAGATAGTGCTATGGTATCTCAGACAGTGTAGTAGGTGTGCTCTATGGTATCTCCGACAGTGTAGTAGATAGTGCCATGGTGTCTCCGACAGTATAGTAGATAGTGATATGGTATCTCCGACAGTGTAGTAGGTGTGCTCTATGGTATCTCCGACAGTGTAGTAGATGTGCTCTATGGTATCTCCGACAGTGTAGTAGACAGTGATATGGTGTCTCCGAAAGTGTAGTAGATGTGCTCTATGGTATCTCCGACAGTGTAGTAGATAGTGATATGGTATCTCCGACAGTGTAGTAGATAGTGATATGGTATCTCCGACAGTGTAGTAGACAGTGATATGGTGTCTCCGACAGTGTAGTAGATAGTGATATGGTATCTCCGACAGTGTAGTAGATAGTGATATGGTGTCTCCGACAGTGTAGTAGACAGTGATACGGTGTCTCCGACAGTGTAGTAGGTGTGCTATATGGTATCTCCGACAGTGTAGTAGATAGTGATATGGTGTCTCCGACAGTGTAGTAGACAGTGATATGGTGTCTCCGACAGTGTAGTAGGTGTGCTCTATGGTATCTCCGACAGTGTAGTAGATAGTGATATGGTGTCTCCGACAGTGTAGTAGATAGTGATATGGTGTCTCCGACAGTGTAGTAGATAGTGATATGGTGTCTCCAACAGTGTAGAAGATAGTGATTGGTGTCTCCGACAGTGTAGTAGGTAGTGATATGGTGTCTCCGACAGTGTAGTAGACAGCGATATGGTGTCTCCGACAGTGTAGTAGGTAGTGATATGGTGTCTCCGACAGTGTAGTAGACAGCGATATGGTGTCTCCGACAGTGTAGTAGGTAGTGATATGGTGTCTCCGACGGTGTAGTAGGTATTGCTATGGTGTATCCGACAGTGTAGTAGATGTGCTCTATGGTATCTCCGACAGTGTAGTAGATAGTGCTATGGTGTCTCCGACAGTGTAGTAGACAGTGATATGGTGTCTCCGACAGTGTAGTAGGTAGTGATATGGTGTCTCCGACAGTGTAGTAGACAGTGATATGGTGTCTCCGACAGTGTAGTAGATGTGCTCTATGGTATCTCCGACAGTGTAGTAGATAGTTCTATGGTGTCTCCGACAGTATAGTAGATAGTGATATGGTATCTCCGACAGTGTAGTAGGTGTGCTCTATGGTGTCTCCGACAGTGTAGTAGACGTGCTCTATGGTATCTCCGACAGTGTAGTAGACAGTGATATGGTGTCTCCGACAGTGTAGTAGATAGTGATATGGTATCTCCGACAGTGTAGTAGACAGTGATATGGTATCTCCGATAGTGTAGTAGATAGTGATATGGTGTCTCCGACAGTGTAGTAGATAGTGATATGGTGTCTCCGACAGTGTAGTAGATAGTGATATGGTATCTCAGACAGTGTAGTAGGTAGTGATATGGTATCTCCGACAGTGTAGTAGATAGTGATATGGTGTCTCCGACAGTGTAGTAGATAGTGATATGGTATCTCCGACAGTGTAGTAGACAGTGATATGGTGTCTCCGACAGTGTAGTAGATAGTGATATGGTGTCTCCGACAGTGTATAAGATAGTGATATGGTGTCTCCGACAGTGTAGTAGGTGTGCTCTATTGTATCTCCGACAGTGTAGTAGATAGTGCTATGGTATCTCCGACAGTGTAGTAGACAGTGATATGGTTTCTCTGACAGTGTAGTAGGTGTGCTCTATGGTATATCCGAGAGTGTAGTAGACGTGCTCTATGGTATCTCCGACAGTGTAGTAGACAGTGATATGGTGTCTCCGACAGTGTAGTAGATGTGCTCTATGGTATCTCCGACAGTGTAGTAGATAGTTATATGGTATCTCAGACAGTGTAGTAGGTGTGCTCTATGGTATCTCCGACAGTGTAGTAGATAGTGCTATGGTGTCTCCGACAGTATAGTAGATAGTGATATGGTATCTCCGACAGTGTAGTAGGTGTGCTCTATGGTATCTCCGACAGTGTAGTAGATGTGCTCTATGGTATCTCCGACAGTGTAGTAGACAGTGATATGGTGTCTCCGACAGTGTAGTAGATGTGCTCTATGGTATCTCCGACAGTGTAGTAGATAGTGATATGGTATCTCCGACAGTGTAGTAGATAGTGATATGGTATCTACGACAGTGTAGTAGGTGTGCTCTATGGTATCTCCGACAGTGTAGTAGATAGTGATATGGTGTCTCCGACAGTGTAGTAGGTGTGCTCTATGGTATCTCCGACAGTGTAGTAGACAGTGATATGGTGTCTCCGACAGTGTAGTAGACAGTGATATGGTATCTCCGACAGTGTAGTAGATAGTGATATGGTATCTCCGACAGTGTAGTAGACAGTGATATGGTATCTCCGACAGTGTAGTAGATAGTGATATGGTATCTCCGACAGTGTAGTAGATAGTGATATGGTATCTCCGACAGTGTAGTAGACAGTGATATGGTGTCTCCGACAGTGTAGTAGATAGTGATATGGTGTCTCCGACAGTGTAGTAGATAGTGATATGGTGTCTCCGACAGTGTAGTAGGTGTGCTCTATGGTATCTCCGACAGTGTAGTAGATAGTGCTATGGTATCTCCGACAGTGTAGTAGACAGTGATATGGTGTCTCCGACAGTGTAGTAGGTGTGCTCTATGGTATCTCCGACAGTGTAGTAGATAGTGCTATGGTATCTCCGACAGTGTAGTAGACAGTGATATGGTATCTCCGACAGTGTAGTAGGTGTGCTCTATGGTATCTCCGACAGTGTAGTAGATAGTGATATGGTGTCTCCGACAGTGTAGTAGATAGTGATATGGTGTCTCCGACAGTGTAGTAGACAGTGATATGGTATCTCCGACAGTGTAGTAGATAGTGATATGGTGTCTCCGACAGTGTAGTAGACAGTGATATGGTGTCTCCGACAGTGTAGTAGACAGTGATATGGTGTCTCCGACAGTATAGTAGACAGTGATATGGTGTCTCCGACAGTGTAGTAGGTAGTGATATGGTATCTCCGACAGTATAGTAGACAGTGATATGGTGTCTCCGACAGTGTAGTAGATAGTGATATGGTGTCTCCGACAGTGTAGTAGATAGTGATATGGTGTCTCCGACAGTGTAGAAGATAGTGATATTGTGTCTCCGACAGTGTAGAAGATAGTGATATGGTGTCTCCGACAGTGTAGTAGATAGTGATATGGTGTCTCCGACAGTGTAGAAGATAGTGATATTGTGTCTCCGACAGTGTAGAAGATAGTGATATGGTGTCTCCGACAGTGTAGTAGATAGTGATATGGTATCTCCGACAGTGTAGTAGATAGTGATATGGTGTCTCCGACAGTGTAGTAGATAGTGATATGGTGTCTCCGACAGTGTAGAAGATAGTGATATGGTGTCTCCGACAGTGTAGTAGATAGTGATATGGTGTCTCCGACAGTGTAGAAGATAGTGATATGGTGTCTCCGACAGTGTAGTAGATAGTGATATGGTGTCTCCGACAGTGTAGTAGATAGTGATATGGTGTCTCCGACAGTGTAGTAGATAGTGATATGGTGTCTCCGACAGTGTAGAAGATAGTGATATGGTGTCTCCGACAGTGTAGAGATAGTGATATGTGTCTCCGACAGTGTAGAAGATAGTGATATGGTGTCTCCGATAGTGATATGGTGTCTCCGACAGTGTAGAAGATAGTGATATGGTATCTCCGACAGTGTAGTAGATAGTGATATGGTGTCTCCGACAGTGTAGTAGACAGTGATATGGTGTCTCCGACAGTGTAGTAGATAGTGATATGGTGTCTCCGACAGTGTAGTAGATAGTGATATGGTGTCTCCGACAGTGTAGAAGATAGTGATATGGTGTCTCCGACAAACCCCAACAGTGTAGTAGGTAGTGATATGGTGTCTCCGACAGTGTAGTAGACAGCGATATGGTGTCTCCGACAGTGTAGTAGGTAGTGATATGGTGTCTCCGACAGTGTAGTAGACAGCGATATGGTGTCTCCGACAGTGTAGTAGGTAGTGATATGGTGTCTCCGACAGTGTAGTAGGTAGTGCTATGGTGTCTCCGACAGTGTAGTAGATGTGATCTATGGTATCTCCGACAGTGTAGTAGATAGTGCTATGGTGTCTCCGACAGTGTAGTAGAGAGTGATATGGTGTCTCCGACAGTGTAGTAGGTAGTGATATGGTATCTCCGACAGTGTAGTAGACAGCGATATGGTGTCTCCGACAGTGTAGTAGGTAGTGATATGGTATCTCCGACAGTGTAGTAGGTAGTGCTATGGTGTCTCCGACAGTGTAGTAGATGTGCTCTATGGTATCTCCGACAGTGTAGTAGATAGTGATATGGTGTCTCCGACAGTGTAGTAGATGTGCTCTATGGTATCTCCGACAGTGTAGTAGATAGTGATATG
>CM026391.1:8672904-8699083 GCA_014843695.1 Archivesica marissinica
TTAACCTATAACTGCACATACTCAATCCCATGCTTCTACATTTCTTCCATCAACTATTCTAATATGGAACTCGCTGCCAAACGAGACACGGAACGCCGATACAGTAGCAACCTTCAAATACATGTTAAGTAAAAACAGGAAAAGACAATCCCCGTTATACAATGTTGGATCAAGAAGGAATCAGATACTCCACACCCGACTACGACTAGGATGTAGTTCTTTGTGCTACGACCTTCACAGGAAAAATATCATCGATTCTCCCTTGTGCGCATGCGGGTCTATCGAATCAGTCACTCACTTCCTTCTGCATTGCCCAATGTATAATCATCAACGTCTACAACACCTATCTAACCTTCCATGTGCTGCCACACTCAACAATCTCTTGTTTGGCGATGAGCATCTCACTACACACTGTAACACAACACTCTACCTGAATGTCCAGAGCTATATTGCAGCAACAAAACGTTTCGATACCTAGGTGAACGTGGGGGTTCTCTCCGTTTTGGTCCCGGCCCGTCGTGTGACAATACCAGATTGTTTTTTGATATTTTACATATTTGGATATAACGTTTCCGTATTGCTACATTAAAATTACAATAACGCTGCTGTAAATATATGCGGACGTTTAGTAAAATCAAGTCCAAATATTTGCCACTGCTGTTAAATATTCAATAGTTTCTCTACAATTTATATGATATATACTGAACACATAAATTCGCCATTACTATTCGCCAAGCATTTTGTACCATTTAAACGTACTCCAACATGGGAAGGGATTCATATAAGCTTTAAGCTTGTTTCTCGACCAATATCGGTTCCAATGTATAAGAATTGTGTTTATATATGTATATATGTATTTGATCCGAATAAAATATGTTTAAACTAACAGTCCTACTTGTCTAACTGCACCAATATGATATGAAAAACAAACAGTCCTACGTGTCTAACTGCACCAATATGATATGACAAAAACCAACAGTCCTACTTGTTTAACTACATCAATATGATATGACAAACCAATGGTTCTACTTGTCTAACTGTACCAATATGATATGACAAAAACCAACAGTCCTACTTGTTTAACTACATCAATATGATATGACAAACCAACAGTCCTACTTGTCTAACTGCACCAATATGATATGACAAACCTACAATCCTACTTGTCTAACTGCATCAATATGATATGCCAAACCAACAGTCATACGTGGCTAACTGCATCAATAGGATATGACAAACCAACAATCCTACTTGTCTAACTGCATCAATATGATATGACAAACCAACAATCCTACTTGTCTAGCTGCATCAATAGGATATGACAAACAAACAGTCATACTTGTCTAACTGCATCAATATGATATGACAAACCTACACTCCTACTTGTCTAACTGCATCAATAGGATATGACAAACCAACATTAATACTTGTCTAACTGCATCAATATGATATGACAAACCAACAGTCCTACTTGTCTAACTGTATCAATAGGATATGACAAACCAACATTAATACTTGTCTAACTGCATCAATATGATATGACAAACCAACAATCCTACTTGTCTAACTGCATCAATAGGATATGACAAACCAACAATCCTACTTGTCTAACTGCATCAATAGGATATGATAAACACATAGTTCATTTAAAATATGTGTTAAGTAAGTGGGTTGAGTTAGCTGATCTGATCCTTTCCCCCAATCTTAACTGTGCTTTTGCAACGCTTCCTGTGTTATGTACCATTCTTGTTTAAACTAACTTGAGAGTCAATCATATACAACATAACAGCATCAGGTCGAATCTAACTGTCTCTTTGCTCTCCGATACATGTACAAGAAGTAAACGATAGATTCATGAGTACGCATATAAACATGAGTAAAATATAATTGCATTCTAAATTGAGTTCTTCATTCACTCTAGGACATTACCCCTCTAATCCGAAATGTATATATGTGATGGATTACTAAGATACGGACTGACTGAATTCACGTGTAAATGATTAGGAAGTAGAGAAAAGACGACAAACCGCTATTACAGATGCTATATTACAGAGAACTACATTAGATCATTCCAATGGTGTAAGTGCAGAGGTAAGTGCAGAGGTAATATATATATAGCATACTGTCCTGGCGACCAAATACATCCAATGCATCTATAAGGTACTTGTTTCCCAGATTAATCTGCCACCATGAAGGTATGGCTCCATTAGTAACACTGCAGCATTGACACGCATGTATACGTTGACTATCACTTCCATCTATTGCGTTTGGAGAATCGTAACCCAGGTATATGCTAGATTGACTTGTGGTAACCGAGTCCTGCAGACGGCTGATGAGATTTGCACCTGCAAATATTGACATTATATCGATTATTCGGGATTTCCTAAATACCATTCCATTACACGCATTGGCTAAACCAAAACTAACGGACATATGTTGGTCCACATCGAAACTAAGAGTTCGAACCAACGACCATAACAAGCTTAAAATCCACTTTGCCCGTTCTCTATCATTCAAGGCCATGGATTTCATAAGGAATGAGGTTATATAGAGCAATTAAACTAAGTTGAAATAAGTAGAACGTGAGCTAGTAGTTTATATTTAGTTTAGTTGATACAAATTGAGTTAGCTCGATTGCGAAACAAGTTCTTACAACTTATATTAATCACTCTCGAGACCTCATTCTAATGGTGGAATCCATCGCCGCGAGGGAGAAAGAAGAGCCAACGTTGAAATTAAACACCTTGCCTAAGGGCACAATCGTAACGGATCCAGCAGAGCTCGAACTCCGGACCTTTCGCACATGAAGCGAACTTAGTAGTTTGCATTGTCAGTGGTATTGCTTACATCTATAAGTCGCTATGTATGCAAGCAGTCAACGACAATACCTATACAGTGGAGTCCACCTGAATCCAGGCAGTGATTACGTAGATGATTTGTGTGGTGATATAGCTCCTGAGATTGCAAGGTGATTATGGTTTATTTTGGAGATAAGTTTATCTTTTGTGTGTCTATCTTCTTAGATAACTTGATTAAAAGATTCAATCTGTATTATGCTTAGTGTTCCCATACTCTCACCTCTTCAGATCAAAGCACACTTACTCTTCAGAATAAAATGTTTCCCTGTGAATCTACGTGAGACACAAGATTAACCTTTAGTATCGGATGTGTATGTAAAGCACACTTACTCTTCAGAATATAATGTGTCCCCGTAATTCTACGTGTGACACAAGATTAACCTTTATTATCGGATGTGTATGCAAAGCACACTTATTCTTCAGAATATAATGTGTCCCCGTAATTCTACGTGTGACACAAGATTAACTTTTATTATCGGATGTGTATGCAAAGCACACTTATTCTTCAGAATATAATGTTTCCCCGTGAATCTACGTATGACACAAGATTAACTTTTATTATCGGATGTGTATGCAACGCACACTTACTCTTCAAAATAAAATACTTCCATGTGAATCGACGTATGGCACAATAATAACTTTTATCATTGGATGTGTATGCAACGCACACTTACTCTTCAGAATAAAATGTTTCCCCGTGAATCTACGTATGACACAAGATTAACTTTTATTATTGGATGTGTATGCAACGCACACTTACTCTTCAAAATATAATGTTTCCCCGTATATCTACGTATGACACAAGATTAATCTTTATTATCGGATGTGTATGCACACTTACCAAGTCCTTCACAGCAAACAAGTACTCCACCATAGAGTAAAATGCACCAAACTATACCCATGATTCATATAAGCAGCTAGACCGAGATCTGAAAATAAATGTCCGGATGTTATTAATAAGACATATCTTACTATAGACATAGATTAGCCTAAATAATTCAGTATCGGATTTCTGCACTTATATTCTATTTAACTTTACGATATGCGCAGGTCTGTACTTACATAATATTTAACTTTACGACATGCGCAGTTCTGTACTTAAATCCTATATAACTTTACGATATGAGCAGTTCTGCACTTACATTATATTTAACTTTACGACATGAGCAGTTCTGCACTTACATTATATTTAACTTTACGACATGAGCAGTTCTGCACTTACATCCTATTTAACTTTACGACATGAGCAGTTCTGCACTTACAGTCTATTTAACTTTACGACATGAGCAGTTCCGCACTTACAGTCTATTTAACTTTACGACATGAGCAGTTCTGCACTTACATCCTATTTACCTTTACGACATGAGCAGGTATGCACTTACATTATATATAAAATTACGACATGAGCAATTCTGCACTTATATTCTCTTTAACTTTACGACATGAGCAGTTCTGCACTATCATTATATATAAAATTACGACATGAGCAATTCTGCACTTATATTCTATTTAACTTTACGACATGAGCAGTTCTGCACTTAAATTATATTTAACTGTACTACATGAGCAGTTCTGCACTTACATCCTTGTTATCTTTTCGAGATGAGCAATTCTGCATTTACATTCTATTTAACTTTACGACATGAGCAGTTCTGCACTTACATTCTATTTAACTTTACGACATGAGCAGTTCTGCACTTACATTCTATTTAGCTTTAAGACATGAGCAGTTCTGCACTTACATTCTATTTAACTTTACGACATGAGCATTTCTGCACTTACATCCTATTTAACTTTACGACATGAGCAGTTCTGCACTTACAGTCTATTTAACTTTACGACATGAGCAGGTCTGCACTTACATTATATATACAATTACGACATGAGCAATTCTGCACTTACATTATATTTAACTCTACGACATGAGCAATTCTGTACTTACATTATATTTAACTTTACGACATGCGCAGTTCTGTACTTAAATCCTATTTAACTTTACGACATGAGCAGTTCTGCACTTACATTCTATTTATCTCTACGAAATGAGCAGTTCTGCACTTACATTCTATTTAACTTTACGACATGAGCAGTTCTGCACTTAAATTATATATATCTGTACTACATGAGCAGTTCTGCACTTACATCCTACTTAACTTTTCGACATGAGCAATTCTGCACTTACATTCTATTTAACTTTACGACATGAGCAGCTCTGCACTTACATTCTATTTAACTTTACGACATGAGCAGTTTCCGCACTTACATTCTATTTAACTTTACGATATGACCAGTTCTGCACTTACATGCTATTTAACTTTACGACATGAGTAGTTCTGCACTTACATTCTATATAACTTTACGACATGAGCAGTTTCCGCACTTACATTCTATTTATCTTTACGACATGAGCAGTTCTGCACTTACATCCTATTTAACTTTAAGACATGAGCAGGTATGCACTTACATTATATATAAAATTACGACATGAGCAATTCTGCACTTACATTCTATTTAACTCTACGAAATGAGCAGTTCTGCACTTACATTCTATTTAACATTACGACATGAGCAGTTCTGCACTTAAATTATATTTAACTGTTCTACATGAGCAGTTCTGCACTTACATCCTACTTATCTTTTCGACATGAGCAATTCTGCACTTACATTCTATTTAACTTTACGACATGAGCAGGTCTGCACTTACATTATATTTAACTTTACGACATGAGCAGCTCTGCACTTACATTCTATTTAACTTTACGACATGAGCAGTTTCCGCACTTACATTCTATTTAACTTTACGATATGACCAGTTCTGCACTTACATGATATTTAACTTCACGACATGAGTAGTTCTGCACTTACATTCTATATAACTTTACGACATGAGCAGTTTCCGCACTTACATTCTATTTAACTTTACGACATGAGCAGTTCTGCACTTACATTCTATTTATCTTTACGACATGAGTAGTTCTGCACTTACATTCTATTTAACTTTACGACATGAGCAATAGGTGTCCGTCATTGACAATATCTTTTGCTGTTTCATAAGGATGAGAAAGACCCTTAATGTTTACCTGGTTACATAAAATAATATCTCATTCGACATCAGGAATATATGGTAAACATACTCATTCAATATCTAATTAAATAATCGGATTGATGACTGCAACAGATGACATGCACGGACGGACACACGGGTAGAATGATGACTGCAACAGATGACATGCACGGACGGACACACGGGTAGATGATGCACTGATGAATCGGACACCAACGTGTGTGTTTTACGTTTATTTATCGTCGCTAACGGTTGCCGATGTGAGCGACGCCTCTTGGAGAGATTAGTCATTTGAGATATTTTGAGGATAGTGCAATGATACAGACAGAGATCCATTCCAGAGTCTCCTCTGGTTCTTTTACGTGCACGGTGTAAAGCACCGACAGGAGACCTCGGGTTAACATCCCATCTGAAAGACTGTTACTTTTATTAGGGTCAGACGGGGGATCGAACCTACGATCCCTAGATTACCAGTCCAGCGTGTTACCACTGGACTACAGATCAATCCGTGACACCAACGTTAGCCGTAAACGTTAAAGTAGAAGAAACATTTGACAAATATTCTGGTTGGATAAAAACAAAACAGAAGGGCTCTGCTTTGGAAAATCAAAACATAACAAATGCAACACATGTGTAATCCAGGTGCGACTCGAACCCGGTACCTCTCACTTACAGTGGGATTGCTCTACCGACTGAGCTAACCGGGCTGTCTACATATCACCTCACATATTTGGTTAATATACATACCGTTACACATGCATACCTTATTAAACTGTTTTTGATATTAGACGTTGATGAGGTGCTATATGATATGGTTTTGTTTTGTATTTGTTTGTTTTGGGGGTTTACCGTCACACCAACAGCTTAGGTCATTGGCGAAACTCCAGTTTTTTATTTGTTTGTTTTTGGGGGTTTACCGTCACACCAATAGCTTATGTCATTGACGAAACTCCAGTTATTTATTTGTTTGTTTTGGGGTTTTAGCTTCGCATCAACAGAGTAGGTCATTGGAGAAACTCCAGTTATTTATTTGTTAGTTTTGGGGGTTCTTAGCGACGCACCAACAGCTTAGGTCATTGTTATTATTATTATTGGTGGAGGAAGATCTCGGATGCCTCTCTGAACAGTAGTTCATACACGGACGGACACACGGGTAGAACCACCGACTTACCGTAATCCAGCTGGATAGCTTCCTCACTTGAAATAATTCGACACCCCAAGTGCGATTCGAGGAGGTGCTATATGAACTGTTTGTGAAATATTGAGGCATTCTGGTTCAGGAGAGGTGACTTGGCTATTCGCAAATAAACAAGTACCCTCTGTGCCCCATCAATGGTATTGCCAATGATACATACATGACCTGTTAAGACAGTGTGGCTTGTAACCTGAATAACTATATTTACCTTGTCTTGGAAGAATATGACGGGGAGGTAATCTGACGGCACCTCATGTCAAGGGAGGCGATCATTGTAACTGATGGGCTTAGTTTATTTGACTGATATTTATTTTATTATATGCAGTGTTGTTAAGCTTTTCAATGTAAAACAATAACATTATTTTAAAAAAGCACACAATATGTATTGTGTCATATCTAACAAAGAAATCCTCATCTATTCTCCTTTAAATAACGTTTAGTAGGAACAATGTATATCAGAGTTTATGTATACATGTATATTGTTGTTTGTATACATGTATATTGTTGTTTGTATACATGTATATTGTTGTTTGTATACATGTATAGTGTTGTTTGTATACATGTATATTGTTGTTTATATACATGTATATTGTTGTTTGTATACATGTATATTGTTGTTTGTATACATGTATATTGTTGTTTGTATACATGCATATTGTTGTGTGTATACATGTATATTGTTGGTTGTATACATGTATATTGTTGTTTGTATACATGTATATTGTTGTTTGTATACATGCATATTGTTGTTTGTATACATGTATATTTGTAACTTGTGTACTTAAATGAATAACAAAATACAAACAAAATGTCATTTAAAGTTTAAACTTTATTTATTTTACAACGATTGCGAAGCAAGTTCTAACAAAGTATATTAATCACTCTCGTTGGTGCGGATGAAAGCGTATATGTGGTCATTCGTGTGTGAGGAAACCGGAGTACCCGGAAAAAGCCCACCTGTCCGATCTGGCGACCACCGTACCATCCCAGTGTGATTATGGTGAGGGCCTCATGGTAGATTAAAATGTTACGTCTTTATTATTATTATTATTAATATCTATGATTGTACATTTGTCCATAGAACTGTCAATGCGCCCGTTTACAATGTCGAGATTACATATTCTATGACGGAAGTGCCTCTGAATATACATTTATCCGTACATTTTCCTATGTTCCCGTTTACAATGTACACCTATCCGTAGATTTGCCTATGCGCCCGTTTACAATGTACACCTATACATAGATTTGCCTATGTGCCCGTTTACAATGTACACCTATCCGTAGATTTGCCTATGTGCCCCTTTATAATGTACATGTATCCGTAGATTTACATATGCGCCCCTTTACACTGTACACCAATACGAAGATTTGCCAATACGCCCGTTTACAATGTACATAATTATATCCGTCGACTTGCCTATGCGCCCACTTACAATGTACACCTATCCATAGATTTGCCTATGCGCCCGTTTACAATGTACACCTATCCGTATATTTGCCTATGCGCCCCTTTATAATGTACACCTATACGTAGATTTGCCAATGCGCCCGTTTACAATGTACATATATCCGTAGATTTACATATGCGCCCCTTTACAATGTACATATATGCGAAGATTTGCCTATGTACCCGTTTACAGTGTACATTTATCGCTAGATTTGCTTATGTGCCCATTTACAATGTGCATCTATCCGTAGATTTGCATAATTATGCGTCCGATTACAATGTACATGTATCCGCGCCATTTTACAATGTACATATATCCGTAGATTTGCCTATGCACCCGTTTACAGTGTACATATATCCGTAGATGTGCCTATGGCTGTCCGATTAGCGCAGTTGTTAGCTTCTCACAAATGAAACCCAGATATATCCATCAGAAGATACATTAAAGTTTCAACCAGAAAGTGTATTCACAATTTGATACTAAAATGCCTACATGTTGACTAATATTAAATTGTTCACACAACAAAAACAATGAATAAGCCTTATTCTAAAATGTAAGATCGGATAAAACAATAAAGTAAATACAAATGAATGAAATCAATTTTATTCAATTAAACTGCAAAAATCCATTGCAAATGAAGCGTGTAATTATGATAATGTCTCGAATAAATTTACGCTTGTAATACATCATTAGAAGAACATGATACATTTATACACTGTTTACATAGAAACGTATCATCAACCGAGCCAACTATTTCGACATAACCGAAGTTTGACTTAATGAAATTCGATATAAACGGAGCCAGTTATATGTAAAATGATAGTGCCTGAAATGGGACTTTGATCCGACTTCGAGATGACCGAATACTTCGACATAACCGACTTTGACATAACGGATGTAGACTGTACATTGTTTACATAGAAACGTATCAACCGAGCAAAATACTTCGACATAACCGGCGAATTCGACATAACCGACATTGACATAACGGATGTAGACTGTATATTATTTACATAGAAACGTATCAACAATCGAGCAAAATACTTCGAAATAACCGAAGTTTGACTCAACAACCTTTGGGTGATAGTATCCACATAATGTATAAACGATTGTCGAAAATAATTGAACATTTTAAATCGAGACTACATCGGTTAAAACGCAAATGTCTGCAGAATGTAATTTGCTATTATATGGTATAATTTTTTTCCAAATAGTTGCCTAAAAAAATGAGTATTTCAACAAATAAACAAACGCTGTATACGCGATTTGTTGACATAAAAAAATAATGTAAATATGATCGACATTCCTGCGTAATACAACGCGTTTATCCTGAATAACACTAGGTAATCTTAGTTAAATTATCTCTAATCGAAAGTATCGCGTGTTTAGTATTGAATCCAATGACACTCAGGAGCGCGGATGACCGTTATATGAAATCCTAATTTATTGTTTGAAAGTTTGTATACCATAAAAACACTGTGTATTGATTCAATGGTAATGTTCGAATGTATTCAGAAGAATTTGTGGTAGCAATGCATTTATATGTGAAAACATGCATTTAATTTGCTTTTTGCAATGTAATGTCGCTTTAAGCAGCCATGCATAAGCCGTAATGGATATACATTGTATACATGTATTTCCCCGGAGCTGATCATGTGACCTGAAGCATGTGATTTATCGCGTATTCATTCAACTGTGACATGATGTTCAATGTTTAAAAAAATGTTTATTCAAACCAATATAGCATGCATTACTTGTACCGTATTGATATATACTGTTAGCCTGGGAACAGGCGTCGATATAGATTTGCCTGGTCATTCAAATAAATATATTTTAACACCGAGACTAGTAACTGTGCCGTATTGAGCTTCTGATCATATCAACGCATGGATACACTTGGGGTATTGTCCGTGTAATTATTGGCTCACATTAATCCTATGTACGTGAAATTATATGTTTGCAATGTAAATGAGTCTCCGGGAACATTCATGTATATTCGGAAATGATCGTGTACAATCGTGACTGTTCGGCGATTTCCGATAGAATTCCGTTTCTATATTTAGCGATATTATCTTGTAGAGAAGAGTTGTTGTTCTTCCAATCTACATTAATGAGGGCGTAAGTAGATGGCGCTACGATCGGAAATCAAGTTTCCCCAGGCTGTCATTTTGCCGTTGTAGAAGTTAAACAGTGAAAAATCGACAGACTGGCACCCAGGCTAATATAATGTGTGTAGCATGACATTATCGGATCGGTAGTCCAGTGGTTAACACACTGGACCAGTAATCCAGGGGTCGCAGGTTCGATCCCCCGTCTGACAATAATAAAATTAACAGTTTCTCATATTGGACTTTAAACCGAGGTCTCGTGTCGGTGCTGTACACCGTGCTAGTAAAAGAATCAGAGGATATTCTGGAATGGGTTTCTGTCTGTATCATTGCACTACCCTCCAAAAATCTAAAATGACTAATCTATTCGGAGACATAACTCATATGGGCAACCGGTAGCGACGATAAATAAACGTAAACCACACACATTGTTTACTAAAGTTGTATTATTGTATGTCGACTATTGCTCTCCTACTGGAGGAAAATAAGTATAGGATATAAGCTATATGCTACATATTTTACTTAAAACACACATTTATATAGCAATATCATACAAATTTATATTGTTAATTTCGTACATTTATGAACAGGATTTAATATATACTCTGGCCTTTTGAAAGCAGTCCAATATTAATAATAATGGACTCCAAGTACAAAGGTATTACGTCAAGACAGTGTTTTAAAAATATATATGGCAATAAATATTAAGCAGTTGAACATTATATATAAGCACGGTTCAACAATGAATTTAAAATAAAATGTTACCTGTAAGAAACGTAATCAGCTATGACGCATGGAAGTTATAAAACCATACCAGTTGTTCCGTAAATACATCGGAGAGTAATGTCGGGTAGGGACAATACTTGTCAAGTTTTCTTCTATAGTCTTGTTAACATGTTCTCTGTCATGCTTCAGCAACATCATGAACTACCGGGTTCAAATCATGCATCGTGAAATATATTATTGTAAATACTGATCCAGTCTCTTTGGTAAATAATTTAAATGTTTAATATTCAATTATGTCATTCAGGTATTTAATCCCTTTACATGTATTCAACGATTGTAAAGCAATACAATGCATCGTTTGATTTGTTTTACAATTCATAAAACTTCCCATTATAGTATTCTCATCCACTCATCAATCCATGGATCGCAGGTTCGATCCCCCATCTGATATTTGTGTGTTTTCCGTTTATTTATCGTCGCTACCGGTTGCCCATATCAGCTACGCCTCCTGAACATATTAGTCATTTTAGATTATTGGAGGATAGTGCACTGATGCAGACAGAGACCCATTCCAGAATCTCATCTGGTTATTGTACGTGCATGGTGTAAAGCACCGACACGAGAACTCGGTTTAAAGTCCCATCTGAAAGACTTTTATCGGAAGAATATAGTACCATTGCTATTTATATGTAAACTATATGTTCCCAGCATATCTCACAACAGATCGGTATCCGTGGTAACGAGAGGACGCCATGTATACAATACCATTATCCTTCTTACTGACCAATGCCACTCTTATACTTCGTAACGGAGGTCTCTGCGGCCGAGTGGTTAATGTTGTTGACTTCAATTCACTTGCCCTTCACCTATGTACGTTCGAATCCCACTGGGGTTTCGAATCTAATCATGTGTGGGTGCTTTCCAACTGGTTTGAGTACTGCTGGTGGTTCTACACAGGAGTCCGTCCGTGCCTGAATGATTGGGGAACCCAGGGTCGCACCCGGATATTCCTCCACAGTAATAGCTGGATAATCGCCATATCACATACGCTCTTGTTGCGACTATGCACCCTCAAAACAGACGAACAAACAATCAATAATTTCAACGGTGAGTTGGAGACTGTTGCACAACCCTGATCATATCGTCTGAATATCTTCCTACGTCAGCTGCGCTATTAAAGTGCTTCTCAGTTAGAAGTGGAATTATCTTAATATTAATAACAACTAACATGTGGGCATAACAACTAACAATTGGGCATAACAACTAACATTTGGGCATAGCCATATTTTATTATATCAAGTTGTAAAAGCGGACCATATTATACTTGTCCTAATAATATTTGCAACACTTCCTCGTTAGATCTTTATGCGTAAGCCTAACTTGATAGTGCGTTCCTATATCAAGAAACAAATCTACCATTGTTAAATCTTCAATAAACAAAGGCTACATCCGGCCTATTGTATGGCTATTGTCCCTACCCAACATTATATGAATACAATCACCACGGAAGTAAGTCGAAGTAAATATCGTGACGTACTTCATATTGTTTTTGCTATGATTGATGTGTAGTGTTAATAACCAGTCATACAGGACATATAATGATGACAGTTGGCTGATGATTTTCAGCGCCACTTGAATACAGAATGTAATTTACAGGGAGGTATTTTGTAAAGCCATCAGCGCAATAACAGACAAGTAGGCACACTGACACACACATTGCATTGTGGTCATCTTTGAAAATGCAAATGTAAAATCATTGCTACAACCACACTTAAGCCTCATTTTTTGTACTAATCATGTTATGTTATGCATGTAACCTGATATATCATATAAAATGGCCTCTCTGTCTGCCTGCCTGCCTGCCTGCCTGCCTGCCTGCCTGCTCACCCGCCCACCAGGAATGAGGTCTCGAGAGTGATTAATATAAGTTGTATAAACTTGTTTCAAAATTGAACAAATATAAATGTGGCCTCTCTGTGAATCTGATGAATGGATGCTTAATACAGGACGCTAATGCATATGTCATGTGGCTTGGTTTATCGCAAGCAAATGTTTAATTTGTCAATAGCTTTTCCATCTACATAGATGACTGATGCTCCTTGTCCGTTCATATCTGAGAGAGACAGATAGAACAGTCAGCATACATTACATTACAGTACCGTTCAAGTCTACAGACGCCGACATAATAGATATATCAAGTTTGAACAGTCAGCATCCATAACGTTACAGTACCGTTCAAGTCTACAGAAACCGACATAATAGATATATTACGTTTGAACAGTCAGCATGCATAACATTACAGTACCGTTCAAGTATACATACGTCGACATAATAGATATATCAAGTTTGAACAGTCAGCATACATAGCATTGCAGTACCGTACAGTCTACAGAAGCCGACATAATAGAATATATCAAGTTTGAACAGTCAGCATGCATCACATTACAGTACCGTTCAAGTCTACAGAAGCCGACATAATAGATATATCAAGTTTGAACAGTCAGCATACATAACATTACAGTACCGTTCAAGTCTACAGAAGCCGACATAATATATATGTCAAGTTTGAACAGTCAGCATACATAACATTACAGTACCGTTCAAGTCTACAGAAGCCGACATAATAGATATATCAAGTGTGCACAGTCAGCATACATAACATTACAGTACCGTTCAAGTCTACATAAACCGACATAATAGATATATCAAGTGTTATATATGACTATATATATATATTTCTTCTGATACAAACTCGAACTATAAGATATTTTCGACTAAGGGAAGTAACCGAGCAAACGCAGTCTATTATGCAACGCATACCGAAATGCCCCCTGCAACCAAGAGTTGGAGATACTGAAAGTGGATATTAGCGTACAAGTCGGAAGCGTACGAAATATATTAATACAGGATAATGTTATAAGAAACATTATTAGTAGATACAATATGGGCTATAGTTAGCCATCAACAGTTGTCTGAGGGTGCGACAGTGTATGAAATAACCAATTATTAGTATATACAATATGGACTATGGTTATCCATCAACATTTGTCTGAGAGCGCGACAATGTATGAAACAACCCCATATTAGTAGATTCAATATGGGCTATAGTTATCCATCAACATTTGTCTGAGGGTGTGCGACAGTGTATGAAACAACCCCATATTAGTAGATACAATATGGCTATAGTTATCCATCAACATTTGTATGAGGGTTCGACAGTTTATGAAACATACCCCATATAAGTAGATACAATATGGGCTATAGTTATCCATCAACATTTGTCTGAGGGTGCGTGTTCTGCCTTATGCATACAGTTTTAACCAATGAAGAATAAAGACGCACGTCGTCACTTCTAGCTTTTATTCTCCCAGCGGTAAAACACTGAAAGTACACAATATGTAACAATCATAAGTAATTACCAAATAACTGAACATTCATGTACAAAACAAAGTTGTTTTACATTATAACACATTATTAACTATTATACCCATAAAACATAACAAGTATGCACCCCATATTCCTATATAGAGACCTTTTAATAATATAAACTTTTAGAATTGAGTACGAAATTATCCAATAATATGACGCGTAGCGAGGGCGAAACATCGTGCTCAAAAGTTAATCTCAAATTCTATTTCAATGCCACAAAATACAAAGTTCATAGCTTACACATTAAAAGACTAGATATATTCGATATAATATACATCAACTTACACGCTGTGGGGCTAATAAGACCGCATTAATTGAATGTTTTCGTAAGAAAACGAAGAAACGCTGTTCCTCCCGGAAGTTTCGATATGAGAGCGGAAAATAACGAAACGTGAAATGTGACGGAAATAATCAAACTAACGAAAAGGAAAAACGGTAATCGGTCCAACACACTCCCCGCCTGATATTACAAATATATCACCATTTAATATATTGAACCAGCTAAGCTGATTAAACAAAAACTTCATATCATTTGTTACTTGACAAAATGAGTCCTAACATTATAACACAAACTGTATGACAATAGTTCTTCATACTCGACAGAGCAATCAAGTTGTGGTTAAATAGCTGCATTGCCTTGTACAAATCAGTCTATAATTAACACAAGTTTAGCATTCTTATGAAACAAATTACAATTGTACCGTACATTCATACTTAAATGTGAAACAAATTACAATACGACTTGTTGTTTGTTTTTTTTCACAATAGAATATAAATATTGATTATTAGGGGGTTCCCACTGTGACACAGTAAGCTCACAAAGTTTATGATTCTATATCTTATTTTATACATACAGATAAAATTATAAGATACAGAAGCAGTACTAACAATCTGTATCAGCTGAAATGAGCAACACCATATTAACAATGGGACGAGTGTAAGAATAAAGTTCACCTCCTCTAGAGATGCAAACTTTGACCTTCCTGATCAGTCCATCTTCATCCAGATATAGTTCGGTGACTCGTGCAATTGGCCAGGAATTTCTGCAAACATCCAAGTCTTTCAACAGAACAATGTCACCGATTTGAATGCTTTTTCCTAGCATGTTCCATTTACGTCGTGGCTGAAGAATGGGAATGTAGTCTTGTCCAAAACACATCGGCAAGGAACTGTACTCTCTTCCATTGCACCTTATGTATGTCTTTTACATCTATATCTCCTGAATGTTGTTCAGTAACATCGGTCTTCTGAGTAGGTAGCATCGCCGGACTCAGTATCTCTGGAACATCGCTGTCGTACGATACCGGGATAAGAGGTCTTGCATTAACAATGGCAACAACCTCGGCCATAAATGTCAACAACACTTCATGAGTTAAATTGTTAACGTTGTCCATCATAGATATAGATATTTCTAGCCAGCCCTATCATCCTCTCCCATGCACCACCCATATGGGAACTGTGTGGTGAATTGAATTTCCAAGTTGAACCGGACGTATAAAGAAATTGTTGCAATTTGGGATCCTCAACATTGACTACATTAAAACCAAGACTTTCTATAGCACCTACGAAGTTGGTTCCTTGGTGCATTGTCATTGTATGGTAGTATTCAACCAGTAGCTTAGCAATGTAATGTTTGCCTGGTACTATAACAGGATGTTTCTCTTTTGACTTGATGGTAGCTCTAGTAAGCCGCCCATCAACTCTAAGCAGTCCGTCGTCTCCAATGAATGGATTAAGTGATATGATGTGACTGTTTCTACGGATTGTTTCCTTGTTTCTCAAGCATGCTAACTCACTAGGGTAGTATTCTTCTTGCACTTCTCTGAGAATTACTATGGCTGCATTCTCAAATGATGCAACTGTTTTGGCATCAGTGCAGAGATGCAAACCTTTACAATGACTGCTGCCACAAAATGACTTGGCAATATGCTTTAAGCGCGCTATGGTCTCAACTAATTTGGTCCATGTAGAATATCTCTCGAAACGTTCAGTACCCAATGTATTTTGGTTCGCACTTGTTTTCAAAACATTAACGGTTTTCCTAATTTCCACATCTGAATCTGGTTCAATGAGTGCGAAATTGACATTGTGATCATCTGACGTATGGGTTATGAACTGTGGACCGACACACCACATATTAGTTTGTAGTCTGTCTGCTGTTATGCCCCTGGATCCACTATCGGCAGGATTGTCTCCAGAAGGGACGTAGTTCCACTAGTTGGGTTCACTGAGTTTTCTGATCTTATCTACTCTGTTGGATACATAATTATAGAACCGACGTGTGTTGTTCTGTATGTAGCCCAAAACTACCTTGCTATCAGTATAGTATTTTACTGTTTTTAAGTTCATGTCAATATTGTCTCGGACAATTTTTGCCGTTTCCACACCAAGCACAGCTGCACACAGCTCCAAGCGTGGAATAGTGTGGCCGCTAGTAGGTGCCACCTTGGCTTTTCCCAGAACAAAGCCAATTTCAAGTGGTCCGTCTGAATTCTGTGTGGAAATATACACAACTGCAGAAATGGCACGTTCTGATGCATCTGCAAACACATGTAGTTCGTTGTGCTCTGACTCACTCAAGGAAGTAGAACAGTATGTTCTAGGAATCTGAATTTGCTCTAGATGTCGCAGCGAATCTTTCCACTGTATCCACATAGATTGCATATCATTTGGTATATGACTGTCCCAGTCATTGTTTCTTCCGAACAGGTCGCGAAGAAGCAACTTTCCTTCAATCATAACTGGTGAAAGGAATCCTAGAGGATCGAATATGCTGTTGAGCATAGATAAAATGCCACGTCGGGTTAAAGGTCGACCTTGGACGGACAACTTGAAACAAAAACAGTCTTTGTTCAAATCCCACATCAGTCCTAAGCTTCTCTGAATCGGAAGTTCACCGCTGCTTAGATCAATATCTTTCAAGTTACTAGCTAACTCTCTAGGCTGGAATGATTGAACTACTGCTTTTTCGTTTGAGACGATCTTATGAAGTAGAATGTTTCCACCGTCCATAAGAGCTGCCTGCGTTCTTTTCACAAGTGATATGGCTTTTTCACTGCTGTCAAATGATGCTAAACCATCATCAACATAGAAATTTCTATTGACAAAATACTGCACATCTTCGTTCGAGTTTTCCGCCGATTTACGTAGACCGTATGTAGCTATTGCTGGCGATGGACAATTATCGAATACATGTACACACATCCTATACTCTATTAACTCATTTTCAATGTCATTATCTCGGTACCAAAATAACCGAAGGAAATTTCTATGTTCTTCATTAACAAGAAAACAGTAGAACATTTGTTGAATGTCAGTCATTATTGCAAACTGTTCTCTCCTGAAGCGAATCAGAATTCCGACGAGGCTGTTGTACAGATCTGGACCTTGCAGTAAGATGTCATTAAGGGAAATATTGTTGCATTTAGCTGAGGAGTCAAATACACATCTAACTTGATTTGGTTTTTGCGGATGGTAGACGCCAAACAAAGGTAAGTACCAGCATTCATCGGTCGGGTTTAAGGTTGGAGCAACCTCTGCATGACCATTATCTAGTATCTTTGTCATGAACTCTACGAAGTGTTTTCGTTTCTCTGGATCTCTGCTAAAACTAGAGTGTAGACTCTTAGCTCGTTTTACAGAAATTTCACGATTGTTGGGTAACCTAGGCTTAGGTGTGCGAAATGGTAACGGAGCCATCCATTTCCCACTACTAGGTTGTTTCTGAAACTGCTTCTCCATGATTGTAAGAAATTGCTTATCTTCAACTGAAAATGAAGGCGTATCATCATCCCTATTCCTTTCAAACACGGAATCACACATACATTTATCAACGGAGTTAACATTGTTTTTAACACCCAAATGATATGAACATGGTTTCAACAAAGATGCACGACCATTATCCAACAAGTAGGTTTTGTTAACATTTACAATATCAGCTGTGTGCTGCCTACCCAAACAGGTTTCACCAATAATAACCCAACCTAAGGGGAGCTTCTGAGCATACGGGGCGCCATTTGGTCCGATTCTTTGATCTAGTACATGGTGAGTTTCTATACAATCTCTCCCAATAAGGAGCAATATATCTGTGTCCACCTGTAATGGAGGGATTTTATCATACAGATCTCTCAAATGTTTGTAGTGAGTTACTACCTCTGGAGTGGGAATCTCTTGTCTAATTCTAGGGATATCATTACATTCTAATAATGTATTGATGGTGAATGTACTTTTTCCATCGATAGATTCAATAGTCCAGTCACTTGTAACACGACCAGTGACTGACGTACGCCCACTACATGATGACAATGTGTAGTCAGTTTCATGAGAAATAAAGTCCATATTGTCAAATAATTCGGACATAGCCAGGGATCGATTGCTCTGGTCATCGATAATAGCGTAAGCAAGTTTAGCATTTTGGCGCTGATTACAAGGGTACACTTGTACTAAACCTATCTTTGCACATGATTTTCCATGAAACAGGTTTCCACATATTTCAGTACACTTATTATTTATATGACAAGGTGTACTTATTTCGGGACTATAAGGTGTTTTCTCCCCGCCATGCCAAGCTGGATTATGTACATCTGCTCCACCCAGTGCCGGTGCACTATAATTACTCATGTTATGCAGTGATGTACAATGTCTCGAACTGCTACACACTTAACAGCTAAATTACAGTTCTTTGACTGGTGTTCATTTGATGCCATGCATTTAAAACATAAATTGTTCTCTTTTAACAGTTTCACCTTACTCTCATAAGTCAAGTCTCTGAAAGCACGACATTCTCTGATACTATGAATAGTTCTGTGAATAGGACACTTGTCTACTGCTTTGTTGACTTCAGTTTTTCTAGTAGTTACATCATTTCTAGTTGGAAGTCTATATGCTGGTGTCCTGTTTGCGCCTATGGAATTATCATTGTCAAATTGTAAGCCAGGATCATTTCTCACTCTTGCTAAGTCTCGAAGGAACTCATCAAATACATGGAATGGCGGAAATGGCACATGATGTTTACGTTTGTAATTGGCAGCATGAGTGACCCATTTTTCTTTCAGATTGTGCGGAAGTTTACTGACAATAGGGTTTATTCCTACAGATGTATCATAATACGATAGTAACATGTTGTAGTTCGGATTTTCTTTTAACCCCTGAATTTCAGACACTATATCTGCCAGTTCAAAGATTTTCTTACAGTCTCTATTGGTTAAATTTGGGAAAGCTTTAAGCTTTTTCTTTAGACAATCATCAACCAATTCAGGACAACCATACCCATCCTCTAATCTTTCCCAGATCCTATGTAGGCTCAATTCCGGATTTGCAATGTTAGCAGCTCTAATGTTAATTGCATATTTAGCTGACTCAGGCCCTAGATATTTCACAATCAAGTCTAATTATTCATACATTGAGACACTAAGTTCTTTGACAATGCTTTTGAAATTCGTCTTCCAAACAATATAATGCTCAGCTTTATCATCGAAATTTGCTAATCTACATAGTAAAAGATCTTTTTTCAATAAGTATTTTGTGAAATCTGTCACATGACTCTGATGTGCATTATGAGTAGGCACAAATGGAGCAGCATTAATGTCTAGATCATGAAAAGCATGGCTTGCTATAGCGCTATTTACATATTCAGCAGTTCTGATACTTGGATCAATGTTTGGTACATTGACATGACTGGTGCTACCCTCTTGTGACAGTGTTAACACTTCAATTTCTGCTTCTGCTATAGCAGCTTCTTTCTTATTCTGGAGAAGGTCCAGGTCTATATCTAAATTAGCCTGTTGTTTTGTTACAGCAGCTGTATTAATCACTTGCTGTTCTGCCAATTCAGCCATTTGACGTCTTAGAACAGCTTCCTGTTCACTGAAGGCAACCTTCGCTTTTGCCTCTTGAGCCTGAGCTTGTTTTTCAAGAAATATTTCACTACTTTTGCTTCTACTAGTTCTAGTGGAAGTACGATTTGATCTCTCTGATGAATGTGACTGATGCATAGCTCTTAGTTGCATTACAAATTCATTAGTCTCTGTTCAGTATCGGTCTACCATGTTTGAGAGTTTATGGGCTTCTTGTTCACTATCGACTGTTCTGATATCAAGTAGATACACATTAAAGGTTGCAAATAGCTTGTCAACTTTTGCAAATGCTGACGATGTGTCTGACTTTAAAGTTTGTATTTGATATTTATCAAAGTGTATATAATCTATTTCGAAGTAACTCTCCACTTGTTTCCACGCCTTGTTGATATCTCTGTAGAAGTGTTCTACCTTTTCATCGTAAAGGGCCATGGCTTTGGAAGTTAGCTTTCTAATTCTTCTTTCGTCCGACATGCGAAACGTCTCGTCTGGTACAAGCCGAGCGTTGTTTTACTGTTCTGCCTTATGCATACAGTTTTAACCAATTGTATCTTGCCCTTTCGGCTTAATGCCTATACTGGGTCTAGGGTGTCGAGGTTCGGTTTCATGTCCTGGACTCACTGGGCAAATAAATGGAACAACTAAGTTGACTGTGCATATCGTTTACTGTATTGTACTATGTTCATTCAAACTGTCATGGACCCGAACCCATCTTGTGGAGATGAGTTTATTTCCACTGGCCACACACACTACACCCTCTCACTGTGACGTTATGCTGCGGTTACAAGTACATCTTGATGTTGCTAAAAACTAGTAAGTTATCTGTCCCGCCATTAAACCTGTCAAACGATATTGTGTTCACTCCGAATATCTCGTGAAAACAAGGGACACAACTCTAATGTCATTATAATACAATTTACCCCAATTTACAAAAAGTGTTAAAATCCACACGGTTACACACTTCCCCCTTGTCTGAAATGACGTCCCGTCATTATACAGTCAATCAGTCAAACAACGTCAACTTAATATCTCATATACTACAAATATCCAAACATCACATGCATGTACTATCCACACAATACTTTACATGTTATACATCTGTTACATGTTATTACCTACTTTCTACTTAATGGCTTTATACATTAATTCCATATACTACATGTATCTAATACTACATATATCTACTACTTACTATTAACATAGCAAAACATGTGTAAAAAAATTGTTACTTCATATACTCGTTTGCATACCACTGTTATGCAATACACCATTCTGCCCCCCTATAACCAAATATTGCAACCTCGCAATACTAGGTATACCATATGACTGTATACAAAATCAGATTATTAAAAGCAATTTAAAAGTTTATTAAAAAAAACAAGTTACATGTATTTCCATATCATTTCAAGATACTAGCAAGGACATTCCTTGCCATGTCACTGTCCATGCTGTTTAGGGCGCCAGACATTACCAATGAGTTCACAGCATGTATCTTTGGGTCATATGGTAATGTATTCGCACTATACATCTGATAATCTTTGTATCTATCAGGTTCTCTTCTTTCTCTGATGGATCTTCTTGGCGGTGGTTTTGGAGGTACCGTTCTTGGTTCCTCTTCTTTTGGTTTACTAATAACGTCCTCAGACTCTATGTTCCTTCTTGTATCATCGTCATCTTGATCTTCAATATCTGTGGTTTCCAATGTTCTCGGTGTCTCTGACTTATCCCCTCTCTCATGACCCATAGTTTTTTCTGGTATCTCCTTTTCTACTGCTCCTGCAGTTTTTGGATTGGAGGTATCAACCTCTCCATTCACTTCCACTTCTTCTATAACATTCACTCTACCATCTCCAATCAATTGTTCCACAGTGTTAATTACCTCTGAATTAACGTCATCACCTCTATCAACTTCTCTAACTGCATTCTCTTCTTCAACTATGTTAACTCCCTCTATATTAACTTCATTACCTCTAACTACATTCACTACTTCATCATTATCTCTCAGAATGTCTAGATGTGAATGTCCTAATTCATCATTACCCATCAGAATGTCTGCTTGAGTATTTCCTAGTTCTTCATTACCTCTCAGAAGATCTGCTTGAGTATTTCCTAATGCTTCATTATCTCTCAGAAGATCTGATCGAGTATGTCCTAATTCTTCATTATCTCTCAGAAGATCTGATCGAGAATGTCCTAAGGTGTCCGGATCACCTCCGATAATTGTCTCTACAACAAGGTTAAACATCTCTTCATCCTCTGTGTCACTGGTGACGTCACCTCTACTCTGAATATCTTCTATATTCTCTGTATTTCTAGTATCCACCTCTTCCTCATTTATCTCTATAGGTCTATCTTGTATGACATCCTTCACCTGCTCCTCCAATTCATCCAGGTGATTAACTAGATGTAGATGGTTACTGTGAAGTGTCTTCACTATCCCTGACTCGTCTCCTTTCACTCGAAACACCGGTATTTCTGTCCTTGGTTGTTCAATAACCGTGTACAATTCTTCCTCAAATCGATCTGCTATCTTGTGTTTTCCTTCATGTGCGAGAATCTTCACTATCACTTTATCACCAACGTGTATCTTTACTGCCTTAGCTCACCTATCATAGTATTTCTTCTGCTTTGTCTTTGATCTCTCCACATGTTGTTCTACTATAGTCTGCGTTTTCTTTATCCTGTCTCTGAGGTCATCTATGTACTCTTTTGTTGTTCTGCTTGTTGTGTCTGCATATGCCTTTTCAAACGTTACATCCACTGGTAATTTTGGTTTCCTTCCGAACATAAGCTCGTATGGCGATATTCTTGTGGCTTCATGGGGAGTACAATTGTAAGCATAAACAAGCGAGTTTATGTACTTCTTCCAATCGGCCTTTTCTGCGTTTTCAAGAGTACCGAGCATATTTAACAGAGTTCTGTTCATTCTCTCTGGTCCTGAATTTCCTTGTGGGTGATATGGTGTAGTGTGACTCTTTTTCATGTTGGTTATCTCACACAGCTCTTTGATTATCTGGCTTTCAAAATTAGCCCCTTGGTCTGAGTGTAGTCTGGTAGGTATTCCGTAGTTTACGATGAAATGATTGTAAAATGCTTCAGCGGTGGTCTTTGCTTTTTGGTTTTTTGTCGGGATTGCCACTGCATATTTGGTATAGTGATCCGTTATCACCAGTACATTCCCAAATCCTCCGTTTGATGACTCTAACGTTAGGAAATCGAAGCATACTAGCTCTAACGGATATGTTGTTGTTATTCCAACTAACGGAGCTCTTTGTGTTGTTGTTTTTCTCCGAATGCATCTGTCACACTTTCCTACCCACTGATCTACATCATTGAACATACCAGTCCAGTAATATCGTTCTCTCATCAATCTCATCATTCTTTCTCTACCAGGGTGTCCTATGTCATCATGCAGTCCGTTTAAAATATCTTTCCTGTATACCTCCGGTATCACTAACTGATCAATTAATTCCTCCTCTACATTCACTCCTCTATATAGAACTCCTCTCTTAATTTTCAAATATTTGAACTGTCGCTTCATCGTCATGTCATCTCTTGATAGTATGTATCTTGGTAGTTGTTGATCAATAACTGCTATCCTCCATTTCTCTATTAGTGGATCTTGTCTCTGTTTCCGTCGTATTTCTTTAAGTTCTATCTGGGCTAAACCTTGTCCAGGGTCTTCTGTTGCTTCTATAATGTTGATATTAAATGAAGGTAGCACTTCTGCAAATGGTGGGTTTATCGTGCAACAACATATAGCCTTTACAGATTTGTCGTCTATCTTCATCACATCTTCATTGTCTTTCTGTACCTTCTCATGCGGGTATCTGCTTAATGGATCCGCGTCGGTGTTCTTTAATCCAGCACGATAGTATATATCGAAGTTGAATTCACCTAATGCTGAAGCCCATCTCTGACCAGTAGCATCTAATTTAGCAGTGGTAAGAATGTATGTCAATGGGTTGTTATCTGTTAATACAGTGAATTGATTGATTGCTAGGTAATCTTTGAACTTCTCTGTGACTGCCCATTTCAACGATAAAAACTCAAGTTTGTATGCAGAGTAATTACGTTCCGATTTCGAAAGGGCTCTACTAGCAAAGGCTATAACTTTCTTCTGGTCTCCTTGCAGTTGGTATAATACCGCACCGAGACCTTTGCCAGAAGCGTCTGTATGTAGTTCGAATGGTTTTTCAAAATCAGGGTAGCTTAAAATTGGTGGCGATGACAGGATGACCTTCAATTCTTCAAATGTTCTTTGCTCGATTTCTGTCCATTGCCAGTCTTTGGCTGATTTCTTCTTGCCTTTCTTTCCCATAGTAGGTGGTAGTAATTCTGACAATGGTCTGGTTATTTTACTAAAATCCTGTATGAAACGACGGTAATATCCGGCAAAAGCGAGAAATGATCTAAGTTCGTCCGCATTTGCTGGAGTCGGCCACTTTCTAATTCTCTCTATTTTACTTGGGTCAGTCTCAATTCCGTTGTTACTAACCACATGTCCGAGAAAATTTACTTTGGTTCGGAAGAATTGACATTTTTCAGGTGCTAATTTCAGACCACATGTTTTCAATTTGGACAAAACAAGATCAAGACGTTCTATGTGTTCTTGATAATTTCTGCTGAAAATTATCAGATCATCTAAGTAGATGATACATATCTTGAGGTTTAAATCCCCTAAACATTCTTCCATGAGCCTTTGGTATGTTGCTGGGCTATTCGTGAGACCAAACGGCATTTTGTTGAATTCCCAAAATCCAAGGCCACCTACAGTAAAACTAGTCCTCTGTTTGTGGTGTTCTTCTACCTCCACTTGGTGGTACCCAGATTTCATGTCTATCGTCGTGAAATATTTGGCACCATTTAAGCAATCGAATACTTCTTCGATCCGTGGGAGGGCATATGAATCCCTAACTGTCTTGCTGTTTAGAATCCGATAGTCCACGCACATTCTTAGCTGTCCATTCTTCTTTCTTACGAGAACTACTGGTGATGCCCACGGAGATTTCGATGGTCTTATGATCCCGGAGGAAAGAAGCTGTTCTAAATGTTGCCTCACTTCCTCAATCATGCTGGGCGGAATTCGTCTATGCTTCAGTTTGAAGGGTATTTCATCTGTCAAATCTATTCTATGCCTTACTTCACTGCACTGGCCTATATCTAAATCGCTTGTTGAAAACATATCCTTGTGTATCATCAAAAGTTGCTTCAACGTTTCCTTCTGTTCATCATCTAGTATATTGTCTTCATCTATATGGAGTTCTTGTATGAGTTGCCATCTTTCCTTATCCAATCGCCCATCTTCTATCTTGTCAACTATTTCCTCTTCAATTGTGACCGGCTGAAGTTCACAAATGATTGCCTTTGGTGCTATGGAAACTGTGTTTGTAGTCAGGTTTGATAGTGTGACATTAAACTGTGTTTTCTTGATGTATTCAAAGTGAATAATTCCAGGTGTTACATCTACATAATTTGGTATATTGGCATCAAGTG
>CM026391.1:8700083-8748231 GCA_014843695.1 Archivesica marissinica
CTAACATTTGTACTAATTTTCAATATAATATGCCTGTGCAAGTAACGACCTACAAGAAAATGCATAAAGCTCATTTAAATAAAAGTGATTAAAATATGTGCGATCATCTGGCATGCTATTAATTTTAGCTGCCGTGTCTGGAGCCTCATTGCACTACGTGACATAACCGCACAACCACTTGTGTCAGTGTGAACGTCCATAATAAGAAATAGTTCCTGTATAATTGTCCAGTTACTTTCTGCTTGCAGTCAAAATTAAAATCGACAGACAAAACAAATTCATTAAATATACAAATGTATTACTTAATAATTAACTGTTCATGATAGTCAGAAAATAGAAATTACATCTAACCTAACGGCGCATGAATACGAAATGCAACCGGTGGCATAGGAAATACCATATTTCACCGTGTCAAATATGTGTAAGATGGAGTTTTCTTTCACTGAGAAAAGCCTGTCACTCATTGGAAAGCATTAAAAGAAATATGTTGCCTTTACTTATGTATATGAGTTAATTACAGAGCTATCGCAATACACACAGCTACATTCTCACACAACTATCATTGAAACACACAGCTATAGACTGTTGACGGCTGATTATTGAGCAAGAAGTTAATGCCAGTGTTACCTTTGATGACGCAATTAACGAAGAGGTACATACGAGATATAATCATACTCACACCGGACTGTTTGGTGTTTGTCTTGCAGTTGCAGAAACGGGCCCACTAATTGAAAACATCAGACAACCAAGATGGCCACTTCTTGTTGTAAAATATGTCATAATTAAGTATATAGACATGTTTCGGTAATGATTGGTTGCCATTCATTTAATTAACATATATCATGTGGTCCAAATGTTCAATCATAGACGTTGGTCAATTAAGCTTGACATGTTTCCAGGTTCTGATAATTGAGATAAATTGCAAACAAAATGCATATATTTGCACAAATAGTCTTCAAGCTGGTCTTTGCAAACACTGCATTTTGCATTAGAAGCAGGGGATAAAAAAAATACGTATGTCGACGTACTGGACGTACTGAAATAATGTGTGTAAGTCATCTTAGACATAATACTCTTCAACACACATACGTATATTTGAGGACGCACACCTACATTATATGAGTATTATTATTTGAACACGAAATACAAAGGATTCCATTAAAGATATATCACATCTTTATTACAAAACACAAACTGAACAACTAAAAAGAGTTCATAATATTTAAAACTATGTATTTATATAGTTATTGTTTTTCATGTAAAAACACACTTATCCGAAGAGTGCATTTTCTATGACCTCTAGTATATAATTTAGAAAATATGTCTGATGACCATTTTGTTCGGAACATATTTGCCGGAAACGGGCTCCTTGGATCTGGCACCATTCACCAATAAAATAACAACACACGAGGACAAACAACACTATACAATAAGAACACGCCAACTGTGTTATCATTCAGAGGTATGCAAACAGTTTTGATACACGTATGTGACAGTTCTGGCTTTCAACTTAACCGCACCGATGTACTGTCGGCTTTACAAACGCCACATGTATATACAACTATGATATTTCTTAGTTATTGTGTCTAGGCTGTCCTAGATCCCTAGATTGCTCAGTATGCTGTCCGATTAGCGCAGTGGTTACCGTGCTCACCTCTCATAATTGCAATCAGGGTTCGATCCTCGGACCGGGAAGAATGTACGGTAGTCGCCAGATCGGACAGGTGTGTTTTCTCCGGGCACTCCGGTTTCCTCTGACACCAATGACCACACATACGCTTTCATCCACGTCAACAATAGTGATTAATTTAAGTTGTTAAGCTTGTTTCGCAATCGTTTTATAATAGTTAAAGTTTAAACTTACTCACTAGATTTGCTAGTTCTTGTGTCCTTTCGTAATTGCATAGTATTTCTTAGTATGTGTGGCATTTTGAGGAAGAGCATGTGATATAGGACATACATGTTTGTATGTCCAGACATGCTACACACACAGGCGCTATTGTGGACGAACATTCGAACACATGTGTATGTCTCGACATTCGATGTACAAAACTATACAAGTAAGTAAGTAAGTAATTAAATGTTATTATAGTGATATTGTGTGTTGTATATTTACAAGCATTATTTCATAGTTATAACAACACCCGGCCGCTTCGGGCATATAAGTCACTTTAAACTATTTAAACAGATTTGAATATCGAATGTATATAAACGAATATATATTATACATGCGTAAATATAGTAATACACACATACACATTTATAATACAAAATTTACAATCTATTTAACAGGGTATTTGGGACAACATAGCCTGGACATTCTTTAGTGCTACTCGCAAAGTGCATAAGGCGAGTTTGCTTGTTTGTTTATTTATTTCTTTTTTCTTTTTGTCTTTATCCGCACCACAGTCTTAACTATTTATTTACTTATGGCTCTTGTTATTACTTATTTTCCCACTTTTGATACAATACTTTTCTGTTCAGTTGACGATTATGATTACATGCTTAGGTGAGCGAATTCAGCTGTTCTTACAGCTCATCTAACATATGAAAAAAATGTAATTTGTATGTTTATATATAATTATGCATGTTTATGTTGATCTATTTGTAAATATGTTGTAATCTTCAAATATTGGAGGAAAAATAAATATATATCTATCTAACTATTTTCGCGAATATTCAATTCATATAGAACTGTAATTACATTAAATTTAGAACATTATTTGGGTAGAGGTACGAGTACATAACTTGACACACCAAGTGGAACTTGCATACGTTAAACATGATAAAGATTAAACATCTTTGAAATTAATTAAATTCTGTACATATACAATCTCCGTCTATTCATACAGTCTACGAGAAACTGAGAAACATATACACAATGGTTGTGTACGACACAAGCCAGATTTTGAGAATCAGTCATGCTATGACGGTCTAGGGGAACTATTGCCGTTACATTCTGAAGTACTAATATCCCCTTTGTTTTGTGGTTATTTCGGGGAACCACCCACTTCCTTTCACTCCTTGTTGACACACATTCCGATATTTCAGGAACGAAGTATCACACAACTGATCTACAAACATTGGCCTCCAACGATGGTAACACCGAAGGATCCCAAACACAGGCTAGTGTTTCTACAGGAACTGGACACCATTCACAGGCAGATCGGAAACAAGCCAATCATAGTCCAATGTGTGTAAGTTGTATATATATTCGTGTTTCACCAACACCAAAAACCAACACAAATATAATGTGTATATTCTAATAACAAATCGAACTGTGGTACCAAACACTGTTTAAACGTGACATACGCATATTACTGTCTTTGCTGAACTCAATGAACGAAAAGACAATCCTCGTAAAAATAAGATTATATATGTTTCAACAATTTTAGTCCCTCAAAGGCATGTATGCGGTGCAGACATTAAGCATATCTATATAGTAGTAGCTACCGATTGTAGGAGTACTTTTTACGGCCCCATGGCCTTCACCGGGATGCAAAGCCGTTGTGATTATTTTCCCCTCATAAATTACAATGCACAAAACTCATTGTATTCTAGAAGTACACAAAATAGACATTTGTAATTTTATAGGAAAACACAGAAAACAGTATTTACAACCATGACGAATGCTATGTTTCCGACAAAAAATGATTTAAACATTGTAATATTAGAGGAAAACACACAATAAATCGTCCTATCTTGTAATTTTAAGAGGAAATCACACGACAAAGTGTTGCATCCCGACGAAGGCCATTGGGCTGAAAATTCGATACCGAGTCGATTTATATTATATCTATATAGTAGTAACTAAACAATATCAAGGATAATAAAACATACACAATATTAATTTCATAACTGCAACACCTGGGTAATACTGTTATGGTAGCAACCTTTTTCTTAGAAATTGTCACGGTCATTTTGCACACTGCGGAATATGTCTTTAGCTGATTGACTATATAAATATCCATCGGGGACCACATAGGGTGGTATAATCAATATCTTACATGTACGTTTCATTCAAACGTAGCTGTTCTATAGAAACGTTGGCCGATTTCGCAACAAAACCTTTTGTATTATATATTTGAAACTGAAGGAACGGAGCTGAACGTAGCGGACTGATCGCTGTAATGATGAATATACTGGAGCGTGCGAGGTTTGAGAGCGAAGTCTCCATTACACAGGTGATACGACAATTGAGAACAACGCGCCAGCAGATCATTCCAAATGTCGTATGTTTCAAAATAATTCGTTATTATTACTGTAGTATTATTATCTTCCGCCGCATAGCGGAATGGGGTTATTGGAATGGTCTCATTCCGTCCGTCCAGTCTGTCCGCACCAATCAAATAGTAGTTACGTGGCTAGTAGAACAATATGATTCCTGTTTAGTGGTATAGGGTTATGTGGCTATGATCATTTGTATGTGGCTATGAATTCCGTGTGTGTGGCTATATAGAAGAAATAGCAACTTATGTATACCCTACTTGGTACGTCCATCCGTCCGACACACATATGTGTAAGATCCATATTTCTTCAGCCGATTGAGGAATTTCATAATTTCCTGGAACTACTGTTACCCATATGTGATAGACCGCATGGTTCGACCATGTTGGTTCATGGTCAAGATCACACTTAGTGCTTTGCACAACTGTTAACGTACCAAACGCATGTCCAATGCGCATGTTTCAACCATGGCGCTTCAGGGTCAATGTCACACATTCGATCAGTGCCATTCGGCTTTATTCTGATTGTAAATAAAACAAATGTACAAATGGTTTCATTGGTATTGTGTAGATTTTTCCGGATACGGATATCTTAGAAGCTGTGTGGAGAGATATTAGCAATACTGCAGATTGCATTTAATATTACATACTTGTCTCCCTCTTGCATATAGCTGTGTTCTGTATTACAGTGTTTGTCTCATGGGTGGCACTCATCTTCCCGGTGACACTTCTAAGGATCTAGCAATCAGCCCGTAATTTTCTTATATGTACACGAATACATTACTGGCAGGGAAAGGTTCTGAGAAGATGGATGCTCTCTAAAATGTTTATATGGCGGATTGCAATTCAGATACTATCATCATTGGTCTAAAACATATTTATTCATTCATAATGTACAGTACATATATGTTATATACATAATGAAAATGGATTTAATCGAAAGCTTAAAGCTTATTGAGATTATCTCCATACTGTCGTCATTGTCAGATCAACCGGATTATTTCTTCAACTAACTTCTCTTTATATTAATAACTTCTTCTTTTCGTGCTCAGATTTGATATATTATGTTCTTGGACTTACTTCAAATATTCATTTAAGTGTTAACCATGTTCTTTTTAACGTCCTCAAATATGTACACACTAATAGTATCAATAGTTTAACGTAAACATTAGAAATTGTTTAGAACCTGTTTAGCATATATCGTGATTAGGATTCACGTATTTTCAGTGTTAAATATATTATGCTGCGGCATATTGTATAGCAACCAATTGATAAAGTGAAGAACTATATAAGTTTTCTTTCGTTCTAATCCCTTTCAGTATATTGCTGTTAATGTATATGTAAACGTATGTAGACGAGAAACTGTAAAGTGTAAGTCTTAATAAAGCATTCTTCTTCTTCTGTAAAATGTTAATTATATTATGTACATGTAAAATAGTGAAATATATAATGCTTAAACTAAATAAGAACGTTATTTAGGTACAACAGCATGCATAATTATGTCATTAGCCACTTTTAAACTATTGTGTTTATTCGTTGATCGCTTGTTTTGCAGGAACAGTTCCAATTCTGCCATGACGTGTTCCTCTCATATGCGGAGAGCAATTTAGTATACGCCAATATGTGATAACAGAGACAACAACGATAACATATCAACGATTAAAGGATGAATGACTATCGTTCCACTTGTCATATATCAATTACTAGTACACTTGAGTACATAGACAGAAATATTATAATATGTGTTCTCCCCTGTTGCCAAATAATGTAGAATCGGAATATACGGAAACTGAATTAAATACACATGAGCATAGCAAGTTCGGCGAATCCATTCCGGCGAGTGTTGCTCATGTACAACCTTCCTCATTATGACCGTAATTAGTTTATACATTTTTTTTGATGACAAAGCCCCTTTTATTCACATACAGGTACATTATATGCATTTATATACATTTATACATAAATGCACGCGATCATTTACATAAAACATATGATAATTATATGAAATGCAATAAACCTTAATCAATAGTCGACTTTTTTGTTTGACATGTATTGTTGTTCGTTTGTTGTTGCTGTTATTGTTGTTGTTGTTGTTGTTGTTGTTGTTGTTGTTGTAATTCCCCAACCTGTACACGTAAATACTGTTGCATTATGTCGCAATCGAAATGTAATACATTATATTGTGAATGATGATTGTTCTTAGTATCGCATACCATTTGGCTACCTTTTACCACTAAAATGCCAACAGAAAGGTATATGGATATAATTATGTTTGTGATAGTATGAAATATGTTTCAAACATATCAATAATTTGATCATCATATTGCCATTGTATTTGATTATAAACGTTGGTTTTAATAGACTGGATGACATACTAGTTGTCCCAATATATACCTTCATGTTTAATACCGTTGCGACTTTTCCATATAGACCATTTTGTTTCAAAGGTAATTGTATTAATTGACTTGCATTTCTGAGGTGAGAACTATATATATATCAAACAGAGAAACTGTTTCAGAATATGTGATTTCGTACTGCAGGTCATTCATTGATATGTTTTCGAGTATTGGTAGTATGTGATTCCATATTAAATGTGCATGTTTACAACCCACCCAATAACAAGTGACGGAGTGTTTCGCGTTCAGTCTTGCAAACTTTACAAACACCATATGAAAATCCCGCACACACATTTAAGTTAGATCCTACAACTTATATTAATCACTCTCATTCCTGATGGAATCCATCGCCACGATGGAGAGAGAAGAGACAAAGTGGAACTTAAGTGTATTGCCTATGAATATACGCGTAACTGTAACAGCTGCGACTCCGGACAGTTCGCAGCTGAAACGAACACACAACCACATGTGCACATGGATCTCAGGTTGGATCCCTCGTCTGACCATAATAAAATTAACAGTCTTTCAGGTGGGACTTTAGACCGAGGTCTCATGTCCGTGTGTATATGATTATGAAATATAGTGCCTATTAATTAGTTTATACACATTTATTTTCGCTCGATTGCGAAACAAGTTCTTATATCATTAATCGAATGGAATCCATCGGCATGAGGGAGAGATAGCAGCTATTTATTAATTCTAATGACGTATATGGATGTTTTGCTTCATAATTGACTATTCGTGAAATGAAGTTGTTGATATGTCAATGACTTGCTTTTGATACTGTTTTACTAATTTAAAAGTACTTCCTTATATAAACTGATTCAACGCATGAAATGCATACATATCATTTTGAGAACGTACATGCGTGTAGCAGCGTGTAAATGATTCAATACACACACGGCTCATTGTCTGCGGAAGGGTACAGTAACACTTATTCAGATATGTGGTGTCGGTTGACAGTATCCGTTGTTGTTGGGATGTATTTCGTTGAAGATGGGGAGTGGATAAACGTGACGGACCTCAAAACACTACTTCGGATACTAGTACGATATCACGAACGCAAAATCAATTGAACTGTGATGACATCAGATATGAGCTATCACCATCAGCTATACAACACCAGTCACCATCATCATATTCTTCTATCTACCTTATTCGAACTCTACACCGAGTATCGAATTATTATAAGTGCGGAAGCTATTCAGTTGGTTTCTGGGCGGTCGTTTGCTATACCCGGTGCCCTTGTGGACGGTCGTTTGTTATATCCGGTGCCATTGTGGACGGTCGTTTGTTATATCCGGTGCCCTTGTTGACGGTCGTTTGTTATATCCGGTGCCCTTGTGGACGGTCGGTTGTTATACCCGGTGCCCTTGTGGACGGTCGGTTGCTATACCCGGTGCCCTTGTGGACGGTCGTTTGTTATATCCGGTGCCCTTGTGGACGGTCGGTTGTTATATCCGGTGCCCTTGTGGACGGTCGTTTGTTATATCCGGTGCCCTTGTGGACGGTCGTTTGTTATACCCGGTGCCCTTGTGGACGGTCGTTTGTTATATCCGGTGCCCTTGTGGACGGTCGTTTGTTATATCCGGTGCCCTTGTGGACGGTCGGTTGTTATATCCGGTGCCCTTGTGGACGGTCGTTTGTTATATCCGGTGCCCTTGTGGACGGTCGGTTGTTATATCCGGTGCCCTTGTGGACGGTCGTTTGTTATATCCGGTGCCCTTGTGGACGGTCGTTTGTTATACCCGGTGCCCTTGTGGACGGTCGTTTGTTATATCCGGTGTCCGTTAGTGCCTGAACTAATGCTTGGGTGAGTACCCGATGCCAGTGCGTTGCATGAACTGGTACATGGGTAGAACCACCGATCCCCCACAAGCCAGCTGGATAGCTTCTTCGCTTGGAGGAATTTGACGCACACAGTGAGATTTGAACAAACAGCGATGAGGGACAGGACATTTAAATCAGTCAGCCACGGAGTACCTGTTTGATGTTACGTTATAGAGCTAGTCAGGTGTGTACACATGGTAGTAATTGTCAATGCATGCATGAATAACATCAATTGCTATTGTAACTTTGGTGGCACATTCATTTTAACTCAGTCCACTAAATATGTGATTAGATACATAGCAATATCCCTTCCAAGGATACACATACTTTCGTTTATTGTGTCTTACATTATAGCACCTGCACATGCTTTATCAGACACCATCGAGTGTGTTTTACGTGTTTTTATCGTCGCTACCGGTTTCCCATATGAGCGACGCCTCCTGACGAGATTAGTCATTTTAGATTTTAGGAGGATAGTGCAATGATACAGACATATACCCATTCCAGAATATCCTCTTGTTCTTTTACGTGCATGGTGTACAGCACCGACACAAGATATCGGCTTAAAATCCCATCAGAAAGACTGATAATTTTATTAGGGTCAGACGGGGGGATCAATCCCTGGGTTAACAGTCCAGCGTGTTACCACTGGACTAGACACAGTCGATCAATCTCTCTTATTTATATACACATTTTAGAATTATAGATTTTACTCTCATGAGTGAAGAAAATAATCATTCACATATTGCACTAATTTACCCAATATTTATCACATGTTGATACCAACTTTGTCTATATTTGATTCTAAATTAATTAACTAAAAGGATATAAATGTTACCTCTAAGGCAAGTCGCATAGTTTCTATTAACCTAGTGGTTAGTATGGACTAATATATATATTAACCTAGTGGTAAGTATGGACGCATATATATATATATATATATATTAACCTAGTGGTAAGTATTGACTAATATATTTATTATGGGTATGGACGCATACAAAATATTATATATATATTAACTTAGTGGCCCAATATTCACACCACTATAGCAGATGTTTCTCAACTAGTCACACCACTATGTCAGATGTTTCTCAACTAGCCACCATACCATAGCAGATGTTTCCTCAATATTCACACCACTATAGCAGATGTTTCCCCAATATTCACACCACCATAGCAGATGTTTCCCCAATATTCATACCACCATAACATATGTGTCCTCAATATTCACACCACTATAGCATTGTTTCCCCAATGTTCACACCACTGTAGCATTGTTTCCCCAATATTCACACCACTGTAGCATTGTTTTCCCAATATTAACACCACTATAGCAGATGTTTCCCCAATATTCACACCACTATAGCAGATGTTTCCCCAATATTCACACCACTATATCAGATGTTTCCCCAATATGCACACCACTATAGCAGATGTTTCCCCAATATGCACACCACTATAGCAGATGTTTCCCCAATATTCACACCACTATAGCAGATGTTCCCCAATATTCACACCACTATAGCAGATGTTTCCCCAATATTCTCACCATTATAGCAGATGTGTCCCAAATATTCAAACCACTATAGCAGATGTGTCCTCAATACTCACACCACTATAGCAGATGTTTCTCAACTAGTCACTCTACTATAGAAGATGTTTCCCCAATATCAACACAACTATAGCAGGTGTTTCCCCAATATCCACACAACTATAGCAGGTGTTTCCCCAATATCCACACAACTATAGCAGATGTTTCCCAAATATCCACACAACTATAGCAGGTGTTTCCCCCAATATTCGTACCACTATAGCGGTGTCTCCCCAATATTCATACCATATAGCAGATACTTCTCACAAACAGTTGCCACATATAGCCGAGTCAGCTCCACTATCGGAATAGCAATAAACATGCACCCTGATCAGAAGTCTGTTCTGTCTGATTGGGTTCTCTGATGTATGCTTTACGCTTATTGATCGTCGCTACAGGTTGCCCATAGGAGCGCCGCCTCCAGAAGAGATTACTCATTTTAGATTGTTTGAGGATAGTGCAATGATACAAACAGAGACCCATTCCAGCATCTCCTCTGGTTCCTTTACGTGCACGGTGTACAGCACCGACATGAGACCTCGGTTTAAAGTCCAATCTGAAAGATTGTTAATTTTATTAGTGTCAGACGGGGGATCGAACCTGCTATCCCTGGATTACCAATCCAGCATGTTACCACTGTACTACATATGTCTGTTCTCTGCTATTTGCAAAGGTCGCTTATATGCGACATTGGCGGGGAAAAGGTTAATGATCGTCTAGTTTTTCTATTATCTTCTTTGTCAGATAAAGTCCGATTTATACAATAATGTATACTAATTTGTTCTATCTAGTGTTCTATTGTTTAACCCTTTCCTTCATAGAGATTTAGGTTAATATACTATTATATTTCCATACAAACGACAGCCATTTAGTTATCATGCAGTGGATAAGTAATGGCCATATCTATCCCACCTCCATATATATTACTGGGACTAAATGAGATTCTGGCCTTTATTATGAATATTGGTTTGGCTACTACATTGTCAATGTATGTCGTATTGGTAATGGCGTCAATAGGTGCTTCTATGAGGGAAAGGGTTAATAACCTGATTGTATCAACTCATGTTAAATATTTGCTTACGGTAGAGTATACATACATTATGTGTTTTACGCTTATTTACCGTCGATACCGGTTGCCCATATGAGCCACGCCTCCTGAGGAGATTAATCATTTTAGATTTTGGAGGATAGTGCCTGATACAGACAGAGACCCATTCCAGAATCTCCTCTGGTTCTTTTACGTGCACGGTGTAAAGCACCGACACGAGACCTCGGTCCCATCTGAAAGACTGGTAATTTTATTAGGGTCAGACGGGGGATCGAACCTGCGATCCCTGGATTACCAGTCCAGCGTGTTACCACTGGACTACATATCCGTCTGTGGCGATGAATTCAGGAAGACATATATATAATAGTAATTAGCATAAACCAAGAGGATCTTTTGATTGGTCCATACAAACATACACATATCAAATCGCCAGTCTCAGGTAATGTAGACCCTACTAATAGAGGCATTTAACAGTGAGATGTGTGCTTTACGTTTATTTATCGTCGCTACCGGTTGCCCATATGAGCGACGCCTCCTGAAGATATTAGATAGTTTATATTTGTTCAGGATTGTGCAATGATACAGACAGAGACCCATTCCAGAGTCTCCTCTAGTTCTTTTACGTGCACGCGGAAAAGTTAAAGTCCCATCTCAAAGACTGTTAATTAAATATACTGCCCAAACCACGCTGTTTGTATCCAAATACATCCCCTCCCTCAAACATATAACTATATGACGCGAGGGTTACAAGATGGGTCACGTCTTGATGGATGATCGTAATTCGGCCTGTCTATTAACGTGCCTTCGTATGGGCAGACCTTCGTGGTATGCTCGAACATAAATCAAATAAACATAGCGACCAGAAACAGAACTATACGTTCTCGCCTGAGTGGAGGTCACGACAGCAATTAAAGGTTTATTTTACTTCCTGAATCGGTTTGAATGAATGATCCATATTTATATTGTGATGTGCATTGTTATACTACATGCTGGAGAATGGCGGATGATTGTGGTCTTAGCAGATTGAATAGTGTATTTAATAATATATTTATAATTATAATCAGTGTTTATATAGTAATGTCTGACTGTCCCAATTTGTGTTCCAATTTCTAAAAATGTTGCTAGCTTATATTGTAGTTGTTACAAAACCAGGTTTCCTAAAATTTTGCAATAATGAAATACATCCTTTTTAACATATTTAAAGTTCTTGTGAACATTGTTGAAAAATATATAATCTTATGTTGACTGGTAGGTTAATCTTATTTCAATATACTCTCTTGGTAGATCCAATTCTCCTTAACAAATCAAACCAGCAATGAGATTAATGTGCGTACATCACTTTTAGCATGTTTTACATTAATATTGCTGGTATGAAAATGGCAGAGTCATGCCTTGTATATTTTCTCCAACTCACCTAATAAATTAAAATGTGTAAGTCACTAACCTAATATTCTCTATTTGGGGCAACTAAAAACCACAGAATGTACTTACATACTGTCTATATATGTGTATGTATTTATGCATTGCACATGGTATATATCCACATAATTATCACTGGCTCTATTTATGCTAGCTGTTTACATTAACCCTAAACCTGCCGAATAACTTGGAGGAAATGTGTAAACAGCATAGATACAGATCAGCCGCGGCGCTGTGGCTGATCAGGATATATGTTGTTTGCTATTCAAACAAGTATTTAGCTCCACTTTCCGAATAGCAAACAGCATAGAGCCTGACCAGATGGCACGTTCTGTGTACATTTTGGATATATGGTGATTGCAGACGAGACTTCAGTTGTGATTGGCAGATTAAGGTTAATAATAAAAGCAGATTAGGAATCCTGGTGTATACTATACAGGGTTGTTATAATATACAGAGTTGCTATGATATACAGGGTTGCCATACTATACAGGATTGCTATAATATACATGGTTGCTATAAAATACAGGGTTGCTATAATATACAGGGTTGCTATAATATACAGGGTTGTTATAATATACAGGGTTGCTATAATATACAGGGTTGCTATAATATACAGGGTTGCCATAATATACAGGATTGCTATAATATACATGGTTGCTATAAAATACAGGGTTGTTATAATATACAGGGTTGCTATAATATACAGGGTTGTTATAATATACAGGGTTGTTATATTATACAGGTTTGCTATAATATACAGGGTTGCTATAATATACAGGTTTGCTATAATATACAGGGTTGTTATAATATACAGGGTTGCTATTATCTACAGGGTTGCTATTATATACAGGGTTGCTATAATATACAGGGTTGTTCTAATATACAGGGTTTCTCATATACACAGGGTTATAATATACAGGGTTGCTATGATATACACGGTTGCTATAATATACAGAGTTGCTATAATATACAGGGTTGCTATAATATACAGGGTTGCTATAATATACAGGGTTGCTATAATATACAGGGTTGTTCTAATATACAGGGTTTCTCATATACACAGGGTTATAATATACAGGGTTGCTATGATATACAGGGTTGCTATAATATACAGAGTTGCTATAATATACAGGGTTGCTCTAATATAAATGGTTGCTATAATATACAGGGTTATAATCTACAGGGTTGCTATAATATACAGGGTTATAATATACAGTGTTGCTATGATATACAGTGTTGCTATAATATACAGGGTTATAATATACAGGGTTGCTATAATATACAGGGTTATAATATACATGGTTGCTATGCTATACAAGGTTTCTATAATATACAGGGTTGCTATAATATACAGGGTTGTTATGATATAATTGGTTGCTATAATATACAGGGTTATAATATACAGGGTTGCCATAATATACAGGGTTATAATATAAAGGGTTGCTATGATATACATGGTTGCTATAATATACAGAGTTATAATATACAGGGTTATGATATACAGGGTTGGCATAATATACAGGGTTGCTATGATATACATGGTTGCTATACTATACAGTGTTATAATATAAAGGGTTGTTATAATATACAGGGTTGTTATAATATACAGGGTTGCTATAATATAAAGGGTTGCTATAATATTCAGGGTTGCTATAATATACAGGGTTGCTATGATATGCATGGTTGCAATAATATACACGGTTATAATATGCAGGTTTATGATATACAGGGTTGGCATAATATACAGGGTTGCTATGATATACATGGTTGCCATACTATACAGGGTTATAATATACAGGGTTATTATAATATACAGGGTTGTTATAAATACAGGGTTGCTATAATATAAAGGGTTGCTATAATATACAGGGTTGCTATCATATACAGGGTTGCTATAATATACAGGGTTGCTATCATATACAGGGTTGTCATAATATACAGGGTTGCTATAATATACAGGTTGCTATAATATACAGGGTTATAATATACATAGTTGCTATAATATACAGGGTTGCTATGATATACATGGTTATAATATACAGGGTTGCTATGCTATACAGTGTTGCTATAATATACAGGGTTATAATATACAGGGTTGATATAACATACAGGGGTACTATAATATACATGGTTGCTATAATATACATGATTGCTATAATATACAGGTTGTTATAATATACAGGGTTGCTATAATATACCGGGTTGCTATAATATACATGGTTGCTATAATGTACTGGGTTGCTATAATATACAGGGTTTTCTATAATATACAGGGTTGCTACAATATACAGGGTTGCTATAATAAACAGGGTGTTATAATATACAGGGTTGCTATGATATACAGGGTTGCTAAAATATACATGGTTGCTATAATGTACTGGGTTGCTATAATATGCAGGGTTTTCTATAACATACAGGGTTGCTATAATATACAGGGTTGCTATAATATACAGGGTTGCTATAATATACAGGGTTGCTATAATATACAGGTTGTTATAATATACAGGGTTGCTATAATATACAGGGTTGTTATAATATACAGCGTTGCTATAATATACAGGGTTGCTATAACATACAGTGTTGCTATAATATACAGGGTTGCTCTTATCTACAGGGTTGCTATAATATACAGGGTTGTTATAATATACAGGGTTTTTATAATCTACAGGGTTGCTATAATATACAGGGTTGTTCTAATATACAGGGTTTCTCATATACACAGGGTTATAATATACAGGGTTGATATGATATACAGGGTTGCTATAATATACAGGGTTGCTCTAATATAAATGGTTGCTATAATATACAGGGTTATAATCTACAGGGTTGCTATAATATACAGGGTTATAATATACAGGGTTGCTATGATATACAGGGTTGCTATAATATACAGGGTTATAATATACAGGGTTGCTATAATATACAGGGTTATAATATACAGGGTTGCTATGATATACAAGGTTTCTATAATATACAGGGTTGCTATAATATACAGGGTTGTTATGATATAATTGGTTGCTATAATATACAGGGTTATAATATACAGGGTTGCCATAATATACAGGGTTATAATATAAAGGGTTGCTATGATATACATGGTTGCTATGATATACAGAGTTATAATATACAGGGTTGTTATAATATACAGGGTTATAATATACAGGATTATGATATACAGGGTTGGCATAATATACAGGGTTGCTATGATATACATGGTTGCTATACTATACAGGGTTATAATATACAGGGTTGTTATAATATACAGGGTTGTTATAATATACAGGGTTGCTATAATATAAAGGGTTGCTATAATATTCAGGGTTGCTATAATATACAGGGTTGCTATGATATGCATGGTTGCAATAATATACACGGTTATAATATGCAGGGTTATGATATACAGGGTTGGCATAATATACAGGGTTGCTATAATATACAGGGTTGCTATAATATACAGGGTTATAATATACAGAGTTGCTATAATATACAGGGTTGCTATAATATTCAGGGTTGCTATAATATACAGGGTTACTATGATATACAGGGTTGCTATAATATACAGGGTTGCTATCATATACAGGGTTGTCATAATATACAGGGTTGCTATAATATACAGGGTTGCTATAATATACAGGGTTATAATATACAGAGTTGCTATAATATACAGGGTTGCTATGATATACAGGGTTATAATATACAGGGTTGCTATGCTATACATGGTTGCTATAATATACAGGGTTATAATATACAGGGTTGATATAACATACAGGGGTACTATAATATACATGGTTGCTATAATATACATGGTTGCTATAATATACAGGTTGTTATAATATACATGGTTGCTATAATATACAGGGTTGCTATAATATATATGGTTGCTATAATGTACTGGGTTGCTATAAAATACAGGGTTTTCTATAACATACAGGGTTGCTACAATATACAGGGTGCTATAATAAACAGGTTGTTATAATATACACGGTTGCTATAATATACAGGGTTGCTATAATATACATGGTTGCTATAATGTACTGGGTTGCTATAATATGCAGTGTTGCTCTAATATACAGGTTGTTATAATATACAGGGTTGCTATAATATACAGGGTTACTATAATATACAGGGTTGCCATAATATACAGGGTTGCTATAATATACAGGGTTGCTATAATATACAGGGTTGCTATAATATACAGGGTTGCTATAATATACAGGGTTTTTATAATCTACAGGGTTGCTATAATATACAGGGTTGTTCTAATATACAAGGTTTCTCATATACACAGGGTTATAATATACAGGGTTGCTATGATATACAAGGTTGCTATAATATACAGAGTTGCTATAATATACAGGGTTGCTCTAATATAAATGGTTGCTATAATATACAGGGTTATAATCTACAGGGTTGCTATAATATACAGGGTTATACTATACAGGGTTGCTATAATATACAGGGTTGCTATAATATACAGGTTGTTATAATATACAGGGTTGCTATAATATACAGGGTTGCTATGATATACAGGGTTGCTATAACATACAGGGTTGCTACAATATACAGGTTTGCTATAATAAACAGGTTGTTATAATATACAGTGTTGCTATAATATACAGGGTTGTAATAATACACAGGGTTGCTATAATTTAGTTATGTAACATGCTAGAGTATAAGGAAGTACACATGATAATCAAAATGTATATACTTTGTTTACCGGATGAAACTCGTTTGAATACGGATAAGGAAAACATATTGTATTACTTCATTTCATCCCCCCTCTCACACGGAACTAGTACAAGTAGATATTGTCCACTTAAATGTATGTCCGGTTTGTATCCATGCGCACTAATGATATGCAGCTGACATGCGTACTCGAATATACGGTTATATAAATGCGAATTCGCAGTGTTGGGCAACGGTCCTCGCAAGAAAAGGCGTGACTTGCGGGGTTCATTGTTCCAAAGATGATCTATTTACCAGATCCGGCACACGGTAAGTCGCACATCTGGACTAAATACATTTTGTTGCGAACTGTGCTATGCTTTCCTTGGTGACATTGACAAGAATACTGAATGTAAATATAAGTAATGAATCGTGGGGTAATAGTTTCCATCGGACACACTCTAAACACGTCCAATGTAGTTCATATCCCGATGGAATGAATATAGTAACCCGCGATTTAGTCCAAAGTAAATATATATGCACATACTGATAAAAACGAGAGAAACAATGTTTTAACAAAACATCAAATGTCTTCTAAGCAATAAGGCACGTGGTTTTATGAGCACTAAAATAGTTTATACAAATTTATTTTATCTCGATTGCGAAACAAGTTATTTTAACTCATATTAATCACTCTCGAGACCTCATTCCTGATAGAATCCATCGCCACGAGCGAGAGAGAAGAGGCAACGTGGAATTTAAATGCCTTGCTTGCCTTGCTTAAGGGCGCATTCGTATCGGCTCCAGCGGGGTTCGAACTCCGGACATCTCGCACCTGAAGCGAACGCGCATCTACTGCGCTATCACGACTTCCAAATGAAGTTTTATGAGCACTAGTATGATGAACAGTAGATAAGTGTGCATAATACTGAACGCAAAACAAACATGATCACATGTAGAACAGGTACTTGACTGTGACAAATGGCGTACGCTAGCTGACTCACAGACGCCTGGGGCTGTCCGTTTATAGCATTAATAGTGACGGGGTGTCATTTTCAAATTCGGATGGCCTAACATAATTATCTATAACGTCAAGCCTATTGCGTGTCATAGTGTTCTTAAAAATCAAAAATCAAATGTTTGTTTAGTTTTGTGGTTTTGAACCCGAAAATATGTGTCCAGACCCCAAGTGCCTGTGAGTTAGCTATATAAATAAGCTTATATAAAGTAGTAAGGAATGTCATAATATCACTCTATCTCGCTTTAGACAACGACTAAGTTATATGGTCCAAAGAAAAAGCCACATTTCCCGCTTCTAAATCGTATAGTCGCGACATACTTATGTACATTGTCTAAGTCATATAGCTCGACTAATGTGTCGGCGTCTTAACGAAATATACACCTCGCTTCGCTTCGATCGGTGTATATTTCATTAAGATGTACGGCCCAATTTGTGATCTATCCGATACATAACTGATAAAATCAGGATATCAAGCCAACCAGTCAAGCAAGACGGGTGTAATTTAAGCCCTGAATACAACAACAACAACAACAACAACAACAACAACAACATTTTTTCAACATTAAGCAAAATTACAGTGCTTCTAGTCTATTATAAATAGTATATAAACATAACATGTAATTTCATAAGTTTGTTGGTGAAGCCATAGATTAGACATTCCCAGATTTTCCAAAATCGATTTTATTTGGTATGCCCAATTAGAACCATTATACGTCACATTATTATTTGCGTCGTTTTTTAGCATTATATAAATTCGTTTAATGAGTGCATTATCATTCATGTTTAAAATTTTAATCCAATATCTTATCATATATACTTGTCTATTTATTTTCAAAGGGACTCTTCCAAGATCGCCATATAAACCACTTAAATTTGTGGATTTGTTTACAATAAGAAGTTTTCTGCAACAATTTGTATGAATTAATTCTATATTTTTTCCTGGGTTTAACCCCCACATTTCCGAACAGTAATTTAGGACAAATGCAACCAGAGTATCAAACAATTTCGATTTCTCAAATGTCCTAAATTCATATTGATTAAAAATAGAAAAACGTCGGTACATGGCCTTTGATGCATGTTCAGCTATGCATTTTTGGTTCGGTGCCAATTGCCATTTTTAAAGAAGTATATACCTAGGTATTTAAAAGAGGAGACAATTTCAATTTGTTGATTGTAGAGATAAAAATTGTGAGTAGTATGTCTTCCTTTTCTCGAATATCATAACCTTCGTTTTATTAGTATTGATTTTCAGACCAAATGTATTACAATAAATTTCTACGTCATTCAACATAGATTGCAATGATGTCGGTGATGTAGAGAACAGTACATGGTCGTCTGCATACAAAACAATAAAAAGCTGTAGTTCATCTAATGAAAATATTCCATTTAAATTTGAGTTTATATTATTCCTTATGACATTCACGAACATCATGAATAAAAGACTTGAGCTCGGATCACCTTGTTTCACGCCGAGATGTGAATCAATGTAGCTGGAATGAATCTTTCCATTATGTTTTATGGCAGATCTTACAGTATTATACATATATTTTACAGCTGTTATCATTTTTGTGCTGACTTGTTCAGCAAGTAATTTTTGCCATAAAAATGCATTAAAATAATTCAGGTAAACACTTCTGGATTTTACTGATAAGGCCTGCGAAACAATGGCTTGCGCCTCAGGATTTAAATATTGAACAGAGTTTCGGGTACTGCCTCTGGTTCGGTGGAAAGGGACTTGCACCATTGGAATGCTTTCTGAAATTGAAAGAGAGACAACAGGCCAGCTACAATATTAGCTTTCCCTGCGATATGTACAGCCCGGAACAAGATATTGTGTTCCATTTTGGCGCGGACAAGACATCTGACCAAGCGCATCATAATCAGATCCTTGGACGTTTGTTTGTTCAGAATAAAGACTGTGGCTTCATTATCAGAATAAAACAGTATCTTATGATTCCTCATTTTCCGCCCCCATATTTCCATGGCAAGTACAATTGGAAACAGCTCCAGAACATTAATATGGTGTGCAGCAAACTCACCTGACCACTGTTCTGCGAACCACTGAGTGCCAAAGACTGCTGCAAATCCAACAGTTGATGCAGCATCAGTGTATAATTTGAGTACATCCGATGGTAACCATTCATCATTTAAAAACATACATCTACCATTAAACGTCAGCATGAAGTTGTACCACATGATCAAATCCGCCCTGGCTTCATTATTCAGCCTAATGAAGTAGTTAGGGCACAACACACCCATAGTAAGGTCATACAATCGCCTTTAAAAGGTGCGACCCGGAACTACACATACACAAGCAAAGTTGAGCAAGCCAATCAACGATTGTAACATTTTGAGGGTAACTTTCTTTCTCATTCTCATGTCTGCTAATTCTTTTATGACACGGGCTACCTTATCAGCTGGTAGTCTAATTTCCATAGCAACCGAATCTACTTCAAAACCATATATAACCATGCAAGTGCAAGGTAGGCATGTCTTTTCTTTTTTAATAGGAATATTTATCTTTGTGCACATATTCAAAATGTCAGACAATGATGAGCTGCACTGATGTGTGCCGGCCGGACCCACAAAAAAGAAATCGTCAATGATATGACTCATGACAGCCTTGTGTCTAGTTTCCATGACCCATTGCGAGGCTGAAGAAAATAAACCCCTAGGTAAACAAGCATCCATAAAATACATAGATATTCCCTGCTCATCAGTCCATGTAAAACCTAATAGATGACGGTCATCTGGATGAATTGGTATCAAGCGAAAATCATCTTCAATATCAGTTTTAGCCATTAAAGACTTACGCCCACTCTCTTTGACCTTGTCAACAACCGTATCAATAGTGTCATACATGACTTTAGTATGTTCCTTTTCAATTGATGAATTAACCGACTGGCCTTTGGGGTAAGATAAATCATGTATCATATGAAATGTGTTTGGTTCTTTCTTTGGTACAATGGCTAAGGGGGAACATATAAGCTTAACAGGTTTTGATGGAAATGGACCAATGATACGCCCTTTTCTTAATTCCTTACTGAGCTTATCGATAACCACTGCTCTGTTCATCAATGCAGATGGATGGATTGTACAATGCTGATTAACATTAACAAAGTTACTTGGGATCATGAAGCCAAACTGAAAACCCTCCACTAAAAATTGCACTTCATGGGCATCATATCCTAGCACAAATTTGTGTAAAATTTCACTTTATACTGGTGTGGTTATTGGCTGAACGAAAAATATGTTCAGCAGTACTTGACTTAGGTACTCTATGATCAGAGTGAACGGATGGTGCAGCCGGAGATTGCTGATTCTGATGCAGCATGTAGCATTTGCTACGGGGATGGCCCTTTTGCCCACAAGAACTACATATGTGAGGATACTTGCACGACCTGAACGAGCAACCTTGCTTATTGTAGCTGTGGCAAGAAAATATCTTTCCCCCACTGCTTTTGTTGCCTCTCTCTGGGGGAGAGACTGGCATAGCCATTGCTTTAACATACAGTTCTGTATGCATGGAAGCCCAAGGGAGAGGCTGTGTCTGGCGATGGGCACGGAATGTACGGTCGTAAAAATTGAAGGCGGCTACACCACGCGTTCTCTCTAAATCTCTGATTAAATTACAATATGCAAGGAGACCGGACACATCATCATTACACTTCTCTAAATATACATCCATAAAAATATGGAAAGCTGTCAGCCATTGGTTGATGCCGAGCAGCCTAGTGTTAGAACGGGGCCTGATGGCAATATCCTGTCCACATGCAGCGGAGAGCTTCACCATTACGGAAGTATCGTTAGCAGAATTCCGTGGCAGCAATTCTGACATTTCAAAAAATTCATTGCACCAGATGGTCTGTTTGAGTTTATCGTGTACCACCAGGTAGATCGGTGAATGACATTGTGGACAGTTAGTCATGGAGGAGCTACATTCGTCGCCGCCTCCTACACCCACAAGTATCCCCACCACTACCACTATGTGGTCATACCATTTACGCCCAAGTGCATTATTGGGCACACTTCCGAATTTCCTTCTACATTGCTCTCCTGATTTGCCATTACTGGATTTTCGCTATTTATGGTTGTTGGTGCTGCTACCAAATTCCAACTAATGAGTTCATCGATCACTGCGGCCACAAGTTTGGCTTGATTAGCCTCTCCGCTCAGCGGGGCAGCCTCATCCGATGCAGCCGGACTCGCTTTAGAGCGTTTCACAGCATTGGGTTTGGGAGCTTTCATGGCCGAGCTTCCCCGTTTCCCTCCTTTTGGTGGTATGCTGACCTGTAACTAGAATAATGACATAAGACTCAATGTTTATGTACTCTCCACCAGAATTAGGTTCGGCCACGAAGCAGTGTTTATGTTTGTACCTATCCAGCATATGTTGTGCAAACTGGCTACAGGCTACCAACTATGACATATGTACACTATAAATGGGTTGCCAACAGGCCACAGGCACCCAAAAGTCAACTAAGACAAGTGTACATTTGGTTACAACCGGATAACGTACAATCTGGCCACAGGCCACCAACAGTCAACTAAGACAATTGTACACCATAATTTGGTTGCAAACAGGTAAAGTACAATCTGGCCACAGGCCACTAATAGTCAACTAAGACAATTGTACACTATAATTTTGTTGCAAACAGGTAAAGTACAATCTGGCCACAGGCCACCAACAGTCAACTATGACAATTGTACACCATAATTTGGTTGCATACAGGTAAAGTACAATCTGGCCACAGGCCACTAACAGTCAACTATGACAATTGTACACCATAATTTGGTTGCACACAGGTAAAGTACAATCTGGCCACAGGCCACCAATAGTCAACTATGACAATTGTACACTATAAATTGATTGCAAACAAGTAAAGTACAATCTGGCCACAGGCCACCAACAGTCAACTATGACACTGGCCACAGGCCACCAACAGTCAACTATGACACTTGTACACAATAAATTGGTTGCAAACAGGTAACGTACACTCTGGCCACACACAGACAAACTATGACAGATGTACAGTATAATGTTGACGCACATATACAAAGATACAAGCTGGCCTCAAGCCGCAGACGGTCCAACTATGATACATATAAGTGAACAGTATAAATATGGTTGCAAATAGGTAAGGTGCAATCCGGCCACAGGCCATCAATAGTCAATGATTGACAGTCACACAATGATTGTCCACACACAATATCTTAGTATGTTTATATCTTGGTTATATAAAATATGTGGTAGAAATAGGTACCGGTTGGCCACATGCCACAATTGGACTTATATCGACACTAGTACCCCAAATAAAGTGTATCCCTGTGTAAATTACACAGCCATAAGCACCATTATATCTGTAAAATGTATAACATTGTATAATGTATAACCACAAAAACATGTAAATTGTGCGAAGAGTAGATTGACCTCTACAGCAACGAGGACAGCCATTCGGACACAACACCAGCATTGTATATAACTAGATATATATTGGTATTTCGTGAAATTTGCATAAAGCTGGGTTTTAATTTAAACACTTTTGATAGACTATATACCCTTCTAGGCCATTATTCTCTACATTGAAATAGTACCTGGGTCTCATATCTTTCAATAGTACACTATGAATGCACAATTTATGTTTTGCTGAAATGTCACTGTTATTCGTACAGTCTATATGACCCATACGTGCGTAACACAGGTCTTAACAAGACCAAGAAGTATCTCGTATAATACAATCCCGAATACTTCTCAAGTATTTGGGATAACAATATTATTAGACAAATGCATACCGTCCGAGCAAAAAATGCATTCCCTACAGTCAGTTCCACATGCCCCGATGCCACCAATATACCATAGGAAGGTTTGACATGTCAATGTGGCGTTGCAGTGCCGCATTAGTCTGTATCACCCTACCATTATACGAGGCATCCGGCACAGTAGATCTGGGAATGAGTTGGGTCACAACAACAGATTTTACCAACAAGCCTTCCAATAGAAATGCAGCATAAGAAACTAAATCGTTTGCTAATTTCTCCGGTGAGCAAGTCAGGTCGCACAAGTCGTTAGACCCAATATCAATAATCACTAGGTCAGACCCCCGGATTACTGGATCTACAGAGTGCAACCTACGCCCCTGTTTCAGGCTCAAGCCACCCAGCCCGATACACGTCAATGAGAACTTTGACTCCGGTAAGCCAACATTTAAGTCGGTACGATCATAGGCCATTAGAAATTCACTGAAACGACGCACAAAACTGTGGCCAAACAACACCACCTTCAACGGTGCAAATTCCGCATCCATGTTTAAACACACGTTGACGAGCGCTGAACAGCAGAATTTGATTTACCAAATTTGTGACCGTGGCTGGCTAACTCGAGCCAAAACACAATAGGCATATAACAGTATACACTCTAGACAATCAAATGCAATAACGCATACGTATCTGAGAACGCAGACGAAGATAAATTTTGATGTAAACAGTCACTGCAATTTAAAGCAGGTTATCTTCCAGCATCAAAATGGCGCCCTGCTCGAAGGGACGCTTCCGCTAGGGGGCGCGGTAGCGTCTAAAAATATCCCATACAAACTGCATAGTGTGGGGCGTTCAAAAATTAGCCAGGGCTGATCCAAAATATTTTATCTACGCTAAATAACATTTTCGCAGTCTATGAACACAGAATAGAGTTTTTGACCTGTGTGTATTACTTTGGATATTATAGAGTGTAGTATAAACACACACTCGACCGTGCTTTTGCCCTTTTGGAAACCAAATTGAAAGTCTGATAATGTTTCGTACTTTTCTGACCATACTGTTTGTCTATTAAGAAGAATTTGTGAATATACTTTGGCTAGTATATTATTTAAAGTAATGCCTCGATAATTCTTTGCTTCTTTTGGGTCACCGCCTTTAAACATAGGTATAATATACCCCATACCCCAACTTTCTGGATATTCACCGGTATTAAATATGCTGTTAAAAAGAGATACAAGGTGAGTTGAAATAATGCTATTAGATGCTTTAATAATTTCAGCCGGTAATTCATCGGGTCCCGAAGCTTTACAGCTATTTTGTTTATACACTGCTTTATGTATTTCAAATTCTGTTATAGGACAATCTAATTCATCGTTTAATACGTTTTTCATATTAATATTATCATTGTTTAAATCAATGTTTGGCTCTTCGCCATATAACGTGTTGAAATGCTCATGTAAATCATCAACTTTAATTTCATCATCCTTAGTAAATGATTTTTTATAGCATTTTTTAACAGATTTCCAGAATTTACGCGGCTGACACTTTGCAATATTTTCTAGTCTATGTCCTTCTTGTATTTTATTTTTGTTTGGCACGATTTTTGGTTCTATTGTATTTCGTACGCATCTTTGTAAAACTCGTTCTATTTTCTTCCGTTTTATGTTTTAAGAATATATTTCGCACCTTCTTGAATTCATGCTTGGCTAATCTTCGTTGAACCACTTAGAATTATTGGTAGTAAAAGCTTTTTGTTTTTTGAATGTTTGCTGTTTACCAAAAATTGTAAATGCATTATTTTGTAAGACATCCGTTAATTGTTTTACACGAGTATCAATCGATAAATCGGTGTTATTCGCCATATTTTTATTAATCATATCACGCGATAATGAATTTTTAAAAATATTTACTTTCTCTTCATCCCATATTATATTTTGTCCCATATCTGCGTTTTCAGATTCTACCGTTTCCTGTTCATGAGTATGTGTACAATATTTCTTGAAACAGGAAACAATTGATGCATGATCAGATAAGGCAGTGAGTTCTAACATATTAAATTGAGAAATTGTGTTCACGATAGAGATATATTTCTTTATTTATAGAGGGTGACCTAATTAGTTTTGAACTAATCCTCCTTAGGGCCCTCTTCAATTTGTTAACACTATAGAATAAATGTACATACACAATAATTATAACATAGTTACGCCGTACAATATACATGCATAATGTTGTACAATGTAACTTAATATTGTTGTCAATCAGTAAATAATCCGTTACGCTAAGACCATGAGATGAACAGAATGTAAAATTACCTAGTTCGCCGTCATTATGTACCCGCCCATTTGCTATTATGTGATTGGTAGATTTACACAAAGATATTAATCTACGCCCATTTGTGTCGACCACGTGGTCTTTCGCGCGTGTTTCTATTCTTCGTGTTTTTCGCTAATCCAAGTTTCACAAAGTAAAAGTATATCATATGAATTTACATAGTCTATAAACTCTTCATCAGATAATTTTCTGGAAAGTCCGTTTATATTCCACGCATGAATATGTAACTCCTCCTGCTCGTCCTAATTTTTCACCTCATGGAACGGCCCTTCAACGCCCTCGCGTACCAATTATTTAGATCCTGCCCATTTAACAGTTTTTCCGGATTTGCTCTCCCTGTCCATAATGGGGTACAATTCCTTTCGTCTGGCTAGTACAGTCTTTGTTTGTTGAACATCGACGCCCTGTTTTTTACTTTTAGTTCGTTCAATTTTCCTATGGCAGTAATTCGCACCAGTTCCCTGTCCTTGGCTGCATGAAATTTCACCACGATTGGTCTTATTCGTATACATACCGTCTAGTGTAATTGCACTAGCCTTCAATAAGTCGGTATATATATTGAAATTGTAAGCCGTGTGTTATATTTGGGTAATATGATTACAGTAGTAGTAGTTATAAGAATTGTAAGTTCTCTGCGTTACAACGTATAGCTGAGAACGAATGTCTTAACACGGCCTGTGCACACAAAATACACGGCGGATTAGTCGAGTATTTCGTGCAGAAATATATTCATACAGGTATTTATAGGGGAGATAACTGCTGGGACAGCTTATGATAACATGACACCAGAACAAAGATTGTCTTACATGTTAAACTCTTTTCCAAGAAAGTGCGCAAAATTTATTGTTAAATCGTATCTTTACAGACGATCATGTATGTATAACCATTAATATAGATATATTAATATGAAATATACATTATGTTATATTTATATATATCTATCATTATTGCTGTAATCACATTATAACCAACTTAAAATGCTACATCAATTTTGTAAATTATGTATAGGTGACTTATAGGCCCGTTGGGCCGGGTGCTTTTTAAATTATTGTAATATTTTGCAAATTTGTTATATCATGCACATTTCACTATAATAAACCATTTACTTACTTACTTACTTACTATAGGGTGATTTTGTGTGGTAATCACTTCTACGCTAGGATAACGCGAGGGCTATTCGATATGTAATATTCAAATTCACATTTTTATACTGAAATTCCGGATTATAGTTTGCTTATATGACATAAACATTTTCAATACCAGTTCTTGATATGTCAGATCATAGATGAATATCCACAATGTATGCATTATATACATTTTATGTTTTTGAGTAAGTAGGGACATACAGGGTAACATAAGATGAAAATATCCCGTCATCTTATATCCAGAAAAACAGTTTAAAGCATTGCTATGGGTACACGTTTCCTAATGGGTTTTTCGTGTGCGGCTTTGCTGTTTTCATGATGGATATGTAATGGTCATTTAGCGTACATATGTCACATAATGTGTGAAACAGAATTATAAGATGTACAATGTATGTAAATGCTGTATTCATCCCATCCTCGAAATAAATGTTGTACTTAGCCCCGGCAACAGTTGTTGTGTTGTATTTTGTGAGTGGTGGTGTTAAGACCTTTGGTTCGCAATCGAGATCAACTAAATATATATAAACTGAATAATGGTAGTTTATACTTTGGGGGAATATATGTAAACATGTATAAATAGGTATTTAATTTAAAAATAGTCTTTTGTGCCTGTCAGATAAAGTAGGACAACCGGTAGCGACGATAAATAAGCGTAAAACACACACACACATTAATTCGATGCTAATATAGATCTAAATAAAATCTAAAAAGCGCACCAACAAAATCTAGTTGGTGTTACTCTTAGAGTGCGTAAATGACGTCAAAATACGGCCACTTTTGGCGTCACTCACTAAACAATGTTTTATTTCAGATTTGGATAGTTGGATTAATAGTTCCAAAAGAGCTCTATTTTATAAAATGGTTGCATGTTCTTTGAGCTTCAAGCCATATTCTAGAATGTTTTAACATGAATGTATCAAATTCTGGAGACGACCAAATATTATCAAAGTTACAATTCTCCGAATGCCCAGAATCTCTTAGTATCACAGGGACAGTTTATGTATTCTATACCATCAAATTGAGATACACGCTACTCACTTCACGGTGGTAGCCTAATTATGATCTGACTAATCAAATTGAGACGTGTAATATGTTCTGAATTAGTATGTGTGTTTTACGTTTATTTATCGTCGCTACCGGTTGCCCATTATGGGCGACGCCTCCTGAAGAGATTAGTCATTTTAGATTGTTGGAGGATAGTGCAATGATACAGAGAGAGACCCATTCCTGAGTCATATTTGGTTCTTTTACGTGCACGGTGTTAAACACCGACACGAGACCTCAGGTTAACGCTCTGTAGCTAAATATATGTGTACCTTAATGCAGTAAAAATGTCTTTGATCTATCCTAAAGCGGCGTAATTAATTAAACAGTTTGCATAACTGAAGCATTGCATTAAATACCGCCTTGCTGCTTTTCACGGTGATTAAAGAATATAACTTGTGATCCTATAATCCCTTTTCACGCCACTGGCAATATCTCTCAATTGTCGTTTATAGAAATCACTCAAATTAACAAAATGACACGCATGGGGGATCGTTTATAGAAATGGAAATTTCTTATATTTTAATTTCAATTTTTAATTTTTAAAAATAGGCATTTCTGACCGAATTATTGGGGCGGCGGACGCTCTTGTTCCTCCGGCCATGTAATTAGCTGTTCGTCTATATCAATCAGATGGGCTTTATGGGCTTTTTAGCCTAAAGAAATTGAAAAAATAAAAAATTGTCATATTTATATATCAGTTTAACTGTAAACACGGATTAGAACAATGTCACGACTGTTTAATGCACCGATATCGTGTTAAGGAGTCGCTTGTATATATAGTAAACATCTGCTATAGGGGGTTGAATGTTGGTGAGACACATCTGATATGTGTGGTTAGCCTGGGTTCCAGTCTGTCGAGTTTTCATTTTTTAACTTCTAGCCAAATTGTTGATGTGATCAGAAGCTCAATAAGGCCCAATTAATAGTCTCGGTGTTAAAATATATTTATTGGACTGACCAGGCAAAATATATCGACGCCTGTTCCCAGGCTAATGTGTGGTTATAAACTTCATTTAATTCACAACGATTGCGAATCAAGCTGTACCAACTTATATTAATCACTCTCGTTGGTACGGATTACAGCGTACATGTGGTCATTCGTGTGGGAGCAGAACTCGGAGTACCAGGAGAATACCCACCTGTCCGATCCGGCGACGACCGACGGTGCCGTCTCACATACTTCCCGGGCCAAGGATTGAACCCGGGTTGCATTGGTGAGAAGCGACCGTGTTAATCGGACAGTCTTGGTGACTGACGGTGATAATGCTATAGGGTGTGATTGTTGGTGAGGAACATATGTCCTAAGGGATGACGGTTGGTGAGAAACATATGTCCTAAGGTATGACGGTTTGTTGATGAACGTCGGCTATAGGTGGCAACTGTTTATGAGAAGCATCTGCTATAGTGGTGTAAATATAATAAGCGCACGCTTCCAGGGCTCACATTCAAACAAAATCGTTCGTTTATGAGTAATGTATGTTTTGTGTTTACAGGTTTATTATCTATAACATGGCTGTATCTCTTAATAGCTCAGGCGGGTGATGTTCATCCGAACCCTGGCCCATCGCTAACGAGCTCTACCAGTTCTTCTTCATCTACCAGTTCCTCCATATCTAACACATTATCAGAACTAATAACAAACACCAGATGCCTCTCATTTTTACAATATAACGTACAAAGCCTCCTGAACAAGATTGACGTTCTTGGAGCTGAGTTTGGTATTTTTGATGTCCTTGCATTCACAGAAACATGGCTAAATCCAAACATCTCTTATGACAACATCAAACTACCAGGCTTTCATATTCCAGAGAGAAGGGACAGAACTGAGAATGGTTATGGTGGTGTTATCGTGTACTTGAAGGAAACTGTACACTACAAAAGAAGGTTTGATCTCGAACCTAGAAACTTAGAATGTATCTGGATCGAATTGATGCCTTCTAACTCCAAACATATCCTGTTTGCTGTTTTCTATCGCCCTCCAAACGCAGATGCTAGTCTTACAAAGCTAATAGAGGACTCGCTCAGCTTGGCTCTTGATTCAGGTATATCGGATGTAATCGTTACTGGTGACTTTAACTTTAATGAGTCAAACCCGAACATGAGTCGCAAACTCCATTCCATCTGCCAGCAATTTAGCTTAGAGCAACTTATTGTTGAACCCACTCCCTTCACAGAGTCTTCTTCTTCTATACTGGACCTATTTCTTGTATCCTGCAGCAACAGCGTAATAACTTCTGGTGTAGGAGAACCTGTTCTAGACCAAAACCAACGGTTTCATTGCCCTATTTTTGCTTTATTTACATTTTCTAAACCTCATGTCAGGTCTTTTAAACGCTTAGTGTGGCTATATGACCGAGGAGACTACACCTTACTTAGACGGAGGATCAGTGAAACTAACTGGAAACTGTTCAAGAATGATGACATTAACACATACACTACCTCTTTTACGAACAAACTCCTTGAACGTTCCAAAGAATGCATTCCAACAAGAAACATTACAGTTAAACCATATGATACTACATGGATCACAACGAAAATAAAGAAACAAATTCTAAAACGTAAAAAATACTATCGTAAAGCTAAACGCACTCAGAACCATATTCACTGGCACAAATTCAGAACAATTCGCAATGAAATAGTCACACTTATCCGGTCTGCTAAACAAAACCATCTTCTTAAAATGGCTGATTCTCTGAATTCTGAAACAACAACCCCAAAAGACTGGTGGAAACTCATTAAAACATTCATCTCACCTGCTAATAAACAAGTCATCCCTCCACGTATAGACCCGGTCACACAAGAACTTGTCCTTGATTCTAAGTCGAAGTCTGATCTCTTGAACGACTTCTTTTGTAGTCAGTCTTCACTTAACAACCCCAGTAAGGAACTTCCTGAGATTCACTATCAAGATCATATAAATAAACTTGATTATATTTATATTACCCTACAAGACGTTGAAGAAGCTTTAAGATCTCTAAAAATCAACAAAGCGTCGGGACCAGATGGAATTAGTAATCGGATCCTGCGTGAAACTGCACCTGTGATTAAGTATCCTCTTTGTTCTCTGTTCAATCATTCACTAAGCCGCAGTACGGTACCGCATACTTGGAAAGATGCTAATGTCTGTGCTATCTTTAAAAAAGGTGACCCATCTTTACCAAACAACTACCGACCGATTTCCCTGCTCTGTTGTATAGAGAAGGTATTTGAGCGTATCATATTCAAGTATCTGTTCAACTTTCTTCGTGATAATAACTTCCTCTCTCCCCTACAATCTGGGTTCAGACAAGGAGACTCATCAGTGAATCAGCTCACCTATTTGTACAATACCTTCTGCAAGGCTCTCGATGAAGGACTTGAAGTAAGAACTGTATTCTTCGATGTTAGTAAGGCCTTTGATAAAGTATGGCATAAAGGTATACTCCACAAGTTAAAAAATGCAGGACTAGATGGATGTTTATTTAACTGGTTTTCTGACTACCTTTCTAACAGACGCCAATCTGTTGTTCTACCTGGTACACAATCAAATTGGTCAACTGTAAATGCAGGAGTTCCACAGGGATCAATCCGTGGTCCACTTTTATTCTTAGTGTTTATCAACGATATCGTCGATGATATGGGTTCTCAGGTACATCTATTTGCTGACGATACCAGCTTACACATAATTGTTGATCATCCAATTTCAGCTGCGGAAATTGTACAATCCGACATTGAAAAAATATCAAATTGGGCGGACAAATGGTTAGTCACGTTTAATCCTTCCAAATCAGAAACTATGACCATATCACGTAAGACCCATAAACCATTCCATCCACCACTACACATGTACGATCAACCTATCACTTTAGTAAATTGTCATACACATCTTGGTGTCCACTTTTCTGACGATGGCTCTTGGCATGCTCATATCAACTCCACCATAGAGCGGGCATGGAAAAGAATACATATCATGCGAAAGCTTAAGTTCCAACTAGATAGAAGATCTCTAGAAGTCATATATATATCTTTCATCAGACCTCTTATTGAATACGCAGACGTAGCTTACACCAATTGTACACACTATGAGAAACTGGAACTCGATAAAATTCAGCATGAAGCTTCCCGTATTGTTTCTGGGACTACCAAACTAATATTACTTCACGAACTCCATAGAGAAGTTCCATGGGAATCCCTTGAGTGCCGAAGACATAACCATAAACTAATCATGCTTTACAAGATGAAGAATGGCCTAACTCCAGATTATCTTTCTTCTCTAGTCCACCTACTGTAGGGGAAACTTCTAGGTATAATTTGCGCAATGCAGACGATATCCAATCTATACGGACGAGAACATCTCTATACAACAATGCTTTTCTACCATCGGCTCTGAGGGACTGGAACGAACTTTCAAACGAACTACAAAACTCACCATCACTGGCATCATTCAAATCGCAATTAAAGAGTAACGTCTCAAAATGCCCCAAATATTTCTACAATGGTGACAGGAAATGGCAAGTATATCATGCTCGACTACGTACTAATTGTAGCTCATTAAACCAGCATTTGTTCAGCAAAAACATTTCTCCATCACCCCTCTGCCAATGTGATCTAACTGAGAGTAATCATCATTTCTTCTTTGAATGTCTCTACTACAATGACATCAGGGTCCGTCTCTTAGCAACTACCTCTAAATATTGCACCACAACACTATACACTCTATTACACGGAGACCAGAATCTTAGCGATAATTTCAACGCACATATATTTGCAGCAGTCCAAAACTACATACGAGAAAGCAGACGATTTTCATGAGCAACTGTTCACAAAATGTAGCATGCTTGCTCCGGCCATTAAACAATCCGAATGAATATATTTATTATTATTATCTTTTTATTCTGTCCCATTTCTTCTGAGTCAATCTCAATTTCAACGTTCTCCATCAATTACTACATGTACTTATCCTATTGATTTTCTAACTTACAGTCCATGATTAAAAACAATAATGAATTATACTGACTTTTTTCAAATTTAAATTAATAGTTTAGACAAGATTACAACACTGTCATACCGTAACATTAAGTACCTTACTATAGGAGAAGACCTCTATAAGCTATAGCTTCCGGTTCTAATCCTTTTTCTTACATGTTTCTAAATGTTGTGTAAAATGTAAATTTGTACATGTTGTATCATTGTTTGAAATAAACTATGTTTAAACTAAATATTGGGGGAAATCTGCAATAGTGGTATGAATATTGGGGGAAATCTGTTATAGTGGTGTGAATATTGGGGGAAATCTGCTATAGTGGTATGAATATTGGGGGAAATCTGCTATGTGAAACTAGTTGAGGAAACATCTGCTATAGTGATGTGACTAGTTGAGAAACATCTGCTATAGTGGTGTGACTAGTTGAGAAATATCTGCTATATTGGTGTGGATATTGAGGAAACATCTGCTATAGTAGTGTGACTAGTTAAGAAACATCTGCTCTAGTGGTGTGAATATTGGGGAAACATCTGCTATAGTGTTGTGACTAGTTGAGAAACATATGCTATAATGGTGTGAATATTGGGGACACATATGCTATAGTGGTGTGAATATTGAGGAAACATCTGCTATAGTAGTGTGACTAGTTGAGAAACATCTGCTATAGTGGTGATCTAGTTGAGAAACATCTGATATAGTGATTGGCTAGTTGAGAAACATCTGCTATAGTGGTGTGAATATTGGGGACACATCTGCTATAGTGGTGTGAATATTGAGGACACATCTGCTATAGTGGTGTGACTAGTTGAGAAACATCTGCTATAGTGGTGTGACTAGTTGAGAAACATCTGCTATAGTGGTGTGAATATTGAGGACACATCTGATATAGTGGTGTGTATATTGAGGACACATCTGCTATAGTGGTGTGAATATTGAGGAAACATCTGCTATTGTGGTATGAATATTGGGGAAACATCTAATAAAGTTGAAGTTGTGTGAATATTGGGGAATATCTGCTATAGTGGTGATCTAGTTGAGAAACATCTGATATAGTGATTGGCTAGTTGAGAAACATCTGCTATAGTGGTGTGAATATTGGGGACACATCTGCTATAGTGGTGTGAATATTGAGGACACATCTGCTATAGTGGTGTGACTAGTTGAGAAACATCTGCTATAGTGGTGTGACTAGTTGAGAAACATCTGCTATAGTGGTGTGAATATTGAGGACACATCTGATATAGTGGTGTGTATATTGAGGACACATCTGCTATAGTGGTGTGAATATTGAGGAAACATCTGCTATTGTGGTATGAATATTGGGGAAACATCTAATAAAGTTGAAGTTGTGTGAATATTGGGGAATATCTGCTATAGTGGTATGCATATTGGGGAAACATCTGCTATAGTGGTGTGAGTATTGGGGGAAATATTTGCTATAGTGGTGTGAATATTGGGGAAACATCTGCTATAGTAGTGTGGATATTGGGGAGAGGCGGCTGCTATATCATTTGATATTAAACACTTTTCTCCACACATATAATAGTATTAAGTACTTTTACACCTCTTATAGATTTGACCACTGATCGTCATGATTGTAAAACGTGTTATATATAGACAGACATACATTTTATTCAAAACCATTAGGCTAAAAAGCCCATGAGGTCAAAACATATGCATGATAGAGATAGCGAACAGTGACACTACATTTTGTAGTGACAATCTACACAACATACATCATAAAACAGATCATCGTACAAAACAAAGAGAAGGCCCTGTAATGTTATACCCCAAAATCATTTCAGCTTTATGCAATTTTATTTATTTCATTTTATACGAAAATAAAAATATTAGTGCAATAGTCTTTCCAATATGATTTAATTATTTGCATGTATAATACAATGTACATGCATATATACCTTACGCATTATGTATACGCATATATGTCATACATGCATGGTAAGTAAATGTATAAACGAAATATTATCCTTATGTTTTTTATTAATTAAGAAAATAAATAAATGTTTTATTTTAGTGCCTTTGCCAATCATTTTGTACAAATGTCAAATTATAATACAATAAAATTACATTATATAAATTGATCTATAACACACAATCAACTGTATCTATATAACCATCAGTTCATATATGGTTTAAAAATGAACAAAATGACATACGAAACACTGAGCTTACTTTCAAAAGTGCATCACAGAGTGTAGCCGTCCATGGATGGAGTATATCCCTACCTACGTGGCTCCCGCTATATATGTGAGCTCATGGGCATATTGCCGACTACTATGTTCAAATAAATAAATATATCTGTTTTGAAACAGTGTAAGATGACATTTTCTCTGTCACTGCTTGAGTTACGTATTTCTCCGCTGTTGGATGGACTTTAGTATTTTAGTGATTTTCTGATAAAGACGAATAGTTAATTATAAAGTAATATATTATATTAAATTTGTTTTGTCTGTAGATTGTAAGTATGACTGCAAACAGGAACTAACTTGAAACTTATACCAGACATATTTCTAATTACAGATGATCACACTAACAGAAGTGAGTACGCGGTTGTGTGACGCTCCCGACAGTGCACTTATAAGCAATACAATTTGAAAACAATTATTAGTTTTGCCAAAGTCATTGGAAATCATAAATGAAAAGAAGATATGTGTTTATTAGTCTGAGCGTAAGATTGGATTTTATTTCATCTCATGCTCACTGAAATATTTATTTAAACAAATGACTAAACGTCACTCGTGGACATACAAATGTCGGTGATCACTCAATGAACTAAAATCCTATCTTACACTAATACACACAAATGGCTATCCGATTAGCGCAGTGGTTAGCTCAATACGCTTCTCACCAATGCAAACAGGGTTCGATCCTCGAACCGGGAAGTATGTGAGATAGTACGATGGTCGCCAGATCGGACAGGTGGGATTAAAGATAATAATAACATTTACGCTTTCATCCGCGCCAACGAGTGTGATTATTATAAGTTGTTAAGACGTGCTACGCAATCATTGTAAAATAAATAAGTACATACAGTACAGTGGTTAACACGCTGGACTGGTAATCCAGGGATCGCCGGTTCGATCCCGCGTCTGACCCTAATAAAATTAACAATCTTTCATTTGGGACTTAAACCGAGGTCTCGTGTCTGTGCTTTACACCGTGCACTTAAACCAACCAGAGGAGACTCTAGAATTGGTCTATGTCGATATCATTGTACTATCCTCCACAATCTAAAATGACTAATCTCTTCAGGAGGCGTCGCTCATATGGGCAATCGGTAACGACGATGAATAAACATAAAACTCACTCACTCCCATATGGGTACAATCAATAATCAATACTGTGATGTATATTGTATGGATTTGCTTGATTAAAGCGACATAACATCGCAAAAAGCAAATAAAATGCATTATTTTTACATATAACTGCATGGCTACTACAAATTCTCCCGAATCATTCGAACACTAACATTAATTCAATAAACTGTGTTTTGTGGATTGAAAGTATGATTTCATATAACGGGCATCAATGCTCCTGAATTTACGTTTATTTGTCATCGGAGTCAATACTAAACGCGAGATAATGTCGTTTAGAGACAATTTAACTAAAGAATAGTCTACAAATAAATAGGCACAAATGTGCTATATAACGGCAAATCTTTACCATAATTCGTGTTTTTCAGGATACACTAGTTGTATTACGCATGGATGTTTACATTATTTTGTTAATCAGTTATGTCAACAAACCGCGTATACGACGTTTGTTTATTAGTTGAAAAACTCAGTATTTGAGGCAAATATTTCGAAAACAATTATACCATATAATAGGAAAATAAATTCTGTAGAAATTTATGTTTTCACCGATGTAGTGTCGCTTTAAGCAACTACTGTTATATGTACGTATTCGTGTGCAATACAATTTATATTATAAATTGCACCAACTCTAGTGTATAGTTTCTTGTGTTGTCAACAAATGAATCCATTTCATTACTTCTTATAATAATAGTTGTTATATTAATAACTGAGCTTTCATTGTTAACTACAGAGCTACCGTGATTCACACGGATTTATTATCACACAAACGCCACTGAAGAATACAGCCGTCGACTGCTGCCGGTTGGTGTATGAACAAGAGGTCAAGGTCATTGTTACATTTGACGACAATGATAATGAAGAGGTAACTATGTGCGTGCGTGCGTGCACACTATTCTGTAATTGAATATGCCCATGAATTCAATGTTTTACTTTATATTTGTTATACATAAAATATATGATTGTTATAAAATAAATTGATGGTCATCTAATCACAAACAATGTACTGATAACATTGTACAGTACATTGTTTTATTAAAATAGATAAATGAACATGAGTATGAAATGGAATTGGTTACATTTATGGCGCTACCATTTGCACAATGACATATTTATGAAACAATAATATGTGTCACATATTTCGGTGAAGACTACACGTTGGTTTATTAGGGACGATTCAGAGAATACATGTCGGTGAAATTAGACACTTTTCTTAGAAATATTCTGATCCAACTCTCAAAAATAGTTTCTCTGCTTCACAGTCATCAACTCACTTTACTGAAATGCTTTATCGACTAATTTACCTTCAATATGCATAGTCCAGTTAGCTTATCCCTAACTATGCTTACCGTATTCATCTAAGATTCACAATAGAAGAAATAATGAAGGAGCCAGCTTTGCATTGCTTCATTTGCATGGTTACCCATGAGCACACTATCCATTGCTTTTCACCCCTGACTTATATAGGATTTCAACGTTAGTTTATATAAATGTATTCAGCTCAATTGCGAAACAAGTTCTTACAACTTATTTTGATCACACTCGAGACCTCATTCCTGATGGAATCCATCGCCACATAGGAGAGAGAAGAGGAAACGTATAATTTAAATACCTTGCCTAAGGGCACAATCGTAAACGCTCCAGTGTGGGCGCGAACTCCGGACCTTACGCACCTGAATCGAACAGTCTACTACAGCGCTATTACGACTTCTACTTCATAGTTACAATTTGTGTTCGTGGTCAATGTCAGTATAAACAATGAGAAACATTGTTGATGATTGTATTGCCTTAGTGAACTACAATCCAAATATGTGTACGTGTTGCTTTGGAAAATGCATTCATTCTACGTCTGTTCAATTTGACGTCAATTTGACATACATTATATATAACTTATTAATTAATTCCTCATCTGACTAATTATTATATTGTAAAATTATATTGTCTAATCGCTTACATACGTAATCAAATACGGTTAAATCGGATCAAGTCAGTGCTAGCTAGAATGTACAATGTACCGCATGCAGTCCATCAACGACAGGTTGCACCAGTCTCTGATTGGCTAACGAGTTAGTGTGAGCTAGAATGTACCGCATGCAGTCCATCAACGACAGGTTGCACCAGTCTCTGATTGGCTATCGAGTTAGTGCGAGCTAGAATGTACAATGTACCACATGCTGCCAATCTGCGTAACAGCTTGGCTATCAAGGTAAAAGTATAATCAAATATATATGCTTGTTTTATTTTGTTATCAAATGTATTCATTGTTTATAAAGGTCGGAACGTATTTGCCTGCTACAGGGTCAGTGAGGCGTGGCCCCTTCACGATAACATTGATATCAGAACAGGAAATGAAACATTTCACAAAAAGGACCCACTTGCTGAAGTACGAATCGAAGGTTAGTTCCGATGTCTCTAAACGATTTAAGATACAGTATTAGTAGTATTGTTAACCATTATTATGGTAGCTTGTTCACGATGGTTGTGAATAAGAATAATATGCGTTAATCAGATTTCAGAAACATACGGTTTGTTTGGTCTGGTTTTAAGCCTTTAAATTGTGGACTATGTCACCTGCGATGGGCTTTTACCTAACAACACATTTCCTGGGCTGGCTCCACAGGTTAACTAGTACGTGGTGCACCAGCCTCCGTAATAAACTGCCAACATGTTCATGAAAAGGGTCACGGCCTGAGCGGGGCTCGAATTCGGGATCATCAGTGATGATAGGTTACAGTGGTATGCAAATCACTATCCTTAACCACCCGACCACGGAGGCAGATAGGAACACACGGAATAAATCTCTAACGCTAAATATATATATTATATTGTTCTTAACATTCAACACATTTATAAGTTGTGTTCTATTAATACTGGACCAATTATTGGCTACCTTATTGGATGCACATGTTTCCATAGATTTGTATATCTTTTTCAATTGTAATATACTTTGCTAGGATCATACAATCACACAGTTTGAATTCAAACATTGGCCATCAGCGAAGGCTACTCCGACTGATGCGAGCAAAATGTTGGAATTCCTGCAAGAGATAGAATCTGCTCATAGACAAACAGGCAACACGCCGATCATAGCACAATGCTTGTAAGTCATCATTTAATGTAGCTTTAAACAGTCACAAATAGCCAACCTGGCTGACTATATAGTACATGTCTTAATTATATTAGCCTCCAAAACTAGAGAAAAACGTGTTTTATTAAAATACAGTCAGACATGATTCGCCAAAGTACCTTGCCGAAATTGCTTGTGGAGATACCAGAAGCAATCAGTAGGAAATGTATTTGTACAGAGCGGCTCCGTGTGTTGATGTACATGCACGACAGGTGCTTTGCCCTTGGAAGATTTTACAGAACACATTTGTCTTAATTTTATCACCAAACATCCCTTTACATTCAACACTAATATGAAGCCCAGTTGTACATTCCCTCACCTTGTTTCACTATGCCATTTAGTCATCACACTTTGAATATATTACAGAACACTGTTTGGCAACATTGAAGTCCATTACCACAGTTTAGCAATATTTTGTATCAGTATAAATATGCATTTAGTTTCGTCAAATTGATTGTCGCCTTCCACTAGAGATTCCACGGTAATTATCACAATTAACTTGAAATTTTGAAATTACGGACGATCACCTATGAAGTTATGAGTCTAGAATAATTAGAATTTGGTGATATATGCATATACGTTATTGTGTAGTTATGTGTGTATTGGCTTGCTAAGCGTATAGTGGAAGTCGTGATTGAACAGTGGTAGCGCGTTCGTTTAATGTGTGAAAAGCCCGGAGTTCAAGCCACGCTGAAGCCGTTACTATTGTGTCCTTATGCAATGCAAATGTTGCCTCTTCTCTCTACCTCGTGGCGATGGATTCCACCAGGAATGAGGTATCGAGAGTGGTTAATATAAGTTGTAAGAACTTGTTTCGCAATTGAGATCAAATAAATTTGTATAAACTAATCGTGTAGTAATACGATTCCACTATTGAAGGAATGGAGCTGAAAAGAGCGGGTTGATCGTTGTGATGATGAACATAATTGAACGAGCTAGGTTTGAGACAGAAGTATCAATTGCACAAGTGATACGACAACTAAGGATAAGGCGTCCGCAGATCATTCCGAGTGTTGTAAGCATGTTCGGTTTCTATATCCCTGTCATCATTGCTTCGGGAAGGGCCGTAACTAATGTTGCTAGAACTTGTAGCCCGACCTGTTTGCCTTTATTTAATTTGCTATATTTTGTATTCATATGTATATGTAAAACGAATCGAGCAATAACATATGAGTAAACTGAATCATTGTGTAACTTTGTATGGATGTAACTCTGTGATTATTCTTGTTTTAAAATTATTCAAACTAGTTCAGTGCATATAGATATTTATGAAGTATTCCAAACACTTATATATGCTTGATACAAATGCAAACAGTTTCAGACGGATCTGTAGTCCAGTTGTAACAGGCTGGACTGGTAATCCATGGATCGCATGTCCGATCCCCCGTCTGAGCCTAATAAAATGAACAGTCTTTCAGATGGGACTTTAAACAGAGGTCTCGTGTCGGTGTTTTACACCGTGCACGTAAACGAACCAGATGAGACACTGGAATGGGTCTCTGTCTGTATCATTGCACTATCCTCCAACAATCTAAAATAACTAATCTCTTCAGGAGGCGTCGCTCATATGGGCAACTGGTAACGACGATAAATAATCGTAAGAAACACCCAATTAGATTTGTTAAGTTTAGGTTCCAGACTAATTAACGGCTTGCATAATATATGTTATTCGTGAATACAGACTGGTAATTCTATGAATATGAATGTAGTTTGTTTAATTCATGCTCTACGATCGATCAACACTATTGAGTTCATTAAATAACATAGTACTCATTCATTTATCGCTAGCATTACATAATACATCGTTTGTAATTATGTTTTCAGGAGCAGTTCAAATTTTGCCATGACGTGTTACTTAAGCGGAGAGCAATGCCACATACGCCAACACATACTAATACATACATGTAATGGACGTGAAATTAAGCTTCCCACGTCAAGACATATTGTCCTTTGAATCTACTATTGGATTAATAGTTTATGAACTGTCAGCTGATATCTCTTGGAGTTTGTAGAAAAAGCAATTAGTAAAATGCAGATATATTTCCAATAATAAAACATTGTGAATTTGGTAGATGGTGGAGCAATATGTTCTGTGGAAGTCGTGATAGCGCAGTGGTAGCGCGTTCGCCTCGGGTGATGTAGGCCTGGCGTTCGCGCCAGGCTGCACGTAGTTAAGTAGTGAATACTTTCTTCTCAATCATGTTGACACACTGTTTTAAAGATCGACTTTATAAGTATTGGATTGACGAGTGAAGTGGTGTATGGGCATTCTCTTGGGTTCGAGCTATGTCGTGTGGTGATGGGCGGATGACCGTACCGGCCCATTCACTGTACTGGCCACATCATGGTGTCATTCTTACGGCGGTGTTTGGGTCTATGGTTCATATTGCCACTTTTATCGTTAATCCAATCACTCACTTATATACTGTAATGGTGTAGATATCATGATAAAATCCAATTACTAGAATCCTAGTTATATCTATATATATTTTTATTTATGCAACTGTATTTCCATATATTATTGTCATGGGTAAATGCTTAAAATTGCATCTGTAATTGTGAAGCGCAATAGAATAATATTTATTTTTTACGCTATATAAATGCTTTGTATTTGTATATTATAAAATAACAATGTATGCACACATATTGAAATAAAATATTGTTTAAGCTAAACTAAGGCATTTAACATTGCCTCTTCTCTGTCCCTCGTGGCGATGACTGCCACCAGGATTGAGATATCGAGAGCGAGCAATAAAATGTCAGAGTATGTAAGTTATACATAGGTTGTAGCATAAGTAGTTCTTAATGTGTCATAGTCAAACTAATGCCTTAGCATCGCGTATGCTTCAAACATCGGCTGCGTTGGTGTTGTTCTCACTAATCCGGTTGTTATATGTGTTCTAGCCTATGTAATTGTATATGAGACATTCGGCAATGTACGTCAATGACGGAAATAGCCGATGTTATAAATATATAAATAGAAATGAATACAACAGACGAGGTGGTTAATTAATCATACACCAGTCTGGTTATTAAACAATAGAACACTAGATAGAACGAGTATACATTGTTGTATAAATCGGACTTTATCTGACAAAGAAGATAATAGAAAAACTAGCAACGACGATCATTAACCTTTTGACCGCCAATATCGCATAAAAGCGACCTTGTACATTTTTGTATAAATCGGGCTTTATCTGACAAAGAAGATAATAGCAAAACTAGACGACCATTAACCTTTTGACCGCCAATGTCGCATAAAAGCGACCTTGTATAACGCAGATAACAGACGGAGCTGTAGTCCAGTGGTAAAACGCTGGACTGGTAATCCAGGGGTCGCATGTTCGATGCCCAATCTGACCCAAATACAATTAACAATCTTTCAGATGGGACGTTAAACCGAGGTCTCGTATCGGTGCTTTACACCATGCACGGACAAGAACCAGAGGAGACTCTGGAATGGGTCTCTGTCTGTATCATTGCACTATCCTCCAAAAATCTAAAATGACTAATCTCTTCAGGAGGCGTCGCTCAAATGGGTAACCGGTAACGACGATAAATAAACGTAATACAAACAGACGATGTGGTAAGAAATTATAAATGTATTATATGTATTATTATATGTATTAGTATGTGAATTACTTATATTTACCTAACACGTCGATTGTTATATTGGGTACTGTGATATGTTGTATTGCTTTTATATTATCACTTTTATATTGTTTTTATATTATCCTAAAACGTATATTGCTATGTCTTAGGCCAACTGTAATGGAAAATAAAGTATATGAATCTATGCCAGGATTGTTGTAAATGTGACACATGCGACATCAGTTGTAGGAACATGTTTCGCAATCGCGTTAAAGTAAATTGGTATAAACGAATATGTTCTGTGTGTAAGCAATTGTGTGAACTATGTAGTCCATTAATTCTGAAGTACTGGATAGTATCAATGTTGTAATTTGCAGATGAATAGTAAACAGCTAACACAGTCTCAACACTTTGAATGTTGAAATGTTGCAAGGGCATACACGTAAACTATAAATTATGTTCACAAAATACCACTACAAGCATACACATGTAAATGCATTCATCCACACATTGGCATATAATATAATGTGTTGCTAGTGAATTGAGTAATATATATTGAAGTTGTATTAATCATTTAACAGATAATGCCCAGCACGACAACACATGTTGTATTCGACAATAGATAACGAACATAGATCTGCATATATTATTTCGATTCTAACATCACCAACAGTGTGTAAATGACGTCATGAAACTACGAAAGTACTTTGATTATAAGTTGTATGTTGCACCAGGCAAACAGTCACACACACGTACCCTTAGGTGCCCTTTATGCCTGACGACTGTAAATGGAATTACAATAACACATATTCAGTATATACGCTTGGAGAAGGCTTGCACTTCCTACATTTCTTTAATTATCTTCTTTATTAACACGCTGGACTGGTAATCCAGGGATCGCAGGTTCGATCCTCCGTCTGACCCTAATAAAATGAACAGTCTTTCAGATTGGACGTTAACCCGATGTCTCGTGTCAGTGCTGTACACCGTGCACGTAAAAGAACCAGAGGAGACTCTCTATCTATCTATGCACTATCCTCCAACAATCTAAAATGACTACTCTCTTCTGGAGGCGTCGCTCATATGGGCAACCGGTAGCGCCGATAAATAAACTTAAAACACACACACACGACTGTAAATGGAATGACAATACCACAGCTTCAGTATACAACTGTGCACTTTTATATTGAGCTTTACTTTTTCGTTACACGTTTTAGAATTATGGATTTTACTATCATGAGTGAAGAAAATAATCCTTCACACATTGCACTAATGTATCCAATATTTCGTACATTTTGAAAACAAATCTTCCTACAGTCAAACCTGTGTTAGTTGTCACTTCTGTTAAGCAGTCAACCTGTATTACGCAGCCAGATTACATATTCCCAATATGTTGTTTTATTATACAATTGACCTTTATTAAGCAGCCACCTGTATTAAGCAGCCCTTTTTGTGATTCACTTGGATGGCTGCTTAAGACAGGTTTGATTGTATATTGTTTTCTAAAAAGGTATAAATGTTACCTCTAAGGCAAATGCACAGTTTCATTTTGTGTCGGTATATCGCTGTTCTACGCACTTGGCCACTGATGGGCAGTGTAGCCCCAACGACAAGGCTACTCCAACTGGGACATGCCCATAATTCGGACATTATTAACGTTCCTAATGATGGTTGCGATTCAAATTACCGACCAAGGGACGATAGCCAGGCATAATTAGATGAATAAGTCAGTAAGAGTTACCCCCCCCAATTATTCTGTATCTAATATAGACCAGTAGACAGACTGTACGGATATCAATTAATTTCCCGCACTATATAACATGTGATTAAGCGGATTCGAGAGAAGTTCATACTAAATAGAGACCTACATATTGTGGTATGTCTGGTTATAGATTTGAAGACATTTGAGATGCCTGACAATTACATACATATGCTACAAGTGTATAATGGTTGATACTAAATACTGTATTTTCACATACTTGTTAGTATTGCCATTTTAATAAATATATCATTTACATAGAAATCAATACAAACAGAATGTAAAATTGCATAGAAGATTACAAATAGAAATGTGGCAAGTCGGTGTAAGATCTCCATCGGTCAGATATGATCACCAATCCCTCATATATAAGCAATAAACATCTTCCACCGAGTCACCTTACATGTAATCCAAGATGTGTATATTATAATGCACACGTGGATAAATAATATTCAGGAGAACTAGTATTGAGTTAGAAAATTAAGTCACAGGCACTTATTATCAAATTCAGTACCCTTGTCGAAACGAAATACAAGGAGGACAATGTGACTTCTGATTGGAATACAATTTAAGACAGTAACATGAATAACTGTGATATTATCAATTTCATAATAGCATCATCATTATCATTTACATTGTAGTTGTATAAACCAGACAATAGGCGACACAATTGCAAATAAGCACTACCTGTAACGAAATTGGAAAAGGCTTGGTCTCCGAGTATATGCAATGTGTCTCGCCATAGGCTATCCCTTATTATAATGTTGCTTATACAGTGATTTAAGAGATGCAATACTTTCTTCTCAACAGTAAGTCCGCATTTATGACAACTTTCAGTTCTATTAAACTAGAATATGTTCCCAAATGCCCGTATTACAGTTTCGCATTTAAGTTTTATAAGTGGGTACTTCTGGCTTAATTTCCATATGCGACAGGGACCCCTGTGACTGAGTATACTAGTGTGAAGTTCTCTGAACATTAAAATATCAAAACACGCATTGCGTTCAAAGTTTTGGAAACCATACACTGTTCGTTTAACTGATGAGTTCCATGAGTATTTAGTAGGAAAAGAGCCACTTTGAATGAAACTTGGCATAATGGTAAATAGGTTGTATTTCTTTAACAGTCTGTATATGTCCGGAATGAAACCTTGAACTTGAGTATCTTCGTTAAGAAATATTATGAGCCTGTGTATAAAAATTGATTTGAGAGATATTGATTCGGCAAGTTGCACAATTGACCAAAGAATTGTAATGTTTTAATATCGATCTATGTTTCTATCGAGAATAAACACAAAGCCCGGAGAGAAATGTCAGTTGATGTGGGTAATGGTAAATGCTGGATAGATTTAGCACACAGGCGATGAGATCTTTCCAGTTGCATAAGTGACGATTGTGATGCAAAGTTCCATAATTCGCAACTGTACAGGGCCTTTGGAATAACAACCGAGTTATACATTATTATGTTTATATGCTTCATTATGTAATATACAGTAAAGGTAAAGCAGCCATCAGATGTTTATCCCGGACAATGACAAGATGTTTCTTATTTCTAAGAGGCGGTCGGCTTTATGCAGTTACACTTGCAACATGAACGATCAGTGGCTCCTGCTCTCAAATTGTCTGGATGGGAAGGTCATTTATTTCCTAGTAATAATAATTACACTTTCTATTATAGCATGAATGTTACCAACTTTCACATTTCTGTGTGTGTGTGCGTTTTTTACATTATTTATCGTCGCTACCGGTTGCCCACATGGCAACTGCGGGCGCGATATATTATTCGTAGACTATATTCATGTTCATTTATAGAATTGTATATATCGACATATCAAGAGACATGACGTCATCAACAGGAGGTCAATCTAAAATTGAACATGTGAATATGCATTCAAATACCGCCATCAAATAAGAAATGATCTATAACGCTTTTAGTTTTCCATTCCTGTCATTTAGTTTGTATTATATGTTGCTATGACTTGTGGGTCGATCCATTGTTTCTTAGATTGTAAATAGTGTATGTAGATTATGTATCATATTAGAGCATGATTAAATATAACTATTAACGATGTCCATTTTAAAAAGGGAATGTCCATTCATTCCCAATTAAAATGCCTATATTTGGCATTTGAGCATCTCAAATGCACTGTTATTTTTCATATATATTTTCAAAAAACCATCAAAACACAGGTGAAAGTGAGAAAACGTTGTATTAAAATGCATGATAATTAGCATAATATAGTAATAAATCAGATAAAATACATCAAAATAAACCATAATTTATATCTATATGAAATAGTAATAATTTCACAAAAAAGATACTAAGCTGTAAATAATTTATCTTACGTTTATTTATCGTCGCTACCGGTTGCCCAAGTGAGTGAAGTCTCCTGAAGAGATTAGTCATTTTAGATTGTTGGAGGATAGTGCAATGATACAGACAGAGACCCATTCCAGAATCTCATCTGGTTCGTTTACTTACACAGTGTACAACACCGACACGAGACCTCAGTTGAAAGTCCCATCTGAAAGACTGTTCATTTTATTAGGGTCAGACGGGGGATCGAACCTGCGATGCCTTGATTACCAGTCCAGTGTGTTAACACTGATCTACAGATTTCTCGAAAACTAACTAACATTTAGGGAAGTATGTGAGATGGTAGGATTGTCGCCAGATCGGACAGGTGGGTTTTCTCCGGGTACTCCGGTTTCCTCCCACATGAATGACCACATATACGCTTTCATTCGAGCCAACGAGATTGATTAATATAAGTTGTTAAAACTTGCTTCGCAATCGTTGTAAAATAAATAAAGTCTAACTAACATTTGTACTAATTTTCAATATAATATACCTGTGCAAGTAACAACCTACAAGAAAATGCATAAAGCTCATTTAAA
>CM026391.1:8749231-8819853 GCA_014843695.1 Archivesica marissinica
TTTCTTACGGAGGTTTGTGCACCAAGTACTGGGTAACCGCTGGAGCCTGCTCAGGAAAGGTGTTGTTAGGAAACAGTGCCCGTCGCTCAAGTGGGAAACCGGTAATGACCTGTAATGACTATTTTCTAATGCACATCAGCATATCTAGGCCGTAATATATAAAGTTATATATTATATTCTAGAGTGTGATCTTATGCAATGTGAAGATCAGTCACCGATACGGCGTCTCCATTTAACAGATCCTCCAATGAATATGCTGTGTCGGTTTGGGTGTACTGACGAAATCACTTTTTGTTGCCTTTGAGTGTCTTTGTTCGACAAGTAAGCCTAGTTCGTCCTAGGAAGTTAACTGGCCAAATCGATCAGCTATTATACGTCTTTGCGTCGTAGACTCCACCAGTAGAATGGTGCACCAGGAAAAGTCCGGTAGTTGTCGCTAGAATTAGCATACATTTGAATGCGACGTGTATATGTTAGAAATGGTCACTTTTTGTTTTGTGGAACTGTTGTATAATATCAAGTGTCTTATAAAAGTCGCGTAAAGCTCACATTTCGAACAAGCATTGATATGCACAATTATAGGATAATTCAAATATACATAGGTTTACATACTTCTGAAAATAAATAGAATGATATTAATAATTGACATGTAGTGATGGTAGGTAATTATATAAATCGCTTTGGGCATTTCTGTACATTTATTAATTCACTTAGAATACATACAAACAGATCTGCTAAGAAGAGAATATATAGAATCGAGAATACGCAGTCATAGAAATAAGTTTGCCTGAATCCTTATGTTAGAGTAACAGTGCCCGTCGCTCAAATGGGCAACCGGTAATGACCTGTAATGACTATTTTCTAATGCACATCAGCATATCTAGGCCATAATATATGAAGTTATATGTTATATTCTAGAGAGTGATCTTATACCATGTGGAGATCAGTCACCGATACGACGTCTCCATTTAACAGAGCCTCCAATGAATATGCTGTGTCGGTTTAGGTGTACTGACGAAATCACATGTTGTTGCCTTTGAGTGTCTTTGTTCGACAACTAAGTCTAGTTCGTCGTCGGACGTTAACTGGCAGAATCGATCAGCTAGTCTACTTCTTTGCGTCGTAGACTCCACCAGTAAAATCCGGTAGTTGTCGATAGAATTAACATAAATTTGAATGTAGCTTTATTTTATTTGAAAGCACTGTAGAAACGCGCACGCATGTGCAATAGCAACCACAATTTTACATCGCCAAAATGCTCGCGGAACTAAGTACCGGAATGGATTCGAATTGTGGAAATCAGGTCGGATAGTCGAAAACTATTCACCCTACTTGGTCGGGGTTCAGCGAATCATATTGCTGAATTATCAATGATATATAATAATTTATATTATTTGCACTGTGTGACCCAATTACCCATATGAATAATCTCATATATACATAAAATATACACGGGTGTGCATACGTACACATAGAACCTGTAAAGTACGCATGTTCGAACAAAACGACGTAAACCTACAATGCTTTACTAATATAGGATTACATTTTAAATATGTTTGACCCATACCACCAAGTTATAAATGAAATGTATCAGAGTTTTGTAAGAGTGAATGTGTTCGAATATATTCGAATCATTGGATCGAGTACTAACTCTTAACACCTTGACTCGTTTTTGAATCTCATAGTGATTTTTGTAAAGCCGATTATTTTGTTCTATTCTATGTGACTTGATTATGTTAGAAATGGTCACTTTTGGTGGAAATGTTGTATAATATCAAGTTTCTTATAAAAGTTACGTAAAGCTCACATTTCGAACAATCATTGATATGCACAATAATAGGATAATTCAAATATGCATAGGTTTACATACTTCTGAAAATAAATAGAATGATATTAACAATTGACATGTAGTGCTGGTAGGTAATTATATATGTCGCATTGATCATTTCTGTACATTTATTAATTCACTTAGAATACATACAAACATTTCTGCTAAGAAGAGAATATATTGAATCGAGAATACTCAGTCATAGAAGAAAGTGTGCCTGAATCCTTCTCGTGTAACATTGCAACCAGTAAATCAATGTTTGTAAACTTTACAGCAGAGAATACGTACACTAATACCATTCATTGGCACACAGTCCAGGTCAGGGTGACATTTCTAATGTACTATAATTTATTGTAAGGTCGTGAACATTATGCTTCATGCTTTACCAGTGAATTCAATGTTGTACTAATATATACACTCATCAAAACTCCTAACTAAACCGATACCATTTTGCGAATAATTTGATAAGTCCTGAAAATATGGCGACAGAAGTTTGCATGTAAATAAAATAACATGTGCTTAACTAATTCCTGTTTTTTTGGGATTAATACCTGTTTTATTTTACTGAGTAATGCTGTTTTAGGTAAGTCTACCCTCAAATCCAAAGTCACATTTTTCGCTTTCCTATAATAACGCTTGTCAATATTTTGAATGACACACATGCATTTCAATAAGGTATGTGAAGCGAGTTGCATGTGCAAAATGCATACCAAGAATATTTGCAAGCCACATGGTAGCGTTAGAAACGCACATTGTGACAGAAAAAAAAGGAACGATTCCAAAAATGGCGTGACTGAGTCTCCAAGAAAGAGGCATAGTCGTAGGCCTGGTTCAGGGTGGACTCTCACATTTGGAATTTACATGTAATAAAATTGTACTCAAACCAGTGAGTAAGGTACAACCATTTGAATATGATACATTAGTTACATCGCGGCTCGTTTGCATGTAGGATACGGACATTCCACAACCATATCATGTCCAGGAGAAGCAGGTGCTTGGCAGTTATCAGAGCTAACGGAGGACATACGCACTATTAATTGTTTTCAGATTATTTGTGCTTTAGTGTGACTTTCATTTTCCTGGTTGTGCTATTCATATTGTTGTAGCTCATGAATTATTCTACCGATTCAAATGAAATTACAGGATTTGTTTGTACTTGTTTTGTTTTCTGTCTCTGTATGTATATATATGTGTGTGTGTGTGTTTCTGACTATGCACTTATGCCAATGATAAAGGGAACAACAGCTCTATTGCGCTCTGATTTGTTGCCTATAAGTATCGATATGTAATTATAAGACTGAATGCAATATAGTGTTCTTCCTTCTGAGGAACAATAGTATGTATGATTGGCGATGTAGACTGGTGTAACTGATATTGAGTTGCAGATAATTGTTCTACATACGTTAACTGTCATCTGCTGTTCTCGAGAATAATTATATTTATACCCTATTATTGCACCATTCATGAATAGTCTGAGTATTCAGGTGCCAATAAACCAGATTGTCATAACAGTTATCCCTAAAAACACAGCTAAAGATAGTTGTGAATTATTGTATAATAATATTTATTTGTTGTAATATTCTATTAGTTTGTGGTCACGGCACCTTTGGACATAATTGCTTAAGTGCATGTCACTGCAAGAATGCTGCTGACTGTCAGCACAATACAGGATTCTGTTCAGATGGATGTGCGCCGGGATGGCGAGGACAATCATGTGACACAGGTATCAAATTTGTATAGCTGTTGTTACAGTGCTTGTTTGAGTAAAGTAATATAAATGTTTATATTAACGTGTTTCTGATTAGGTAGTTATGTATGTGTCGTAAGAAACATCAGTTATGTTCAGTTGTTTGTTCTGCTCTGTTCTGTCGCCTTTAAATAACGGTGTTATTGAATAAATTACGCTGATAATGATGTAGTTTTCTTTCTTATGAGGAATAATGTTATTTATGCCTGGAATTGTAGATTGATTTAACTGATATTGAGCTGCAGATAATTTCTATACATATGTTTACTCTCCTCCATTATACTCGAGAAAAAGTGCTATGCATATTCCCTACTACATCAACACCCATGGACACAGTCTGAATATCCAATAAACCAGAGAGTCGTTGCCCTGATCCTGGAGCATGCAGCTAAAGCTAATTTTAAGAAGTATAATTCTACTCTATTGTTGCAACTTTCTATTAGTTTGTGGTCACGGCACCTTTGGATATAGTTGTTCAATTGAATGTTACTGCAAGGATGATACTGCATGTGATCCCACGACAGGATTCTGTTCAGATGGATGTGCGCCGGGATGGCGAGGACAATCGTGTGACACAGGTACGAAATTTGTATAGGCTATTAGCTGCTGTTACAGTGCTAGTGTGGATCTGATTATAAATGTTTATATTAACGTATTTCTGATTATGTACGTATGCATGTGTCGAAAGAAATATCAGTTATGTTCCTCTGCTGCCGTACAATATCGGTATGCAATATGTAATATAATAATAAGGCGGATAACGATGTAGTTTTCTTCCTTATGACGAATAATGGTATTTATGCTTGGAATTGTAGATTGATGTAACGGATATTGACATGTAGATAATTGCTATGCATATTATGTTTACTGTCCTCTACTATACTCGAGATAAAGTGCCGTTTATATTTACCTATATACGACAACTTAAATATACAAGTGAGACTATCAACTAGTAAACCAGAGAGTCATTGTACTGATCCTGATGCAGCTAAGCATAACTTTCGATTGTACAAATGTATAATACTATTCTTGTTACTCTCTATATAGTTTGTGGTCACGGCACCTTTGGATATAATTGTTCGAGTGAATGTCACTGCAAGGATGCTGCTGACTGTGAGCACAATACAGGATTCTGTTCGGATGGATGTGCACTGGGATGGCGAGGACAATCCTGTGACACAGGTATCCAATTTGTATAGCTGCTGTTACAGTGCATGTTTGAGTATAGTATTATAAATGTTTACATTAACGTGTTTCTGATAATGTTCCTATTCCTACGTCAGAAGTAGATTGTGTTTTGTTCTGTTCTGTTCTGCTGCCTTTCAATAACGGTATGTAATTGAATAATAAGCCTGAACATGGTGTAGTTTTCTTCCTTATGAGCTTATTAGGAATATTTGCATTTATGCCTGGAATCGTAGATTGATGTATCTGATATGGAGCTGCAGATAATTGCTATACATACGTTTACTGTCCTCTACTATACTCGAGAAAGAGTGCTATGTATATTCCCTACTACAGCAACACACATGCATGGACACAGTCTGAATATCCAGGTGGCAATATCAACCAGTAAGCCAGATGGTTGTTTCACTTACCCTGAAATATGCAGCTAAGGCTCATTTTAAGGTATAACATTCTACTCTGTTGTTGCAACTTTCTATTAGTTTGTGGTCAAGGCACCTTTGGATATAATTGTTCAAGTGAATGTTACTGCAAGGATGCTGCGGACTGTGAGCCCAAGGAAGGAAACTGTTCAGATGGATGTGCGCCGGGATGGCAAGAACAATCCTGTGACACAGGTACAAATATGTGCTTTAACATACTGGCAAATATGTGTTTGTTTTGCCGTCGTATTTTCTTTGTTTGTTTGTGGGGTTTAAATTCACACTGGTGATGAAGTCATGTGACGACTCTTTAGATGTTAGTGGTGATGGAGTCCACCCGAACAGTATTTCAGACATTTCTGATGCAAGTGAATAACTGGATAGCTCCATCATTTAAAATCATTCGACATCCAGATGGATTCGAGTCCATAGCGGCAAGTGATTTCAATACAACGATTATAACCACAGAGTAGTCTTACGCGATCACGAAGGCCCCTGGATCTTCTTGCAATGTCGCTATGCAATTATGACATATGACTTAAAACTCGCCTTGTTCAATTATAAAAATGTTGTGAAATAATAGTTATTATCGATTTATCTATTATGCTAACCATACGAAAATATTGAAATAATTAATTGTTTTTATATCAGTGTGTATAATGAAATGAGTTACTTTCTAAGTACATTTTTATATATATAGTGTACATAGCGTTTTGTTGGCGCTATTTCTCGTTACTTTCTAAATACATTTATATATATATAGTGTACATAGCGTTTTGTTGGCGCTATTTCTCAGCAACCGCTGGTCTGGAACTTCTCAGGAGTGATTACTACCCAGCCCAGTTGTGCATCATATCGTCTGGGCATTCCACTCGAATAAATTGTCGAGTTACGACCCTTTAATTTTTTACAGTTATTATGCACATAGTATTTTGTCCGCGCTATTTCTCAGAAATCACTGGCCGGAAATCAGCGAAATTTATTTGGAGTGATCGGTACCAATTATACTTGGGTATTTCATCGGCGCTTTCTCCAATGTTTTTTCATTGGGTTATGTGTCTTTGTTTCTTTCCCGCTCTCTCTTTTTATCAGCACTAGTTGTCAGCTACGATTGGCCGAGAATCAATGACACTTCTCAAGAGTTATTGGTGCCAAGCATAGTATCTGTTTTTCATTTTCATTAAGTTATGTCACACAAAATATGATATTTAAAATATCTTTGAAAAATTGTCAACAATGTAATGTTGGGAACCTTTGTGTTAACATCAATATATTATTAAAGTCGTAATAACGTAATACATTGTATATGTACTATCGTGTGTAATAAGGTATTACATTGCAACTATATATCTATCATGCTACGTTTTCGATTTCACAAACATATATAATCTACCCTATAAGTCAGTTGGAGTAGACACTTCGATGGCCGACCTATTCAAAGGCATTGACTGATGTATCCCAAAATCGAAGCACTGCCAACGTTCTATATATATATTCTCAAAATTCATCAAGATCCTTCAGCAACATTTTAAGTAATCCTGTCCACAGACAGACGGACACACAGACAGTCACAGTCAAAACCACTAACCCCATTTCCTAATGACCGGGGTTAATGATAATTATATAACGAATAGGTGGTGACCACAATCGATAGTTACCATAGTATGCAGCTAACATCAACAGTTCTTTAGTTTGCAGTCAACACATGTTTGGACCCGGGTGTAACACAGCTTGCCATTGTTTGAATAGTTCACACTGTGACCCTGTTAATGGTACTTGCGACACATCACAGTGCGATCCGGGATGGCACGGATTGTCATGTAGTAATGGTACGTAATCATATAAATTGCATGCACACTTTTAATTTAATAACATTTTATTGCATTGTATATACATATATAACAATACAAATAATGACACACATATGAAAGTTATAAATTGGTTGGATCAAAATTGACGTAAATATATATCATGGAGTAGCCTGGGTAGAGTTGATATAGGGTCCGCCTCCATGGTTGAGTGGTTAAGGTCGCTTACTTGTATACCACTGTAACCTATCATCACTGATGGTCACGGGTTCGAGCCCCGCTCAGACCGTGTCTCATTCATGTGAACAAGTTGGCAGTTTCTTACGGAGGTTGGTGCACGAAAGTACTGGTTAACTGCTGGAGCCTGAAAACTGTCCGCAGGTGATATAGCCCAAAATGGTGCTGATGCAGGCGTACAACCCGAAATATAACATAACTAACATAACAGTTGATATAGTTTGTCATATTAATATATTTTAACAACGAGACCATTAATTGGACCATATTGAGTTTCTGATAATATCAACATTTTGCCAGAATTAATTAGTGAAAAATCGACAGATTGGAACCCAGGCTAATCATGTATATAACAAGTTTAGTCTAAATAATAAAGAATATTTCGTAGTAAATGAACAACCCTTTGTTTTATTGTGCTCACTCGGGCAATTTATGCTCAATTCTATATATTCACTTATATAGAATAGTCCTACACACATACGTATGTGCAAGAAGAGAATACAGTGAAACGAATTATATTGTCAATGATGTATAACTTTAGACTTAGAAGATTAAGTTAGTTTCGTTAAGATATGATTAAGTATATTTTGTTAAAATATGCCCATGAGATGCAGGGAAAACAATGGATTACACCGTTTTATTTTACAATGCCATTTATGCGTGCCTTTTTAGATATGTTAGATATTGAATATCCACAGTTTTCTTTTTTGATTTAGCTTTCTTTATTTTTAATGCTTGATATGTAAATGAAATAATAAACTCATTAATGAGAAAAAAACAAATATATAGCTGCTGTTACATTGACTGTTTGATATGATTATAATGATAATTGTATATATTGATGTGATTCCGACTATGTAGTTTGATCAATCAGATAGGTCATGGAAACTTGGTGATCAAACTATCACTGAAGACATCCAATATACTCACCTGGGGATTATATGTAACAAGTACTGTTCATTAAATGACAATATTCACTCGGCAAGTATCAAACTCCATGGTACCCTACTTAACATTTCCAATAGTGGTGTTGGATCTGGGAACCTGAACATATTCAGTCTCACAAAACTGTATAGGACAGTATTATTGCCGACATCCCTATACGGGTGTGAACTGTGGAGCTATCTTACATCCGCCAATATCCTTGAAATCGAACGAGCCCATAGAGTTTGCATAAAATATATTCAACGCCTACCGTTGTTCACTAATAATCAGGCATCACTCAACTGTCTGGGCCTTGTTCCGATTGAAACAGAAATTAATTACAATAAACTCCAGTTTCAGGGTCAACTCGTCCGATTACCCTGCCAATATCTATCGAAACGTATCTTTATAAACAGGTTGGTACGCTATAAATCTTGCATTGAAAGACAACGCCTTGGGTTTATTCCTGATGTGCTTGGATTACTTAGGAAGTATGATCTCATGCATTATGTATATATCACAGCCCAGACTCAAGAATATGCGAGCTGGTAACAAAGCCCACACTCAATAATATGGGAGCTGGTAACAAAGCCCAGACTCAAGAATGTGCGAGCTGGTACTAAAGCCCAGACTCAAGAATATGCGAGCTGGTAACAAAGCCCAGACTCAAGAATATGCGAGCTGGTAATAAAGCCCAGACTCAAGAGCATGCGAGCTGGTAACAAAGCCCAGACTCAAGAATATGCGAGCTAGTAACAACGCCCAGACTCAAGAATATGCGAGCCGGTAACAAAGCCCAGACTCAAGAATATGCAAGCTGGTAACAACGCACGGACTCTTAGCCGGCAGTAAGTTCCGGACTAACTAGACAATACATGTCGGACTTCAGACTATGTGAGCTGACAGCGCATGCTATGCTTGATTTGCTCATTGATTAGGTTGTGTAACCGTAAGTAAAAATACTTTACATTAGTGTGGAGGCAGGGACGGATCCGGTGGTGTAGATGTCAATAGGAATGGGATAGTTCTGTAAAAGGGAGAGTAGGTGAAATATATAATGAAGAAATGTAAGCTATTTAAATGCGGTTCTCGGCTGACATGATAGTTCCACGTATGGATCGGAAATACTTTGCCATACCACAGTCGGCAATGTGAACGCCATCGGCTGCAACATTCTGTGAAAGAAATCGAGAGTTGAAGTTATCATATGAATGTTGCCAGAATTCAAGCTGTGGATGTTCATCGCAGTTTGACTGTAAGTAGTGGTTAGTCTCTGTTACTAGTTGGTTGTAGTTACTAGTAACCCGGCGTGGCAGAATTTCTGTATTGACACAATGGCTAACGCCAAGAGCAAGGCAATGACTAGCATATTGCATAATAGCAGCATACAAACTGTAAGCATAAACGGATGGTAAACACAAATCATTACTGCCAATATCCAAAATAACGATACTCGGTGACAAATTGGAGACCATGTCTATCTCATTCCACAGTGATTTACTTCGGGCGGGAACACTGTTTAATATAGGCCCCTCTTATGTCGTGGAGATACACCTGTAACCGCTGCTTGTCGAAGTTAAAATTGAGCTTGTCGTTAACTTGTGTCCAGTCACGGAGCCGACGTATGAACGAGTGGCCTAATACAAGGACAACGTGTGCTGCTTCAAACATGTTAATATATGTTATCAGTGTGAGAAATATGCAGGTGTCTGATCCTCTTTTCCTTTGTCTTCGTGAAATGGCGGCAAACTCGGCGTTGTAAACAAAGCAATATATTTCGCATGCGTTTTGCAACGTCTACGGCCTGTTTCAACACGCTCCGGTTATGGATGTTTAGGCAACAAGTTAAACCAAAGCAAATAAAACTGGAAATAATAATTAATGATACCAGGTATACTCAGAATTCCAGAAGATTGCGGAGAGAAAAATTCTGCCTTCACGAAAAAGATGGCGAAGTTCCCGGATGAAGCCACACACTTGACAAGGACGATTGTGATTGGTTAACATCAGGCTTCTGTAGTGCGCGTTATGCAAATGACCTCCTCGCTAAAAGCCGGTGTCCGGCTGAGCGTATATACTGACACCTTGTGCGAACAGTAGTTACTACTCTTTAAGCATTGTAGAAATTATAAACAAATTTACATTATACTATTGTAAATTGCGTTTATATCAGCATGTAGCTCCATGCCTACAGGTATTGGTAAAACTATATTCCAAAAATAGGAACCTTGTACTATCTGGCAATTAAGTCGTAAATTCCCAAGCGTAAAAATGTACTGTTTCACAGCTATATATGTACTGTGTAGATTACTTTCTTTCTCACGTCCTGAGTTATGTACACAATGCGATAAATGTGTTGTGAACTTAGTTGTTCATAAGCTGTTATTATGTACATCTCAGGATAAATTAAGAAAGTGCTTATGGCAGAACATAAGTTGTGTGACTGGTATTAAGACATACATTGATTTTATCACACAACCACTCGAGACACAGATATATGATATGCTTGCAGGACTGGAGACACATGAACTTCCAGACACCTCAAGCGAAACACTTATGATAATATGTTTTAGGGCATTCTGGCAAATGTTCCAAACTTAAGGTTGTTGAAAATCAGTAATCTAAACATGTTTGCTTCTTTTTACATACTATTGTGTTGCTTTTAGGTGCCTGCACCGTTTTTCTACTGAAGAATGGTGTTCCGGTTATAAACACTGTATCAGCTTTTGTGTGCTCTACCATCATCTCTGTCCCTTGCATTTCGTTTCGGCAAGTTATGATGATCGGTATACACTAATTAATAGCTGCATGGTTATGTCAGTTCTTATGACCATTAGTGTTCACTTGTACTACTTTGTATATATTTATGTTTATATGTGTCCATGTAAAACGTGTAATTGTATATTATGTATGTTCACTTGTGCTCTTCATGTATATGGAGGTAATAAAAGGATTACGGTATAATATTGTCTATTCTTGGAAAACAAAATAATATTGAGCTGCAAATAATAGCTATAATTACTCGTAATTTCCTCTACAATACTCGAAAAAGAGTCATTTGAATATTACGTACCATAGCAACACTGGTGCACATAATCTGCATGAATATTACGTACCATAGTTCAATTATATATAATTTGTTATTCACTTTTATAGAATAGTCCTACACACATACGTAGTAGTAGTAGTAGTATATCTTTATTTCCGTCTCATCAATGTATAATACAATATTAAAGACATGTGTAAAATAAATTATCACTATAAAATATACATTGCCATTCTGGAAGAATTACAAGAGACGTTATAATAATGCTTAAATACACATAAATTATATCACTATATCACAATTAGTATAGTATTACGTATGTGCAAGAAGAGAATACAGCGAAACGAATTATATTGTCAATGATGTATAACATAGACTTAAAATATGATGAAATTAATTTTATTAACATATGCCCATGAGATGCAGGGAAAACAAATTATTAAACCGTCTTATTTTACAATGCCATTTATGGGTGCTAGATGTGTTAGACATTGAAAATCCACAGTTCTCTTTTTTGATTTAGCTTTCTTTATTTTTAATGCTTGATATGTAAAAGAAATAATAAACTCATTTATGAGTTGTTAATGAAAAAACAAATATATAGCTGCTGCTACATTGACTGTTTGATATGATAATAATGATACTTATATTGATGTGATTACGACTATGTATATGTACTTGTATACATGCATTGGAAGAAATCTGTTCTGTTCCGCCCTGGTTTGTTTTTTCTGCCTATGAGTGTCGGTATGTGTTGATCCATTTGTGGTATAATATTGTCTATACTTGGAAAACAAAATAATATTGAGCTGCAGATAATAGCTATAATTATTCGTAATTTCCTCTACAATACTCGACACAGAGTCATCTGAATATTACGTACCATAGCAACACTGGTGCACATACTCTGCATGAATATTACGTACCATAGCAACCAACACAGGTGCACATACTCTGCATGCATATTACGTACCATAGCAACACTGGTGCACATACTCTGCATGAATATTACGTACCGTAGCAACCAACACTGGTGTACATACTCTGCATGAATATTACGTACCATAGCAACCAACACTGGTGCACATACTCTGCATGCATAGTATGTACCATAGCAACACTGGTGCACATACTCTGCATGAATATTGCGTACCATAGCAACCAACACTGGTGCACATACTCTGCATGCATAGTATGTACCATAGCAACACTGGTGCACATACTCTGCATGAATATTACGTACCGTAGCAACCAACACTGGTGCACATACTCTGCATGAATATTACGTACCACAGACAGTCACAGTCAAAACCAGTAACCCCATTTCCTAATGATCGGGGTTAATGATATTAACAATATAACGAACAGGTGGTGACCACAATCGATAGTTACCATAGCATGCAGCTAACATCAACAGTTCTTTAGTTTGCAGTCAACACATGTTTGGACCCGGGTGTAACACAACGTGCCATTGTTTGAATAGTTCACACTGTGACCATATCGATGGTACATGTGACACGTCACATTGCGATCCGGGATGGCAAGGATTGTCATGTAGTAATGGTAGGTAATCATATAAATTGCATGCACACTTTTAATTTAATAACATTTTATTGCATTGTATTTACATGTACAACAATACAAATAATGACACACATATGAAAGTTATAAATTGGTTGTATCAAAATTGACGTAATTATAATAATATCATGGAGTAGCCTGGGTAGAGTTGATATGGGGTCCGCCTCCGTGGTTGAGTGGTTAAGGTCGCTGACTTGTATACCACTGTAACCTATCATCACTGATGTCCATGGGTTCGAGCCCCGCTCAGACCGTGTCTCATTCATATGAAAAAGTTGTCAGTTTCTTACGGAGTTTGGTACACCCAAGTACTGGTTAACTGCTGGAGCCTGCCCAGGAAAGGTGTTGTTAGGTAAACTGTCCGCAGGTGATATAGCCCAATATGGTGCTGATGCAGGCGTAAAACCCGTAATATAACATAACTAACATAACAGTTGATATAGTTTGTCATATGAATATATTTTAACACTGAGACCATTAATTGGGCCATATTGAGTTTCTGATAATATCAACATTTTGCCAGAATTAATTAGTGAAAAATCGACAGACAGGAACCCAGGCTAATCATGTATATAACAAGTTTAGTCTAAATAATAAAGAATAGTTCATAGTAAATGAAAAACCCTTTGTTTTATTGTGCTCACTCGGGCAATTTCTGCTCAATTCTATATATTCACTTATATAGAATAGTCCTACACACATACGTATGTGCAAGAAGAGAATACAGCGAAACGAATTATATTGTCAATGATGTATAACTTTTGACTTAGAAGATGAAGTTAATTTCGTTAAGATATGATGAAAATAATTTTGTTAAAATATGCCAATAAGATGCAGGGAAAACAATGGATTAAACCGTTTTATTATACAATGCCATTTATGGGTGCTAGATGTGTAAGACATTGAAAATCCACAGTTTTCTTTTTTGATTTAGCTGTCTGTATGTTTAATGCTTGATATGTAAATGAAATAATAAACTCATTTATGAGTTGTTAATGAAAAAACAAATATATAGCTGCTGTTACATTGACTGTTTGATATCATTATAATGATAATTGTATATATTGATGTGATTCCGACTATGCATATGTACTTGTATACATGCATTGGAAGAAATATGTTCTGCCCTATGAGTGTCGGTATGTGTTGACCCATTTGTGGTATAATATTGTCTATTCTTGGAAAACAAAATAATATTGAGCTGCAGATAATAGCTATAATTATTCCTAATTTCCTTTACAATACTCGAAACAGAGTCCTGTGAATATTACGTACCACAGCAACACTGGTGCACATACTCTACATGAATAGTACGTACCATAGCAATCAACACTGGTGTACATGCTCTGCATGAATATTACATACCATAGCAACCAACACTGGTGTACATACTCTGCATGAATATTACGTACCATAACAACCAACACTGGTGTACAAACTCTGCATGAATATTACGTACCATAGCAACCAACACTGGTGTACATACTCAGCATAAATATTACGTACCATAGCAACCAACACTGGTGTACATACTCTGCATGAATATTACGTACCATAGCAACCAACACTGGTGTACATACTCTGCATGAATATTACGTACCATAGCAACCAACACTGGTGCACATACTCTGCATGAATATTACGTACCATAGCAACCAGCACTTGTGCACATACTCTGCATGAATATTACGTACCATAGCAACACTGGTGCACATAATCTGCATGAATATTACGTACCATAGCAACACCGATGCACCTACTCTACATGAATATTACGTACCATAGCAACAGTGGTGCACATAATCTGCATGAATATTATGTACCATAGCAACCAACACTGGTGTACAAACTCTGCATGAATATTACGTACCATAGCAACCAACACTGGTGTACATACTCAGCATGAATATTACGTACCATAGCAACCAACACTGGTGTACATACTCAGCATAAATATTACGTACCATAGCAAACAACACTGGTGCACATACTCTGCATGAATATTACGTACCATAGCAACCAACACTGGTGTACATACTCTGCATGAATATTATGTACCATAGCAACCAACACTGATGCACATACTCTGCATGAATATTATGTACGATGGCAACACTATGAATATTATGTACCATAGCAACACTGGTGCATATACTCTGCATGAATATTACATACCATAGCAACCAACACTCGTGCACATAATCTGCATGAATATTACATACCATAGCAACCAACACTGATGCACATAATCTGCATGCATATTACGTACCATAGCAACATTGGTGCACATAATCTGCATGAATATTATGTACCATAGCAACACTGGTGTACATAATCTGCATGAATATTACGTACCATAGCAACCAACACTGATGCACATACTCTGCATGAATATTACGTACCGTAGGAACACTTGTGCAAATAATCTGCAAGAATATTACGTACCATAGCAACACTGGTGCATATACTCTGCATGAATATTACATACTATAGCAACCAACACTGGTGCACATAATCTTCATGAATATTACGTACCATAGCAACCAACACTGATGCACATAATCTGCATGAATATTATGTACCATAGCAACACTTGTGCACATACACTGCATGCATATTATGTACCATAGCAACACTCGTGCACATACTCTGCATGAATAAAATTGTACCATAGCAACATTGGTGCACATAATATGGATGAATATTATGTACCATAGCAACACTGGTGCACAAACTCTGCATGCATATTATGTGCCATAGCAACAATGGTGCACATACACTGCATGCATATTACGTACCATAGCAACACTGGTGCACATACTCTGCATGCATATTACGTACCATAGCAACACTGGTGCACATACTCTGCATGTATCTTACGTACAATAGCAACACTGGTGCATATACTATGCATGCATCTTACGTACCATAGCAACACTGATGCACATACTCTGCATGCATACTACGTACCATAGCAACACTGGTGCACATACTCTGCATACATATTACGTACAATAACAACACTGGTGCACATACTCCGCATGCATCTTATGTACAATTACAATACTGGTGCACATACTCTGCATGCATATTACGTACCATAGCAACACTGTTGCACATACTATGCATGCATCTTACGTACAATAGCAACACTGGTGCACATACACTGCATGAATATTACGTACACTAGCAACACTGGTGCACATAATCTGCATGAATATTACGTACCATAGCAACACTGGTGCACATAATCTGCATGAATATTACGTACCATAGCAACACTGATGCACATACTCTGCTATTTCTCATCAACCGCATAGTGTACATAGCGTTTTGTTGGCGCTATTTATCAGCAACCGTATAATGTACATAGCGTTTTGTTCGCGCTATTTCTCAGCAACCGCATAGTGTACATAGCGTTTTGTTCGCGCTATTTCTCAGCAACCGCATAGTGTACATATCGTTTTGTTGGCGCTATTTCTCAGCAACCATATAGTGTACATAGCGTTTTGTTCGCGCTATTTCTCAGCAACCGCATAGTGTACATTGCGTTTTGTTGGCGCTATTTCTCAGCAACCGCATAGTTTACATAGAGTTTTGTTGGCGCTATTTCTCATCGACCGCATAGTGTACATAGAGTTTTGTTCGCGCTATTTCTCATCAACCGCATAGTGTACATAGCGTTTTTTTCGCGCTATTTCTCAGCAACCGCATAGTGTACATAGCGTTTTGTTCGCGCTATTTCTCAGCAACCGCATAGTGTACATAGCGTTTTGTTTGCGCTATTTCTCAGCAACCTCTGATCTGGAAACTCTCAGGAGTGATTACTACCCAGCCCAGTTGTGCATCATATCGTCTGGGCATTCCACTCGAATAAATTGTCGAGTTACGACCCTTTAATTTTTTACAGTTATTATCCACATAGTATTTTGTCCGCGCGCTATTTCTCAGAAATCAATGGCCGGAAATCAGCGGAATTTATTTGGAGTTATCGGTACCAATTCTACTTGGGTATTTCATCGGCGCTTTCTCCAATGTTTTTTCATGGGGTTATGGCCCTTTGTTTCTGTCCCGCTCTCTCTTTTTGTCAGCGCTAGTTGTCAGCTACGATTGGCCGAGAATCAATGACACTTCTCAAGAGTTATTGGTGCCAAGCATAGTAATTGTTTTCCATTTTCATTTTGTTATGTCACACACAATATGGTATTTAAAACATCTTTGAAAAATTGCCAACAATGTAAAGGTGGTGACCTTTGTGTTTACATCAACATATTAAAGTCGTAATAACGTAATACATTGTATATGAACTATCGTATTGCATTTTCATGCGTGCAACATTATGTATTTTATGAAGTACTAATCCATAACACCGTGCCTCATTTATGAATTTGAAAATGCTGTTTGCAAATCCGATTATGTAGTTTTATCATATGCTACTTGTCTATGTTAGAAACTGTGACATTTGTTGGAAATGTAACATAAAACATGCCATAATTCACACACATTTCGAACAAGTATAGATATGCCCCACTAAAGGATCAACACACATGTATTGGTTTATATACTTCTGAAACGTAAATCAAGAGGAAAGGCCAAACACCCACGCTGATATTTGACACAAAACAATGCTTGATTTCACATGACCTTCATATTGACCTTGAAAGTTCTACATTAAGGTCACGTGTTACGTCTGATTTAGAAGGTCGTATGATGTGATATATTGGTGTTACATTGCAACTATATGTCTATCATGCTACGTTTTCGATTTTACAAATATATATAATCTACCCTACAAGTCAGTTGGAGTAGACACTTCGATTACCGACCTATTAAAAGGCCTTGCCTGATGTATCCCAAAATCGAAGCACTGCCAACGTTCTATATATATTCACAAAATTCATCAAGATCCTTCAGCAAATTATTAAGTAATCCTGTCCACAGACAGACGGATACACAGACAGCCACAGTCAAAACCAGTAACCCCATTTCCTATTGACCGGGGTTATTGATATTAACAATATAATGAATAGGTGGTGACCACAATCGATAGTTACCATAGCATGCAGTTAACATCAACAGTTCTTTAGTTTGCAGTCAACACATGTTTGGACCCGGATGTAATACAACGTGCCATTGTTTGAATAGTTCACATTGTGACCATATCGATGGTATTTGTGACACGTCACATTGCGATCCGGGATGGCAAGGATTGTCATGTAGTAAAGGTACGTACTCATATAAATTGCATGCACACTCTTAATTTAATAACATTTTATTGCATTGTATATACATATACAACAATACAAATAATGACACACATATGCAAGTTATAAATTGGTTGGATCAAAATTGACGTAATTATAATTATATCATGGAGTAGGCTGGGTAGAGTTGATATAGGGTCCGCCTCCGTGGTTGAGTGGTTTAGGTCGCTGACTTGTATACCACTGTAACCTATCATCACAGATGGTCATGGGTTCGAGCCCCGCTCAGACCGTGTCTCATTCATATGAAAAAGTTGGCAGTTTCTTACGGAGGTTGGTGCATCCAAGTACTAGTTAACCGCTAGAGCCTGCCCAGGAAAGGTGTTGTTAGGTAAACTTTCCGCCGGTGATATAGCCCAAAATGGTGCTGATGCAGGCGTAAAACCCGTAATATAACATAATTAACATAACAGTTGATATAGTTTGTCATATGAATATAGTTTAACAACGAGACCATTAATTGGGCCATATTGAGTTTCTGATAATATCAACATTTTGCCAGAATTAATTAGTGAAAAATCGACAGACAGGAACCCAGGCTAATCATGTATATAACAAGTTTAGTCTAAATAATAAAGAATAGTTCGTAGTAAATGAACAATCCTTTGTTTTATGGTGCTCACTCGGGCAATTTCTGCTCATTTCTATATAATCACTTATATAGAATAGTCCTACACACATACGTATGTGCAAGAAGAGAATACAGCGAAACGAATTATATTGTCAATGATGTATAACTTTAGACTTAGAAGATGAAGTTTATTTTGTTAAAATATGCCCATAAGATGCAGGGAAAACAATGAATTAAACCGTTTTATTATACAATGCCATTTATGGGTGCTAGATGTGTAAGACATTGAAAATCCACAGTTTTCTTTTTTGATTTAGCGTTCTGTATGTTTAATGCTTGATATGTAAATGAAATAATAAACTCATTTATGAGTTGTTAATGAAAAACAAATATACAGCTGCTGTTACATTGACTGTTTGATATGATTATAATGATAATTGTATATATTGATGTGATTACGACTATGTATATATATTTGTATACATGCATTGGAAGAAATCTGTTCTGCTCTGCCCTGGTTTGTTTCTTCTGCCTATGAGTATCGGTATGTGTTGATCCATTTGTTGTATAATATTGTCCATGCTTGGAAAACAAAATAATATTGAGCTGCAGATAATAGCTATAATTATTCGTAATTTCCGTTACAATACTCGAAATAGAGTCCTCTGAATATTACGTACCATAGCAACACTGGTGCACATACTCTGCATGAATATAACGTACCATAGCAACCAACACTGGTGCACATATTCTACATGAATATTACGTACAATAGCAACACTGGTGCACATACTCTGCATGAATATTACGTAGCATAGCAACACTGGTGCACATAATCTGCATGACTATTACGTACCATAGCAACCAACACTGGTGCACATACACTGCATGAATATTACATACCATAGCAACACTGGTGCACATACTATGCATGAATATTACGTACCATAGCAACACCGATGCACATACTCTGCATGAATATTACGTATCATAGCAACACTGGTGCACATAATCTGCATGAATATTATGTACCATAGCAACCAACACTGGTGTACATACTCTGCATGAATATTACGTACCATAGCAACACTGGTACACATACTCTGCATGAATATTACGTAACATAGCAACACTGGTGAACATACTCTGCATGAATATTATGTACCATAGCAACACTATGCATATTATGTACCATGACAATACTGGTGTACATACTCTGCATGAATATTACGTACCATAACAACACTGGTGCACATACTCTGCATGAATAGTATTACCATAGCAACCAACACTTGTGTACATACTCTGCCTGAATACTACGTACCATAGCAACTCTGGTGCACATACTCTGCATGAATATTACGTACCATAGCAACACTGGTGCATATACTCTGCATGCATATTACGTACATAGCAACCAACACTGGTTTACATACCCTGCATGACTATTACGTACCATAGCAACCAGCACTGGTGCACATAATCAACATTGATAGTACGTGCCATAGCAACCAATACTGGTGCACATACTCTATATGAATATTACGTACCATAGCAACACTGATGCACATAATCTGCATGAATATTACGTACCATAGCAACACTGGTGCACATACTCTGCCTGAATATTACGTACCATAGCAACCATCACTGGTGTACATGTTCTGCATGAATATTACGTACCATAGCAAAACTGATGCACATACTCTGCATGAATATTACATACCGTAGCAACACTGGTGCACATAATCTGCAGGAATATTACGTACCATAGCAACACTGGTGCATATACTCTGCATGCATATTACCTACATAGCAACCAACACTGGTGTACATACTCTGCATGAATATTACGTACCATAGCAACCAACACTGGTGCACATAATCACCATTGATATTATGTACCATAGCAACCAACACTGGTGCACATAATCTATAGGAATCTTACGTAGCATAGCAACACTGATGCACATAATCTGCCTGAATATTACGTACCATAGCAACACTGGTGCACATAATCTGCATGAATATTATGTACCATAGCAACCAACACTGGTGTACATACTCTGCATGAATATTACGTACCATAGCAACCAACACTGGTGCACATAATCACCATTGATATTACGTTCCATAGCAACCAACACTGGTGCACATACTCTATATGAATATTACGTACCATAGCAACACTGATGCACATAATCTGCATGAATATTATGTACCATAGCAACACCGATGCACATAGTCTGCATGAATATTACGTACCATAGCAACAATGGTGCACATACTATGCATGTATATTACGTAACATAGCAACACTGGTGTACATACTCTGCATGAATATTACATACCATAGCAATACTGGTGCACATACACTGCATGAATATTACGTACCATAGCAACACGGGTGCACATACTCTGCATGAATATTATGTTCCGTAGCAACCAACACTGGTGTACATACTCTGCCTGAATATTACGTACCATAGCAAGCAACACTGGTGCACATACTCTGCATGAATATTACGTACCATAGCAACCATCACTGGTGTACATACTATGCATGAATATTACGTACCATAGCAACACTGATGCACATACTCTGCATGAAATTTACGTACCGTAGCAACACTGGTGCACATAATCTGCATGAATATTACGTACCATAGCAACACTGGTGCATATACACTGCATGAATATTACATACCATAGCAACCAACACTGATGCACATAATCTGCATGAATATTACGTACCATAGCAACGAACACTGATGCACATAATATGCATGAATATTATGTACCATAGCAACACTGGTGCACATACTCTGCATGAATATTATGTACCATAGCAACACTATGCATATTATGTACCATGACAACACTGGTGTACATACTCTGCATGATTATTACGTACCATAGCAACACTGATGCACATACTCTGCATGAATATTACGTACCATAGCAACACTGGTGTACATATTCTGCATGAATATTACATACCATAGCAACACTGGTGCACATACTCTGCATGAATATTACGTACCACAGCAACACTGGTGCACATACTCTGCTTGAATATTATGTACCATAGCATCCAACACTTGTGTACATACTATGCCTGAATATTACGTACCATAGCAACTCTGGTGCACAAACTCTGCATGAATATTACGTACCATAGCAAGCAACACTGGTGCACATACTCAGCATGAATATTATGTACCATAGCAACCAACACTGGTGTACATACTCTGCATGAATATTACGTACCATAGCAACACTGATGCACATACTCTGCATGAAATTTACGTAACGTAGCAAAACTGGTGCACATAATCTGCAGGAATATTACGTACCATAGCAACACTGGTGCGTATACTCTGCATGCATATTACGTACCATAGCAACACTATGCATATTATGTACCATGACAACACTGGTGTACATACTCTGCATGAATATTACGTACAATAGCAACACTGATGCACATACTATGCATGAATATTACGTACCATAGCAACACTGGTGCACACACTCTGCATGAATATTACGTACCATAACAACACTGGTGCACATACTCTGCATGAATATTATGTACCATAGCAGCCAACACTGGTGTACATACTCTGCCTGAATATTACGTACCATAGCAACTCTGGTGCACATACTCTGCATGAATATTACGTACCATAGCAACCAACACTGGTGCACATACTCTGCATGAATATTACATACCATAGCAACTCTGGTGCACATAGTCTGCATGAATATTACGTACCATAGCAACCAACACTGGTGCACATACTCTGCAGGAATATTACGTACCATAGCAACCAACACTGGTGCACATACTCTGCCTGAATATTACGTACCATAGCAACTCTGGTGCACATAGTCTGCATGAATATTACGTACCATAGCAACCAACACTGGTGCACATACTCTGCATGAATATTACGTACCATAGCAACCAACACTGGTGCACACACTCTGCATGAATATTACGTACCATAGCAACCAACACTGGTGCACATACTCTGCCTGAATATTACGTACCATAGCAACTCTGGTGCAAATAGTCTGCATGAATATTACGTACCATAGCAACCAACACTGGTGCACATACTCTGCCTGAATATTACGTACCATAGCAACTCTGGTGCACATAGTCTGCATGAATATTACGTACCATAGCAACCAACACTGGTGTACATACTCTGCATGAATATTACGTACCGTAGCAAAACTGGTGCACATAATCAGCATGAATATTACGTATCATAGCAACACTGATGCATATACTCTGCATGAATATTACATACAATAGCAACCAACACTGGTGCACATACTCTGCATGATTAGTACGTACCATAGCCACACTGATGTACATACTCTGCTATTTCTCATCAACCGCATAGTGTACATAGCCTTTTGTTGGTGCTATTTCTCAGCTACCGCATATAGTACATAGCGTTTTGTTGGCGCTATTTCTCATCAATTGCATAGTGTACATAGCGTTTTGTTCGCGCTATTTCTCAGCAACCGCATGGTGTACATAGCGTTTTGTTGGCGCTATTTCTCAGCACCTGCATAGTGTACACAGCGTTTTGTTGGCGCTATTTCTCAGCAACCGCATAGTGTACATAGCGTTTTGTTGGCGCTATTTCTCAACAACCGCATAGTGTACATAGCGTTTTGTTCGCGGTATTTCTCAGCAACCGCATAGTGTACATAGCGTTTTATTCGCGCTATTACTCAGCAACTGCATAGTGTACATAGCGTTTTATTCGCGCTATTTCTCAGCAGCCGCATAGTGTACATAGCGTTTGTTTCGCGCTATTTCTCAGCAACCGCATAGTGTACATATCGTTTTGCTTGTGCTATTTCTCAGCAACCGCTGATCTGGAACTTCTCAGGAGTGATTACTACCCAGCCCAGTTGTACATCATATCGTCTGGGCGTTCCACTCGTATAAATTGTCGAGTTACGACCCTTTAATATTTTACAGTTATTATGCACATAGTATGTTGTCCGCGCTATTTCTCAGAAATCATTAGCCGGAACTCAGTGGAATTTATTTGGAGTTATCGGTACCAATTCTACTTGGGTAATTCATCGGCGCTTTCTCCAATGTTTTTTCATTGGGTTATGGCTCTTTGTTTCTGTCCCGCTCTCTCTTTTTTTTGTCAGCACTAGTTGTCAGCTACGATTGGCCGAGAATCAAGATACTTCTCAAGAGTTATTGGTGCCAAGCATAGTAACTGTTTTCCATTTTCATTTTGTTATGTCACACAAAATATGGTTTTTAAAACATCTTTGAAAAATTGTCAACAATGTAAGGGTGGGGACCTTTGTGTTAACATCAACATATTAAAGTCGTAATAATGTAATACATTGTATATGAACTATCGTATGGCATTTTCATGCGTGCGACATTATGTATTTTATGAAGTACTAATCCATAACACCGTGCCTCATTTATGAATTTGAAAATGCTGTTTGCAAATCAGATTATGTTGTTTTATCATATGCTACTTGTCTATGTTAGAAACTGTGACATTTGTCGGAAATGTAACATAAAACATGTCATAATTCACAAACATTTCGAACAAGTATGGATATGCCCCATTAACGGATCAACACACATGTATTGGTTTATATACTTCTATAAAGTAAATCAAGAGGAAAGGCCAAACACCCACGCTGATATTTGACACAAACACATGCTTGATTTTACATGACCTTGATATTGACATTGAAAGGTCTACATTAAGGTCACGTGTTACGTCTGATTTGGAAGGTCGTATGATGTGATATATAGGTGTTAAATTGCAACTATATGTCTATCATGCTACGTTTTCGACTTTACAAACATATATAATCTACCCTACATGTCAGTTGGAGTAGACACTTCGATGACCGACCTATTTAAAGGCCTTGACTGATGTATCCCAATATCGAAGCACTGCCAACGTTCTATATATATTCTCAAAATTCATCAAGATCCTTCAGCAACATATTAATTAATCCTGTCCACAGACAGACGGACACACAGGCAGTCACAGTCAAAACCAGTAACCCCATTTCCTAATGACCGGGGTTAATGATATTAATAATATAACGAATAGGTGGTGACCACAATCGATAGTTACCATAGCATGCAGCTAACATCAACAGTTCTTTAGTTTGCAGTCAACACATGTTTGGACCCGGATGTAACACAACGTGCCATTGTTTGAATAGTTCACACTGTGACCATATCGATGGTACATGTGACACGTCACATTGCGATCCGGGATGGCAAGGATTGTCATGTAGTAATGGTATGTAATCATATAAATTGCATGCACACTTTTAATTTAATAACATTTTGTTTCATTGTATATACATATACAACAATACAAATAATGATACACATATGAAAGTTATAAATCGGTTGGATCAAAATTGACGTAATTATAATTATATCATGGAGTAGCCTAGGTAGAGTTGATATAGGGTCCGCCTCCGTGGTTGAGTGGTTAAGGAAGCTGACTTGTATACCACTGTAACCTATCATCACTGATGGTCATGGGTTCGAGCCCCGCTCAGACCGTGTCTCATTCATATGAAAAAGTTGGCAGTTTCTTACGGAGGGTGGTGCACCCAAGTACTTGTTAACCGCTGGAGCCTGCCCAGGAAAGGTGTTGTTAGGTAAACTGTCCACCGGTGATATAGTCCAAAATGGTGCTGATGCAGGCGTACAACCCGAAATATAACATAACTAACATAACAGTTGATATAGTTTGTCATATGAATGTATTTTAACAACGAGACCATTAATTGGGCCATATTGAGTTTCTGATAATATCAACATTTTGCCAGAATTAATTAGTGAAAAATCGACAGATTGAAACCCTGGCTAATCATGTATATAACAAGTTTAGTCTAAATAATAAAGAATATTTCGTAGTAAATGAACAACCCTTTGGTTTATTGTGCTCACTCGGGCAATTTCTGCTCAATTCTGTATATTCACTTATATAGAATAGTCCTACACACATACGCATGTGCAAGAAGAGAATACAGAGAAACGAATTATATTGTCAATGATGTATAACTTTAGACTTAGAAGATGACGTTTATTTCGTTAAAATATGATGAAATTAATGTTGTTAAAATATGCCCATAAGATGCAGGGAAAACAATGGATTAACCCGTTTTATTATACAATGCCATTTATGGGTGCTAGATGTGTAAGACATTGAAAATCGGGTCCGCCGCCGTAGTTGTATGGTTAAGTTCGCTGACTTGTATACCACTGTAACCTATCATCACTGATGGTCACGGGTTCGAGCCCCGCTCAGACCGTGTCTCATTCATATGAAAATGTTGGGAGTTTCTTACGGAGGTTGGTGTACCCAAGTAGTGGTTAACCGCTGGAGCATGCCCAGGAAAGGTGTTATTAGGTAAACTGCCCGCCGGTGATATAGCCCAAAATGGTGCTGATGTAGGCGTAAAACCCGAAATATAACATAACTAACATAACAGTTGATATAGTTTGTCATATGACTATATTTATTTTAACACCGATACCATTAATTGGGCCGTATTGAGTTTCTGATAATATCAACATTTTGCCAGAATTAATTAGTGAAAAATCGACAGATTGGAACCCAGGCTAATCATGTATATAACAAGTGTTGTCTAAATAATAAAGAATCGTTCATAGTAAATGAATAACCCTTTGTTTTAGTGTGCTCATTCGGGCAATTTCTGCTCAATTCTATATATTCACTTATATAGAATAGTCCTACACACATACGTATGTGCAAGAAGAGAATACAGCGAAACGAATTATATTGTCAATGATGTATAACTTTAGACTTAGAAGATGAAGTTAATTTCGCTAAGATATCATTAAGTATATTTTGTTAAAATATGCCCATGAGATGCAGGGAAAACAATGGATTAAACCGTTTTATTTTACAATGCCATTTATCGGTGCCTTTTTAGATGTGTTAGACATTGAAAATCCACAGTTTTCATTTTTGATTTAGCTTTCTTTATGTTTAATGCTTGATATGTAAATGAAATAATAAACTCATTTAATAGTTGTTAATGAAAAAACAAATATACAGCTGCTGTTACATTGACTGTTTGATATGATTATAATGATACTTGTATATATTGATGTGATTCCGACTATGTATATGTACTTGTATACATGCATTGGAAGAAATCTGTTCTGCTCTGCCCTGGTTTGTTTCTTCTGCCTATGAGTGTCGGTATGTGTTGATCCATTTGTGGTATAATATTGTCCATGCTTGGAAAACAAAATAATATTGAGCTGCAGATAATAGCTATAATTATTCGTAATTTCCGTTACAATACTCGAAATAGAGTCCTCTGAATATTACGTACCATAGCAACACTGATGCACATACTCTGCATGAATATTACGTACCATAGCAACACTGGTGCACATACTCTGCATGAATAATACGTACCATAGCAACCAACACTGGTTCACATACTTTACATGAATATTACGTACAATAGCAACACGTGTGCACATACTCTGCATGAATATTACGTACCATAGCAACACTGGTGCACATAATCTGCATGAATATTTCGTACCATAGCAACAAACACTAGTGCACATACTCTACATGAATATTACGTACCATAGCAACACTGGTGCACATAATCTGCATGAATATTATGTACCATAGCAACACCGATGCACATACTCTGCATGAATATTACGTACCATAGCAACACTGGTGCACATAATCTGCATGAATATTATGTACCATATCAACCAACACTGGTGTACATACACTGCATGAATAGTACGTACCATAGCAACACTGGTGCACATAATCTGCATGAATATTATGTACCGTAGCAACCAACACTGGTGCACATACTCTACATGAATATTACGTACCAAAGCAACACTGGTGCACATAATCTGCATGAATAGTATGTACCATAGCAACACTGGTACACATAATCAACATGAATATTACGTACCATAGCACCACTGGTGCACATAATCTGCATGAATATTATGTACCATAGCAACCAACACTGGTGTACATACTCTGCATGAATATTACGTACCATAGCAACACTGGTGCACATACTCTGCATGAATATTATGTAACATAGCAACACAGGTGCACATACTCTGCATGAATATTATGTACCATAGCAACACTATGCATATTATGTACCATGACAACACTGGTGCACATACTCTGCATGAATATTACATACTATAGCAACACTGATGCACATACTCTGCGTGAATGTTACGTACCATAACAACACTGGTGCACATACTCTGCATGAATTTTATGTACCATAGCAACCAACACTGGTGTACATACTCTGCATGAATATTTCGTACCATAGCAACTCTGGTGCAAATAATCTGCATGAATATTATGTACCATAGCAACCAACACTGGTGCACATACTCTGCATGAATATTACGTACCATAGCAACCATCACTGGTGTACATATTCTGCATGGATAGTACGTACCATAGCAACACTGGTGCATATACTCTGCCTGAATATTACATACCATAGCAACACTGGTGCACATAATCTGCCTGAATATTAGGTACCATAGCAACACCGATGCACATACTCTGCATGAATATTACATACCATAGCAACACTGGTGCACATAAACTGCATGAATATTATGTACCATAGCAACCAACACTGGTGTACATACACTGTATGCATATTACGTACCATAGCAACACTGGTGCACATAATATGCATGAATATTATGTACCATAGCAACCAACACTGGTATACATACACTGCATGAATATTACGTACCATAGCAACACTGGTGCACATAATCTGCATGAATATTACGTACCATAGCAACCAACACTGGTGCACATACTCTACATGAATATTACGTACCAAAGCAACACTGGTGCACATACTCTGCATGAATAGTATGTACCATAGCAACACTGGTGCACATAATATACATGAATATTACGTACCATAGCACCACTGGTGCACATAATCTGCATGAATATTATGTACCATAGCAACCAACACTGGTGTACATACTCTGCATGAATATTACGTACCACAGCAAGACTGGTGCACATACTCTGCATGAATATTACGTAACATAGCAACACTGTTGCACATACTCTGCATGAATATTATATACCATAGCAACACTATGCATATTATGTACCATGACAACACTGGTGCACATACTCTGCATGAATATTACATACTATAGCAACACTGATGCACATACTCTGCGTGAATGTTACGTACCATAACAACACTGGTGCACATACTCTGCATGAATATTATGTACCATAGCAACCAATACTGGTGTACATACTCTGCATGAATATTTCGTACCATAGCAACTCTGGTGCACATAATCTGCATGAATATTACGTACCATAGCAACCAACACTGGTGCACATACTCAGCATGAATATTATGTACCATAGCAACCAACACTGGTGCATATACTCTGCATGAATATTACGTACCATAGCAACCATCACTGGTGTACATACTCTGCATGGATAGTACGTACCATAGCAACACTGGTGCATATGCTCTGCCTGAATATTACGTACCATAGCAACACTGGTGCACATAATATGCATGAATATTATGTACCATAGCAACCAACACTGGTGTACATACACTGCATGACTATTACGTACCATAGCAACACTGGTGCACATAATCTGCATGAATATTATGTACCATAGCAACCAACACTGGTGTACATACACTGCATGAATATTACGTACCATAGAAACACTGGTGCACATAATCTGCATGAATATTACGTACCATAGCAACCAACACTGGTGCACATACTCTACATGAATATTACGTACCAAAGCAACACTGGTGCACATAATCTGCATGAATAGTATGTACCATAGCAACCAACACTGGTGTACATACTCTGCATGAATATTACGTACCATAGCAACACTGGTGCACATACTCTGCATGAATATTACATAACATAGCAACACTGGTGCACATACTCTGCATGAATATTATGTACCATAGCAACATTATGCATATTATGTACCATGACAACAATGGTGCATATACTCTGCCTGAATATTACGTACCATAGCAATACTGGTGCATACACTTGCATGATTATTACGTACCATAACAACACTGGTGCACATAATCTGCATGAATATTACGTACAATAGCATCACTGGTGCATATACGTTGCATGAAAATTACATACCATAGCGACCTACACTGATGCACATAATCTGCATGAATATTATGTACCATAGCAACACTTGTGCACATACTCTGCATGGATAGTACGTACAATAGCAACACTGGTGCATATACTCTGCCTGAATAGTACGTACCATAGCAACACTGTTGCACATAATCTGCATGAATATTATGTACCATAGCAACCAACACTGGTGTACATACACTGCATGAATATTACGTACCATAGCAACACTGGTGCACATAATCTGCATGAATATTATGTACCATAGCAACCAACACTGGTGTACATACACTGCATGAATATAACGTACCATAGCAACACTAGTGCACATAATCTGCATACATATTATGTACCATAGCAACACTGGTGCACATAATCTACATGAGTATTACGTACCTTAGCAACACTGGTGCACATAATCTGCATGAATATTATGTACCATAGCAACCACCACTGGTGTACATACTCTGCATGAATATTACGTACCATAGCAACACTGGTGCACATACTCTGCATGAATATTATGTACCATAGCAACACTGGTGCACATACTCTGCATGAATATTACGTACCATATCAACACTGATGTACATACTCTGCTATTTCTCATCAACCGCATAGTGTACATAGCGTATTGTTGGCGCTATTTCTCAGTAACCGCATAGCGTACATAGCCTTCTGTTTGCCCTATTTCTCAGCAACCGCATAGTGTACATATCGTTTTGTTGGCGCTATTTCTCAGCAACCGCATAGTGTACATAGCGTTTTATTCGCGCTATTTCTCAGCAACCGCATAGTGTACATAGCGCTTTGTTCGCCCTATTTCTCAGCAACCGTATAGTGTACATAGCATTTTGTTAGCGCTATTTCTCAGCAACCGCATAGTGTATATAGCGTTTTGTTGGCGCTATTTCTCAGCAACCGCATAATGTACAAAGCGTTTTATTCGCGCCATTTCTCAGTAACCGCATAATGTACATAGCGTTTTGTTAGCGCTATTTCTCAGCAACCGCATAGTGTATATAGCGTTTTGTTCGCGCTATTTCTCAGCCACCGCATAGTGTACATAGCGTTTTGTTGGCGCTATTTCTCAGCAACCGCATAGTGTACATATCTTCTGGTTTGCGCTATTTCTTAGCAACCGCATAGTGTACATATCGTTTTGTTGGCGCTATTTCTCAGCAACCGCTGGTCTGGAACTTCTCAGGAGTGATTACTAGCCAGCCCAGTTGTGCATCATATCGTCTGGGCATTCCACTCGAATAAATTGTCGAGTTACGACCCTTTATTTTTTACAGTTATTATGCACATAGTATTTTGTCCGCGCTATTTCTCAGAAATCACTGGCCGGAAATCAGCGGAATTTATTTGGAGTGATCGGTACCAATTCTACTTTGGTATTTCATCGGTGCTTTCTCCAATGTTTTTTCATTGGGTTATGGTCTTTGTTTCTTTCCCGCTCTCTCTTTTTGTCAGCGCTAGTTGTCAGCTACGATTGGCCGAGAATCAATGACACTTCTCAAGAGTTATTGGTGCCAAGCATAGTATCTGTTTTTCATTTTCATTAAGTTATGTCACACAAAATATGATATTTAAAATATCTTTGAAAAATTGTAAACAATGTAAGGGTGGGGACCTTTGTGTTAACATCAATATATTATTAAAGTCGTAATAACGTAATACATTGTATATGTACTATCGTGTGTAATAAGGTGTTACATTGCAACTATATATCTATCATACTACGTTTTCGATTTCACAAACATATATAATCTACCCTATAAGTCAGTTGGAGTAGACACTTCGATGGCCGACCTATTCAAAGGCATTGACTGATGTATCCCAAAATCGAAGCACTGCCAACGTTCTATATATATATTCTCAAAATTCATCAATATCCTTCAGCAACATTTTAAGTAATCCTGTCCACAGACAGACGGACACACAGACAGTCACAGTCAAAACCACTAACCCCATTTCCTAATGACCGGGGTTAATGATAATTATATAACGAATAGGTGGTGACCACAATCGATAGTTACCATAGTATGCAGCTAACATCAACAGTTCTTTAGTTTGCAGTCAACACATATTTGGACCCGGGTGTAACACAGCGTGCCATTGTTTGAATAGTTCACACTGTGACCCTGTTAATGGTACTTGCGACACATCACAGTGCGATCCGGGATGGCACGGATTGTCATGTAGTAATGGTACGTAATCATATAAATTGCATGCACACTTTTAATTTAATAACATTTTATTGCATTGTATTTATATATACAACAATACAAATAATGACACACATATGAAAGTTATAAATTGGTTGGATCAAAATTGACGTAAATATATATCATGGAGTAGCCTGGGTAGAGTTGATATAGGGTCCGCCTCCGTGGTTGAGTGGTTACGGTCGCTTACTTGTATACCACTGTAACCTATCATCACTGATGGTCACTGGTTCGAGCCCCGCTCAGACCGTGTCTCATTCATGTGAAAATGTTGGCAGCTTCTTACGGAGGTTGGTGCACCCAAGTACTGGTTAACCGCTGGAGCCTGAAAACTGTCCGCAGGTGATATAGCCCAAAATGGTGCTGATGCAGGCGTACAACCCGAAATATAACATAACTAACATAACAGTTGATATAGTTTGTCATATTAATATATTTTAACAATGAGACCATTAATTTGGCCATATTGAGTTTCTCATAATATCAACATTTTGCCAGAATTAATTAGTGAAAAATCGACAGATTGGAACCCAGGCTAATCATGTATATAACAAGTTTAGTCTACCCTTTAGATCACCCTCTGTACTTCATGCCCGACTACGAAACAAGTGCAGCTATCTAAACAATGACCTGTTCAATAATTACATACGAGTAAATCCACACTGTGACTTTGACTCCCAAATCGAAGACTCAGAACATTTTTTCTTTCAATGTAATAAATTTACTGTTCAAATAATTACTCTATTCAATGAAACTAGAGTGTTTCGTCCCCTTAGTGTCAACCTGCTTTTACATGGCCGCGAAACACTAAATGTGAACGAAAATATAATTATATTTGCAGCAATTCAAAAGTATATTAAACAATCAAAGCGTTTCTAATTTGTGATCACGTTAGCAACACAACATTCGCTATGATATTACTTCCGATCGAGCGCACCATGGGGATCTCTCACCTGGGGAACGGAACCTAGCAACAGCGTTAGTAAAATTTGAGTTTTTTTAATTTTTATCATTCAAACACTGTTTCAATTGCCTTTCGACTTGATAAATAATATCTCATTATACTTCAAATATGCATGTCATAAGTTACATATTCGCCAGTATTGCACTAAGTTCAACATACTCTCATGGGAAGGGCCAATTACTAATGTTGTTCAGAACTTGTGGCCCAACCCATTTGCGTTTGCTCTTATTATATATGTCTTTGAATTTATTTATATGTACATGTATATATCAATAAAATATGATTAAACTATAAGTTTAGTCTAAATAATAAAGAATATTTCGTAGTAAATGAACAACCCTTTGTTTTATTGTGCTCACTCGGGCAATCTTTGCTCAATTCTATATAATCACTTATATAGAATAGTCCTACACACATACGTATGTACAAGAAGAGAATAGAGCGAAACGAATTATATTGTCAATGATGTATAACTTTAGACTTAGAAGATGAAGTTAATTTCGTTAAGATATGATTAAGTATATTTTGTTAAAATATGCCCATGAGATGCAGGGAAGACAATGGATTAAACCGTTTTATTTTACAATGCCATTTATGCGTGCCTTTTTAGATGTGTTAGACATTGAAAATCCACAGTTTTCTTTTTTGATTTAGCTTTCTTTATTTTTAATGCTTGATATGTAAATGAAATAATAAACTCATTAATTAGAAAAAACAAATATATAGCTGCTGTTACATTGACTGTTTGATATGATTATAATGATAATTGTATATATTGATGTGATTCCGACTATGTAGTTTGATCAATCAGATAGGTCATGGAAACTTGGTGATCAAACTATCACTGAAGACATCCAATATACTCACCTGGGGATTATATGTAACAAGTACTGCTCATTAAATGACAATATTCACTCGGCAAGTATCAAACTCCGTGGTACCCTACTTAACATTTCCAATAGTGGTGTTGGATCTGGGAACCTAAACATATTCACTCTCACAAAACTGTATAGGACAGTAGTATTGCCGACATCCCTATACGGGTGTGAACTGTGGAGCTATCTTACATCCGCCAATATCCTTGAAATCGAACGAGCCCATATATTTTGCATAAAATATATTCAACGCCTACCGTTGTTCACTAATAATCAGGCATCACTCAGCTGTCTGGGCCTTGTTCCGATTGAAACAGAAATTAATTACAATAAACTCCAGTTTCAGGGTCAACTCGTCCGATTACCCTGCCAATATCTATCGAAACTTATCTTTATAAACAGGTTGGTAAGCTATAAATCGTGCATTGAAAGACAACGCCTTGGGTTTATTCCTGATGTGCTTGGATTACTTAGGAAGTATGATCTCATGCATTATGTATATATCACAGCCCAGACTCAAGAATATGCGAGCTGGTAACAAAGCCCAGACTCAATAATATGGGAGCTGGTAACAAAGCCCAGACTCAAGAATGTGCGAGCTGGTACTAAAGCCCAGACTCAAGAATATGCGAGCTGGTAACAAAGCCCAGACTCAAGAATATGCGAGCTGGTAATAAAGCCCAGACTCAAGAGCATGCGAGCTGGTAACAAAGCCCAGACTCAAGAATATGCGAGCTAGTAACAACGCCCAGACTCAATAATATGCGAGCCGGTAACAAAGCTCAGACTCAAGAATATGCAAGCTGGTAACAACGCACGGACTCTTAGCCGGCAGTAAGTTCCGGACTAACTAACTATGCTTGATTTGCTCATTGATTAGGTTGTGTAACCGTAAGTAAAAATACTTTACATTAGTGTGGAGGCAGGGACGGATCCGGTGGTGTAGATGTCAATAGGAATGGGATAGTTCTGTAAAAGGGAGAGTAGCTGAAATATATAATGAAGAAATGTAAGCTATTTAAATGCGGTTCTCGGCTGACATGATAGTTCCACGTATGGATCGGAAATACTTTGCCATACCACAGTCGGCAATGTGAACGCCATCGGCTGCAACATTCTGTGAAAGAAATCGAGAGTTGAAGTTATCATATGAATGTTGCCAGAATTCAAGCTGTGGATGTTCATCGCAGTTTGACTGTAAGTAGTGGTTAGTCTCTGTTACTAGTTGGTTGTAGTTACTAGTAACCCGGCGTGGCAGAATTTCTGTATTGACACAATGGCTAACGCCAAGAGAAAGGCAATGACTAGCATATTGCATAATAGCAGCATACAAACTGTAAGCATAAACGGATGGTACACACAAATCATTACTGCCAATATCCAAAATAACGATACTCGGTGACAAATTGGAGACCATGTCTATCTCATTCCACAGTGATTTACGTCGGGCGGGAACACTGTTTAATATAGGCCCCTCTTATGCCGTGGAGATACACCTGTAACCGCTGCTTGTCGAAGTTAAAATTGAGCTTGTCGTTAACTTGTGTCCAGTCACGGAGCCGACGTATGAACGAGTGGCCTAATACAAGGACAATGTGTGCTGCTTCAAACATGTTAATATATGTTATCAGTGTGAGAAATATGCAGGTGTCTGATCCTCTTTTCCTTTGTCTTCGTGAAATGGCGGCCAACTCGGCGTTGTAAACAAAGCAATATATTTCGCATGCGTTTTGCAACGTCTACGGCCTGTTTCAACACGCTCCGGTTATGGATGTTTAGGCAACAAGTTAAACCAAAGCAAATAAAACTGGAAATAATAATTAATGATACAAGGTATACTCAGAATTCCAGAAGATTGCGGAGAGAAAAATTCTGCCTTCACGAAAAAGAAGGCGAAGTTCCCGGATGAAGCCACACACTTGACAAGGACGATTGTGATTGGTTAACATCAGGCTTCTGTAGTGCGCGTTATGCAAATGACCTCCTCGCTAAAAGCCGGTGTCCGGCTGAGCGTATATACTGACACGTTGTGCGAACAGTAGTTACTACTCTTTAAGCATTGTAGAAATTATAAACAAATTTACATTATACTATTGTAAATTGCGTTTACATCAGCATGTAGCTCCATGCCTACAGGTATTGGTAAAACTATATTCCAAAAACAGGAACCTTGTACTATCTGGCAATTAAGTCGTAAATTCCCAAGCGTAAAAATGTACTGTTTCACAGCTATATATGTACTGTGTAGATTACTTTCTTTCTCACGTCCTGAGTTATGTACACAATGCGATAAATGTGTTGTGAACTTAGTTGTTCATAAGCTGTTATTATGTACATCTCAGGATAAATTAAGAAAGTGCTTATGGCAGAACATAAGTTGTGTGACTGGTATTAAGACATACATTGATTTTATCACACAACCACTCGAGACACAGATATGGTATGCTTGCAGGACTGGAGACACATGAACTTCCAGACACCGCAAGCGAAACACTTATGATAATATGTTTTAGGGCATTCTGGCAAATGTTCCAAACTTAAGGTTGTGGTAAATCAGTAATCTAAACATGTTTGCTTCCTTTTACATACTATTGTGTTGCTTTTAGGTGCCTGCACCGTTTTTCTACTGAAGAATGGTGTTCCGGTTATAAACACTGTATCAGCTTTTGTGTGCTCTACCATCATCTCTTTCCCTTGCATTTCGTTTCGGCAAGTTATGATGATCGGTATACACTAATTAATAGCTGCATGGTTATGTCAGTTCTTATGACCATTATTGTACACTTGTACTACTTTGTATATATTTATGTTTATATGTGTCCATGTAAAACGTGTAATTGTATATTATGTATGTTCACTTGTGCTCTTCATGTATATGGAGGTAATAAAAGGATTACGGTATAATATTGTCTATTCTTGGAAAACAAAATAATATTGAGCTGCAAATAATAGCTATAATTACTCGTAATTTCCTCTACAATACTCGAAAAAGAGTCATTTGAATATTACGTACCATAGCAACACTGGTGCACATACTCTGCATGAATATTACGTACCATAGTTCAATTATATATAATTTGTTATTCACTTTTATAGAATAGTCCTACACACATACGTAGTAGTAGTAGTAGTATATCTTTATTTCCGTCTCATCAATGTATAATACAATATTACAGACATGTGTAAAATAAATTATCACTATAAAATATACATTGCCATTCTGGAAGAATTACAAGAGACGTTATAATAATGCTTAAATACACATAAATGATATCACTATATCACAATTAGTATAGTATTACGTATGTGCAAGAAGAGAATACAGTGAAACGAATTATATTGTCAATGATGTATAACGTAGACTTAAAATATGATGAAATTAATGTTGTTAACATATGCCCATGAGATGCAGGGAAAACAAATGATTAAACCGTTTTATTTTACAATGCCATTTATGGATGCTAGATGTGTTAGACATTGAAAATCCACAGTTCTCTTTTTTGATTTAGCTTTCTTTATTTTTAATGCTTGATATGTAAAAGAAATAATAAACTCATTTATGAGTTGTTAATGAAAAAACAAATATATAGCTGCTGCTACATTGACTGTTTGATATGATAATAATGATACTTATATTGATGTGATTCCGACTATGTATATGTACTTGTATACATGCGTTGGAAGAAATCTGTTCTGTTCTGCCCTGGTTTGTTTTTTCTGCCTATGAGTGTCGGTATTTGTTGATCCATTTGTGGTATAATATTGTCTATACTTGGAAAACAAAATAATATTGAGCTGCAAATAATAGCTATAATTATTCGTAATTTCCTCTACACTACTCGAAACAGAGTCATCTGAATATTACGTACCATAGCAACACTGGTGCACATACTCTGCATGCATATTACGTACCATAGCAACACTAGTGCACATACTCTGCATGAATATTACGTACCATAGCAACCAACACTGGTGCACATACTCTGCATGAATATTATGTACCATAGCAACACTGGTGCACATACTCTGCATGCATAGTATGTACCATTGCAACACTGGTGCACATACTCTGCATGAATATTACGTACCACAGACAGTCACAGTCAAAACCAGTAACCCCATTTCCTAATGATCGGGGTTAATGATATTAACAATATAACGAACAGGTGGTGACCACAATCGATAGTTACCATAGCATGCAGCTAACATCAACAGTTCTTTAGTTTGCAGTCAACACATGTTTGGACCCGGGTGTAACACAACGTGCCATTGTTTGAATAGTTCTGTGACCATATCGATGGTACATGTGACACGTCACATTGCGATCCCACCCCCAGCTGGGCAGGGGTTAGAATATCCCAGCTGTCGCACTACAGAAGGGTACAACCCCCCCCCCCAATGTGCCTGCCTGTTTGCCGTGGGCGGAGACCTGTGTCGCCTGATGAGAGGATCCTGGTGGTTGAGTAGAATCAGTGTTGGCAAATAATACCCTGTTTCCACAACACACCACTTCGGCCTTAAGTTGGGTTAAACGGGAGGTCAGGAAAGCCCGTCCTTGATCAATCGGCTGGTCATGCCGAGCCCTAGGGCATCGTTAATCTTAAACACATATTTTTTTAAATTTGTCTTGAAAACAAATATTGATTCTCTATATATTTATACTCTTTCATTGTCTTCTTTTTGATGCCCTAGAAGGCGGTGGCTCATGGGCTAATCGGGTGAAAGTTTGATGTTTGATTGACTTTTGTAACCTCCCAAGGATAGTCTAAACTTGGTAGGACCTTCTGTGGGAATACACTTGTCCAGTCTAGTCCTTTCATTCTGAGTATATCATTGATGTATCCCTGTCATGATCTGCGATGGATTTCCCCAGATCATGTCCCCTTGTTGGGCTCTGAGACGGGTGGGGAGCATTGACGATGAACTATATATTACTATTATGAGTTCCACTCAAAAAAAAGCCAAGCGTGCACTAAGTGAATCTGATGATGATTCTGTTGAACAACAGAGAGTGAACTTCCCTCGCTTCATTCTCATTGAGGCGGTAGACAGTTCAAAACCTATCACAAAAATTTCCCCTTTCGTCATTGAAAAGCAAATGAAATCTATCCTAGGTACACCTAAATCTGTTAAAAGTCTTCGAAATGGAAGTCTTTTGGTTGAAATTACTTCAAAAGCTCAATCTCAGAATTTATTATCAACAAACACCTTCTTTGGACATTCTGTGAAGGTCAGTCCCCACAAATCTTTGAACTCATCCAAAGGTGTCATCAGGTGCAGGGAATTATCTTCCTGCTCTTTGGATGAGATCAAAGAAGGTTTGTCAAGTCAAGGGATCATTGACGTGAAGAGAATATCTATAAAACGTAACAACGAAATAAAACTCACAAACACATATATAATTACATGTGACACACCAGTCATCCCGTCACGTATCAAAGTCGGCTACCAGATTGTCACCGTCGACATATATGTACCTAACCCTCTTAGATGCTTTAAATGCCAGAAGTATGGTCATCATGAGGATAGGTGTCGGAACGAGTCTGTATGCTCCAAGTGTGCTGAGACTGCTCCACAACATCAAGAGAACAACTGCCCCAACACAAATAAATGCGCCAATTGTGGCGCTGATCATATATCCAATTCTAAAGACTGTGTCTCCTGGAAAAAAGAAAAAGAAATAGTTAAGATCAAATATTCGGAAAACATTTCATTCCAGGATGCAAGAAAGATTTATGAATCTCGATACAAATTCGAAAATCAGCCAAGCTATGCAAGTGTTGCTAAAACAGCCTCTGTTGAATGCAAAACTTGCAAAAACTTGTTAACCAAACTTTGCAAAATCTTTCCAGACAAAAAAACAGAAATAATGCAGTTATTCCCTGGTTCTGATAGTTCTTCTCATCTTGACCAGCTTACAAATCAAAATATACCACAAACACCTAAACCTACGCTTACAAATCAAAATACACCACAAACACCTAAACCTACAGCAGACAAACAAAAACAAGCAAAAACAAACATACACAAGAATCCAACAACAAAAAACACTCGAAACAACAATACACAAGAAAAACACATTCAACCAAAAACAACATCAACTTCATCAAAACCAATACCTACTAAAAGAGCATCTACAACTCAACAAACATCAACTCCAACAAATAAGCAATCTGCTGTCACTTCCAGACAGCAGAAAACTAAACATATACAAACAGATAAACACACAGTGTCCAGTCCAGTATCTACAAGCAATAGATACTCGGATTTGGACACGGACGATGACAATCTGGAGGGCGAGGCATCAGACTCGGACAAGTCCGAGTCTATGACCTGGCAATATGGCGAGGGTGGCTGGAACAAGAACCTCCAGTCGTTGCAGGATGCCACTTAATATATTTTTAACTTTATATGTTATCTATGTATAATAATTATGTAAATATCTTATCTATGTATAATAATTATGTAAATATCGGTATAATATTTTTAATAATTAATCTCTCCATAATGGCCATCTTAATACACTGTGTTGACCTTCAACCAATCCGGTTGCAGTACTACAATGTGGACAACATTAAAACACTCTTCGACTATATCAGAGTAGAGTCCATCATATCATTTATCAAGGCAATAGGAATTTATAATGGGCTGTGATATCAATTGTTAATCATGCCTTTGTAGTAATCATTCATTCATATATTACCTGTGATTGGTCATGCGTCTTTGTGGCTTCTTAGTATTAATTTTACGTAATGCATATACTTATATAGAATTTTGTTTCATACACACGACAATGAACATAAATTTGATGCGCGCTACATGACCTTGGATGTCGGTGCGCCGTAAGACACCATTCATTCATTCATTCATTCATTCATTCATTTTTACGTAATGCATATACTTATATAGAATTTTATTTCATACACTCGACAATAAACATAACTTTAATGCGCGCTACATGACCTTAGATGTCGATGCACCGTAAAACACCATTCATTCATTCATTATGATGAAATTAATTTTGTTAAAATATGCCAATAAGATGCAGGGAAAACAATGGATTAAACCGTTTTATTATACAATGCCATTTATGGGTGCTAGATGTGTAAGACATTGAAAATCCACAGTTTTCTTTTTTGATTTAGCTGTCTGTATGTTTAATGCTTGATATGTAAATGAAATAATAAACTCATTTATGAGTTGGTAATGAAAAAACAAATATATAGCTGCTGTTACATTGACTGTTTGATATCATTATAATGATAATTGTATATATTGATGTGATTCCGACTATGCATATGTACTTGTATACATGCATTGGAAGAAATATGTTCTGCCCTATGAGTGTCGGTATGTGTTGACCCATTTGTGGTATAATATTGTCTATTCTTGGAAAACAAAATAATATTGAGCTGCAGATAATAGCTCTAATTATTCGTAATTTCCTTAAAGTAACTTTTACTATGTTAGTTAAGACACCCTATATATTGCATATACCAAAAATCGCTTTTGTAGGAATTAATTCCTTTATTTTCATAAAAGAACCCTACTATGATAGTGGTAGTATGTCTAGGGCCCCGCAAGGGGTTTGACATAAAATGAACATGCATGTGTGCTGTATTGGAGACAAGCAGAAATGATAAGTTATTTATTTAAGGAAGTCATTCATTAATATTATATAATGTTGTGCTTTGAATTTGTATTCGCAAAGTATTTGTCAATGACATTATGTGTTGATGAATTAATTAATTACATATACCAACGTTACTATAAGTGTGGCCTCCGTGGCCGAGTTGTTAATGTTGTTGACTTCACATGCCCTTTCACACTGTATGTTCGAATTCAATGTGTCTGGCGAATCATTTCATATAAGCTGTCCATATAAGTGTTTGTCCGTGTCTAAAATACTGCTCGTGAGTGGACCAATAACAGCCGGAGAGTCCTTTCTTTCAGTAGAAACCTTTTATTTGAAAGACAATTGTTGCAATACGAATATAGGTATACAAATAATAGAGACAGAGAGTCGTTATCGAACCGAAGCTGCCATTGAGACGTTAGACCCACATCTTAACGAAATAATACACTTAGAACATGTGTGTATTTTATTTTAATTCCAGAATGTGAAGATAATTCACACGGTGTAAATTGTAGTGGCACATGTGGTAACTGCAAGGTGGGAACAGGATGTGACAAAGTAATGGGCATCTGTCTCGAAGGGTGTGCAGATGAATTTACCGGTGATACATGTATTGAAGGTAATTTGTGCTATATTCATTTGGAATATTTTGTGCGTGCAGCCGGCGAGGAGGGGGACCTCTGTGGTCGAGTTGACTTGAAATCACGTGTCTCATATCGCTGATGATTCGAATCACACTGGGAGTGTCGAATTCTTTCAAGTGAGGAAACTATTCAGCTGGCTTGCCAAAAGCATGTGTTTCTACCCGTGTATCCATCCGTACCTGAACTACTGCTCACAGAGGCACCCGGTGTATTCCGTCACCAATACTAGCTGGAGAGTCGTCATATAGACCTAAGCTGTTTGTGCGATATTAAACTCCAAAACCAAATAACGTGACACTCACCATAGTAGGTTATAATCCCACTGTTGGTTTCGAATTATTTCAATTGAGGAATATAGCTAAGTATCTAGGCGGTAGGTCGGTGGTTCTGCACTGGTGCATGTCTGTGCCTGAAATACTGTCCTGACACGATCCTGTAGTCGTCATCCATCACTAATATATGGAGTGTCGCCATGACCTAAATGATGCTACTTTAATCCCACAAGCCCCACAACAGACACACCAGTTATAACTTGCAACAATAATTTAAAACATTATTCTCATTACAGTATGCATATCAGTGTATACATGCGTCCTATTCTAGACATATTTACAGCGCTATTGCCTTTCCATTGATGGACGTATGCGCCTTTCATTGCATACATTTTCGTATAAGGGTTCCCAACCAATGATATGCAGCTGACATGCGCACTCGGATTTTCGGGCATGCGTATTCGCATTATTATGTAGCGTTCGTTGCGAAAAAAGGCGTGTCATACGGTTTACGCTCTTCCAATGGTGATCTATTTACCTGATCCACATCACGGTAAGTTGTAAATCTGGACTAAAATCATGTTTAATGCAAAGTGTGCTATGCTTTCCTTGTGACATTGAACAGAATAATTAATATAAATATAAGTAATGAATCGCTTGTTAGTAGTATCCATTGGACGTGTTTAAAGTTAGCATGGATACGTTCGACCTCCACACAATATAATCACGCCCAATATAGTTGATACCCAGGTGGAAACTATTAACCCTCGATTCATTCCTTAAATGGAGTAACTTGCTCTATTGTCCTTATTACTATTAATATGTATGTTGCATGAATAAATGATGCTGTTAGGTGGAATTAGCATTATGTTGATGTCATCTTACCTAGGTGATTCTTAGAGTATAGTGTAATATTATGAAGTTCACTAGTAACCTTTCTTTCGTGTTTTCAGCATCCCCGTCGTCGGGCGTGAGCGTGGCTGCAGTAGTGGGAGGGGTAGCTGCCGCTATTGTTATAATCGCGGTTCTTGTCGCTGTCCTTCAATTTCTAAGAATCCGGAAACAGAGACAACAGTAAGATATAATGCACACGTGCATATTTAAGATTTTGTTCAGCAATAGCTTATGTCGCATGGCGAATATCCGGCTATTGCTGGTTGAGGAAGGATTCCCACCTAGCGGTATGTCAGGCATGGACGGGAACCAGGCAGTACCAGTATGATGTTTGATTGCATACATATGATTGCATAAACATGTTCCGGAATTTTATTTATTTTGTTAATGGATATGTAGTATGTATATTATATTTAAATTGTGATAACATATATGTTTCACTGTAGTTGAAACATCAATATTAAAATACATGATATTTTATATTATGTTCGGCGTATAGACTATTTAGCACACCAGTACAATAATCAGCATCTTTGCATCTTTATAGAAATAATTCTGACACCGAAAGAAGAAAAAAACTTGTCCAACGAAGTGATGTCTACGTCAACTCTACAGAACTTCAGGCGGAACTAAAAACGTCCAGAGGTAGTATCAATTTATTGTGTTGTGTAACAGGTAGTGACAATGCATGAGCTCTGTACCGAACTAGAGTAATTAATCTGATACTGGTATATTCAGATTTGTGTCCTCTCAAGCCGGAATTAACGGTGATTGTTGGCCTGTTTCAATTATGTTAGTGGAATGATAATACATAGGACATAGCAAACAAACGCACACCTACATTATATGATGATTATTATTATTATTACATGAAAACGAAATAAAAAGGATTCCATCAAAGATATATTACAACTTTCTTACAAAACACAAACTGAACAACTAAACATATTCCAAAATGTTTAAAACTATGTATATAATTATATATATATTTAGTTATTGTTTTCATGTAAAAACACACTTATCCGTCTTCTAGTATAGATTAGTAGATGTGCGTTTTCTACGTCATCTAGTATAGGTGTGCGTTTTCTATGTAATCTAGTATAGGTGTGCGTTTTCTATGTCCTCTAGTATAGGTGTGCGTTTTCTATGTCCTCTAGTATAGGTGTGCGTTTTCTATGTCCTCTAGTATGTATCAATTTATACTGCTGACTAATACCGTAGTTAGAATTAGAATTCCTTCAAGACATAGCTTTGTTTCTCTGATAGTATAACTCAATATTAATAGTATACTAGTATTATACATACATCTTTATTCATATAAATATTAATATATGGCTGCATAGAGCAAGTGACCGAGTGGCTACGATCGTTGTCCCTCACCGCTGATGTTCGAATCACACATGTGGTATCGAATAATGCCATGTGACCAAGCTATCGAGCTGGCTTGTTGGTGGTCAGTAGTTCTATTTGGGTGCTCAGCTGCACGCAGGATCTTCTTCCGCCAATACTAAATGGATAGGCACGACCTAAGCTGTTGGTGCTAAGCCCCAAAACAAACAAGAACACAAACTGATTAGAGCAACCTAGCGAAATGTTCCGGATTTGATATTGTTTTTATTTTTATAATTAGTTAATTTTATCATAGTATACACACATAATTAGTTAATGATCAAATGTCATACATAAACGTAGCAGTTAATGAATATGTATTATATTTATATATGTGTGTGTGGATTGTGATAACAGGCTGATATTTTCCAGAATCAGCAAATAATCGGTCAAATGATGTGGAAGACAGTGCTGGTATTTATTACAATCAAGGACCATTTGTTCGACAGAAAACAGAATATGAATTCCTCATTGTCGATCTTGAAGCATATGTGACCAAAAGTCTAGCAAATACTGGCTATCTTGAAAAGCAGTTTCAGGTAATCATATGTTAGTCCGGATTCAGGACATGAAAATGGCACGTAGGGATGCCTCCGACAGACACTAAGGTTTGATAGCTGGTTTAGTGCAAATGACTGATTGTCACTAAATGCCACGCCGAGTACAAACAATGCTGACTATAGAATACTAAATATAATTCAAATTGTTTACCGTACATCGCCATTAATAAGGACCAAGAACATCCCATATATTATAACATACAATTATGTCTGGCAATGTTGACGTTTATATAGAGGAGATGGTTCCAACAATACAACCATACAAGTTGAGCACTACACCACATACATGACTTGTTGTCAAACCATCTATGACTAATGTAGAGCCAGATTAATTAAGCAATATACACCACATACATGGCTGGTTGTCAAACCATCTATGACTAATGTAGAGCCAGATAAATTAAGCAATATACACCACATACATTGCTTGTTGTCAAACCATCTATGACTAATGTAGAGCCATATCAATTAAGCAATATACACCATATACATGGCTGGTTGTCAAAACATATATTACTACTGTAGGGCCAGATCAACTGAGCAACCTACACCACATACATGACTTGTTGTCAAACCATCTATGACTATTGTAGAGCCAGATCAATTAAGCAATATACATAACATACATGGCTGGTTGTCAAACCATCTATGACTACTGTAGTGTCAGATACATTAAGGAATCTACACAACATACATGGCTGGTTGTCAAACCATCTATGACTACTGTAGAGCCAAATAAACTAAGCAACCTACACCACATGCATGGCTGGTTGTCAAACCATCTATGAATACTGTAGAGCCAGATAAATTAAGCAATCTACACCACATACATGGCTGGTTGTCAAACCATCTATGGCTACTGTCGAGACAGATACATTAAACAATATACACAACATACATGGCTGGTTCTCCAACATCCATAACTACTGTATAGCCAGATAAACTAAGCATCTACACCTGATAGTATTGTTCTCAAACGATATATAGAATAGAACCAGACAAGCTAATTATCTGCAGTGCATACATGCCTGAATGTCAATCGATCTAAGGCGGTAGTAGTACCAGATATTAGTTGGTTCAAACATATTATTCGTTCATAATGTACAGTACATATATATTATATATACAACGAAAATGAATTAAGTCGAAAGCTTATAGCTTATTTAATCATCTACATCGCAGATAGGTTTGACTAGCTGCACAACGAAACTTGTTTGGTCTCCAGCTCAGAACATAGTGGAGCGAACTGTTCAATGTGACAGACCTGTTTTCTGTGCTGAAAGCTATATAATTAACATTAAAACATCATATGAATATGTCGCAGGATTCTGCAAATCAGCGGATGAGACGATTGGCTCCAGGATGACTTGACATGTGCTTAATGTATGTTACATCATTTTAACTAGTTTCAACGGGTTCTTCATCAGAGACGTACTGGTGAAACTATAATTTGAATGTCAGATTGCAATATGAAACAGATTTGCATTATGTAAGTAGACAGTGGGCTGACTGGTTATTATCGAACGTGATGCCATGGTTCGTTGTCTGTAGTACAGTCAGCTGATATGTTGTTTAAACGTTATTTATTTTACAACGATTGCGAAACACATATAAGTATTGAAGACTTGGATAATATATGTGAAATTTCATGCTTATATTATCTCCCTATTTTGTAAAACTTTATTTATATTACAACGATTGCGAAGCAAGTTTTAGCAACTTATATTAATCACATATATTAATCACTCTCGTTGGCTCGGGTGAAAGCGTAAGTGTGGTAATTCATGTGGGAGGGAACCGGAGTACCCGGAGAAAACCCACCTGTCCGATCTGACGACCACCGTACCATCTCACATACTACCAGGTCCGAGGATCGAACCCGGGTTGCATTTGTGAGAAGCGAGCGCGCTAACCACTGCGCTAATCGGACAGTGACGCTGATATGTTGATTTGTCATCAATGAGAACTATGTCATCAGTTGTAAGTTTTTAATAATACTGATATCGAGGTTATATGTATGTGTACTAATATTGCTCCAATCTTAACGGATTATAGACGAACTATTGACACTATTAGAATTTTGAATTTCCGAATTCGATGATTTTTCCATTGAAGATTCCGTGCACAACACCAGATGTAACTGCACGTCATTTGATTGGTTTCTCAATGAATATGTTTTAACCGATGATTTCAAGTTGTGTATCTATAGTTTATAATATTACAGGCAGTGGAGCGCAATCATGTATGTTAGCTTGATAGTGTCTGTTTCGTTGCTCTAATTGCAGACAATACCATATGGCTTGCATCATCCTACCAAAGTTGCACGAAAACCTGGAAACACTGGGAAAAATAGATACAAAGCAATGTATGCATGTGAGTGTATTTATTTTACTTTGAAATGTTGAAGAACGTTTCGCTTTCTGTTTGCTTACACAAATATGATAATATAATATGCCAATATAAATAATCTAGCTGTGTGTTTTCAGAACATTAACTATTTCAGCGCCGAATAAATTTAGAGCATGCGCAAACAACATATATGCCGCATCTGATCAGGATCTATGTTGTTTACTATTCGGATAGTTGCTTCAGCTCCACTGTCTGAAGAGCATTCAGCATATAGCCTGATCAGATGACACATTATGTTCTCTCTGATCTAGTTATCTGCTTTTTGCAAAGAAAGCGACGTTGGTGGTGAAAGTGTTAAAAGGTGTTGTGTGGGTATTTAGGAAATAATATTTGTCTTGCTGTGGTATATCGGCGACTAAACCATGGTTTGGAGTTCTGACGCGTAGGAATTAACCACGCAGGCCGTAGGCCAAAGTTTATTCGCCGATATACCACGACAAGACAAATATTATTTCCATTAAAACACGACCCAATATAATGCTACGAACGAAGAAATGTGCGTGTTACTTTGTCGGTGTGCCGCCTAATTTCTCTCCGTTCCGTGATTTAACTGACGGCTTTACAAATTACCTCCCTGAAATAAAGATTCTCTAAAAGCTTGAATGTATTAATATTTTTATTCAAACAATAATACATGTATGCATTAATAGTTCACGTTGGCAGAATAATGTATACTCATGAAGAATATTAATACAATTTAAAAAATATTTAGCCACGCCTCATGTCACACTGTTATTTTCATAAACAATTCAACACTATCCAACACATTCAGCTTAAAAGTTGACAAAACGCCAAATGCCAAGGGGAAAGGTTTATTTGCACTTCTTATTTTGTGTCATGGATATGGACATTAATTGTGCTGCTTGAGATATTTCCCGTAAACATGTGCATTGCAGTTGCGTGACTGTTCTGGACATTAACGTGGGCAACTGTAGTGGGTGTGGAAACGGATCTTGGCCTAGCAATTCATCTTACATTTTGTTACTAAACCATCATAAAAATGCCCGATAATCCTCCAGTTTCCTATCAATCGCCTGCAGTGCAAATTGCACCCACTGCAGGTAGCGTTGTAGCCATTTTACTTTTTACTATTTGCAGACGACGATATTTTACTAAGATGTTTGATTACGTCACGTGATTTTCATGCAGAAATAAGTTTTTATACGGGGGAGGAAAAATTCAACAGCCATAAAATAGGCCTGTTCTAACCGTGGTATATTGCATATTTTATAACGGTAGATATGTCCTTTGTTCATTAGAACACAATATCAAGTCATGTTAGAATAATATATATATAACATTATGTATTGTGTAATCTTGTAGATGACCATTCACGTGTTGTATTAGAAATATTAGAAGATAAGCCAGCGTCTGACTACATAAATGCAAGCTATATAAAGGTAATACCAATGAAACTGTACTAGTGACAGTCGTGATAGCACAGTGGAAGCGCGTTACTTTAATGTGCGAATTGTTCGGAGTTCGAGCCCCACTGGAGCCGTTAGGATTGTGCCTTTAGGCAATGCATTTAAATACCCAGTTGCTTTTTACAAGGAATTCTTAGCACGTTTTAACAACTTATATTAATCACTCTTGGTAGAGCCGATGAAAGAGTAAATGTGGTCATTCGTGTAGGAGGAATCCGGTAAACCCACCTATCCGATCTGGCGACAACCGTACCATCTCACATACTTCCAGGTCCGAGGATCGAACCCGGGTTACATTGGTGAGAAGCGAGCGCGCTAATTACATTGTGCAGGTCTCACTTATAGTCCTAGCCTTTGATTGCATGTGATTTGTATATATGTTGAGGACATTGTGGTAGATTATCCTTTGCTAAATGAGTTCTCTAGTTAAATAAAGTATTTATTATTATTATTAGTCATACACTAGTTTCCAAGTTTGATTAGGTAAATATTGCTCATGTTAATTTCTAGTTCAATATTAAGCATGTGTTCATCAAACGATATATACACTGTGTCATTATGCAGTGCTTAATATATTGCAGGGACACTTCAAAGACAAGGCATACATTGCTGCACAAGGTATGGTATATGGGTTTGTTTCAGATATTACTGACAGTCATATAAATTACAGTAATGTAAATATTTACAACTACGGTGTAAATATACCATTGTTTTCTCAGAAACACTGCACACAGTTGACTTGGAAACAAACTGCATGTAACTCTCCAGCCTCTGGAGGTGATTCACCGATCTGATGTACAGCAGTAACGCCAATACATATCGCGTTGACTTTAATTTTACACATACTCTTAGCATAGTGAGTTAAACCAACATTATTTCATAATATAATATATTCCTGATGATAGGCCTGTACGGTACATGTATTCAAAGACCTTTCCTGTTTACGTACATGTAACAATATTTGCAACTTCATTTGTTATGTGACAATACAATTTCATCTTTTGACACATTAGGACCAGTTGAAACTAACATGAACGACTTTTGGGGAATGATCTGGGAGAAAGATGTCCATATGATTGCGATGACTACAAACCTCATGGAAGAAACCAAAGTAAGAATGCAACATTAACACCTATTGTTATACCTCACGTGTCTACCCCCATGCAACACGTGCTATACCAGAGTGGGCGACATGTTTCAATGTTTTGTGACAAAGTCTGAACCTCTGTATATCCTCATTCGGAACAAATTCACGCTACTCGGACGTTACCGTTTGATTTCAATGTTATTTTATTTGTTATACCGACATTTTGTTTTCATGAAGTCTTGAAGAATGTTTTGTTGAACAATTGTTCTATGCCAAACAACATAAAGCCAGATTAGCTGATTGCTCGGTATAACAAAATAAATAGTCCGTCTCGGTGAGTGAGACAGTGGATATTGTCAACCCAAGGAAAAATATGTCGACCAAGGCATTATTCTTCCGAGGGTTGACAATATTCACTGTCACACTCATCGAGATGAACTATGTATAGACTGTCGTACGGAGTACTTCCATTGTGTACGTTTCTGTTTCTTTGCCAATTCTACGTCGAATAACACCAATTAGCTGTCCCAAATTTTGTAATGTCATCTTAAACACACTCCTTCTCAATGTCACTGCTAAGGAGTTCGCAGTAATTTTCGTTGCTGTGTACGAATACATTACTGGCAATGAAAGATTCTGAGATGGATGATTTATAAAATGTTTAAATGACGTTTCCCGATACAAGTGATGTCGTCATTGGCCTTAACAACCGGTTTATTCAATTAACTTTTCTATTCTTTTACAGCACATTGTATATGTACATTGTATTAAGAACGATTTAGTTGAGCTTATGTAAATATACTAATATACAATCATGAATGGTGTAAATATAATATATTCACTACTTTCTAGATTTTGTTCTAGTCCGGTAAAGAACATTAATATAGTGACTTGTTTTTTGCGATTGCGATATAGTAGGGAAATATACAACTATTTGGACTGTTTTCAATTGGTGGCATTGTACCTTTTAGGTCTAATACGGCTAAATATAATACATATTATCCATTTTAAACAATTGGGTTACCCCTCATTGGACAAGAAAAAGAGTAATACATATAGCATTCATTGTCTTCTGGCCATAGCGCACTATAACTGTTTGATAGATGTGTCAATAAAGTAAATGCTCCTTATAGATGAAATGTATGCAATACTGGCCCGAGGGAGCAGATACGTCTATGTTGTATGGATTAATCAATGTGACCATGGAGTCGGAAGATGTGTTTGCAGAATTTACCATCCGATATCTGCGAGTGTATCATCAGGTACAGGGTACACATTTTTTCTTGAATGAAAATAAATGTTATTTATCACATGATTTTGAAAGTATTCAGTGTAATATAGCTATTACATATTGTCTTATATCAACACACGTGCACTAATACCTGGAATGATTCCGATTGATCGCGGCATAAAATATTGCTTTTGACATATTGGAAATGTGCCGTTGAAAATAAATATAATGTTAAAATATGCACTATCGGAATAGCATAACTATTAGTGATTATAATAATTGTGTCGATTTGCGTGGGGTTGTTTGTTTCATTATCGAGGACTATTTACTGCAGCGTACGAATGCACCTTACTGATTTCCCTGATATGTAATAAGGCTCAACGTATACTGGCAAGCAGAACAACTTCTTTTTCAAATGTATGGTTACTGTGGTAATGTGATAAAAAGGATCACACGTTCATGGTGAGTTCATACCATTTTTTATGAGACACTTGTTGGAATTTTGGCATTAAACTCACCCAAAGGCTCGCTTCGATACCAATGTTCCAAAACTCGTTTCATAAAATATGGTATGAAATCCACACTCATATAGGATCCTATATATATTATACTGATGGTAGATTACAGCGATGTTGATATTATATTCGTGTATGTAATATCATATAGTGACAATCCGGAAATGTATGAAGGATTAAATGGTCTTAGTTATCATTAGCGAGGGCATTCTTTAACTCGAATACCTGTTTTGACAGTGCCTTTAATCTTCCATATACATAGTAACGATGATATGGAACATAGAATGTGGTGTAAACAAGCACATGCATGCATGTATTGGTGTATTTGTAGGATCGACCAAATGTACAGAGAAGTATCATTCAGTATCACTATACTGCATGGCCAGACAAGTATGTCCCACGAAGTACGTCTAGCTTGCTCCAGTTTTGGTACAAAGTCAGAAAGAACGACGCTAATAAAATGAACACGTGGCTTGTTCATTGCAGGCAAGTCACTTTAAACATGTCTTTATATATCAGTATATGTTTCTTCAGTTGGAAAAATAATACTATAATTCATACGAACATGTATTTTAGCATTAACTTTAGAATACAACTATTTAGAGAGTTATTGGTGATTTTGTTTAAAATACACATAAAGGAAGTAATTTGTAAATGGTAATTTAAATAAGCTTTTAGCTTTCATTTCAATCCACTTGTATTTATTGTGTACATAATTATTTGTAGTAAAGTATCTTATATAATATCGAATAAATATGTTTAAACCAAATGTTAATTTCACAAAAGCAGGTTAGTTTGTGGACATATTTTCCAATTGGTACGATTTACCGTAATCATTAATTATTGAAAGATGAAATTTATAAGACAATAATCACAATATCCGCTCCAATATATGGATGTGCGGCACATTCTAAGTAAACGCATAAAAAGAATTATTTATCCACATGTATAAGTGAGTTCAATATGAATAATGTTGAGATATTCTGGAAATGACGTCCAGTGAAATATGCAATAATACAAATATAAAGGATTCACATCAATTCTAATAATGCATTTAGTCCAGTTTTCAACATAATATATACTAGAAATGTTTACAGTCAAACCTGTGTTAGTGGTCACCGCTATTACGCAGCTAACCTGTATTAAGCATCCAGTTTCCACATTCCCAATATGTTGTTTTACTATACATCCGACCTCTATTAATTACCCAGTTAACCTGTATTAAGCATCCAGTTTCCATATTCCCAATATCTTGTTTTACTATACATCCGACCTCTATTATGCAGCTATATGTGATAAGCAGCTACCTGTGCTATGCAGCCACTTTCTGACATTCCAGTGACTGGCTGCTTAAGACTAGTTTGACTGTATGTCTTGATTTCTTCAGCCATCAAGCAGACTGAATAGTGAATAGATGCGTAATTTGTGTAGCTACAAAAACATGTTAGTAACAAAACGTTAGATAAACATTATTAGTACCAACACGTTATATAAACATTATTAGTACCAACACGTTATATAAACATTATTAGTACCAACACGTTATATAAACATTATTAGTACCAACACGTTATATAAACATTATTAGTACCAACACGTTATATAAACATTATTAGTACCAACACGTTATATAAACATTATTAGTACCAACACGTTATATAAACATTATTAGTACCAACACGTTATATAAACATTATTAGTACCAACACGTTATATAAACATTATTAGTACCAACACGTTATATAAACATCATTAGTACCAACACGTTATATAAACATTATTAGTACCAACACGTTATATAAACATCATTAGTACCAATGCGTTATATAAACATCATTAGTACCAATGCGTTATATAAACATAGCATACTGTGGCTTATGATACTTTGACAGTGCTGGCGTTGGACGAACTGGTACTTTCCTTGCAATAGACATTCTGTACGACCAAGGGAGAGACCACGGTTCAGTGGATGTGTACCAATGCGTAACGGACCTGAGAGAGCAAAGAGTCAACATGGTTCAGACTAAGGTAGATATATTACCACTTATATTTCAGAAATGTGTGAATGTGGTAACTATGGTTACAACAAATATAGATATATCTTGACATAGTGCTATAAGTACATAGGTAAATGGTCAACATCTTCCATAGCACATAGAGTATCCACTTCCTCATAATTTTACAATGAAACTAAAACCAGGTAAATTGGTTGTGTATAATAATTGTAAACCACACGTGATCGTTTTGGAAACCGATCGTATTAACCCATTCAACACCAATTAACTGACATGGACTGACGTATGATATTTTTAGACCAATACATTAATAAGAAAATTACATTTGGACCAGTTCATTTAGCAAAATGGGTAATTTTGTCGAAACATATAATACAGTATAATAGTTGACATATTTGAAATGAAATAAGTGGAAGTCGTGATAGCGCACTGATAGCACGCGCTCGCTTCATGTTCGAAATGCACGAAGATCGAGTCCCGCTGGGTCCGTTACTATTGTGCCGTTAGGCAATAATAACTTTTATTTCCTTCAATTATAGGAGAGCACAACAGTAAATATTTACATATACGAATATACAAATTACACAGGAGCGCACACATTTACAGAATAAACAATGCGTTATATAAATATATATACATATACATACATATACACACATACACACACATACACACACATACGCACATACATACGCACACATACATACACACACACATACACACATACATACACACATACATACACACATACATACACACATACATACACACATACATACACACATACATACACACACACACATAAACGTATACATACAAGGAACATAATTATACATGATGTTGAGGCCATATGATTGTATACGGTCTGTCTATGTTTACAGATTATGCAACTTTGTATCATTCTATGTAGCACTGATAACGCTATAACATTTCTAAACATGATCATTAAGCATCTTATAGAGTATATCAATAGCAATACATAGCATGATACCATCATCATCCTCAGTTTTATAATGACACAACCCTGATAGAAGATGTAACACTTGATTGCATGGACTGCTTTTTATAAACTGACAGTAGATGTGTATACCACACACATCCATAATCTGTGTCCATAGTACATGTCTCCATTTAATATTCTGTCTACAATAGTGAACAACATGTATGTTTATCGCATTTACACACTGATTACAGTTTCCGGGTAGGAAAAGCAATTGCCTAGTATTTGAATGGCTTTATAGCATTTCCTTAACATGTTTGGACTGCTTTTAGAAACTGACCATATTTTACATGGACCGTCTAAGCAAAATATCCCATTATAAGGGAAATTATTAACAAGCTGCATTCTTTCGTTTTTACCCATGATGTCAATCTTTCGTTTATCTAAAGTTTTCCAAAAACATTTATTTGGAAAATGACCGTTGGAGATAAAAGCCCACACAACTTCCATTAAATCATATTTTGCCAAAAGTCTATAAATGTCTGGTATAAACCCTTGTACCTGTCTATCGTTATTGATGTACCTAAAATGCATTTAAATTCCACATTGTCTCTTCTCTATCCCTCGTGGCGATGGATTCCCTCAGGAATGATGTCTCGAGATTGATTAATATATAAGTTCTAAGAATTTCTTTCGCAATCGACCTAAAACAAGTTAGCAATACCTAAATAAGTATATTTTGTTGAACTTAACGCACTTACATTTGTGTTACTCTAAGTGCTTTGATAATATTGCCATAACTTGGAAATAATTATCTAACTGTGTTTATTTTTCTTACATTTAATAAGAGGCAATTCCAAAGAGAAAAAACGGGGAAAACATGTCATAAGATGCACTTTAATGATTAAGCTTAAATACTAGACACGTTAATACGTTTCTTTCGTATATTAGGAACAGTACATGTATCTGCATAATGCCATGGTTGAAGCGCTCGTATTACCGTCGGAACCAGTGTCATGTGACGACTTTCACAAGGTGCACAAGGATCTCACAGAAATTGATGCAAATACTGGCAAGACAAAACTATGGATGCAGTACCAGGTGAGCTCCATTTGTTTAATAATTTATTAAAACATAAATTGGAAGAAGACTTTTAGAAATACCGTTTGCTATTTTATTACATAACTTTGCTATTCAGTGTAACAACATCATCGGATAATTTATTATATGAACACACGTGTAATAACAACTGGAAGGATTCTGATTGGTTGAGAGAATAATCCTTATTATTTGTAAATTAAAGTTTAAAGTAAGCATATTTCTATTTGAATTTGTACATAACGTTGATGGTAAGACAAACTACGATTTAAATGATCTATCTGCGCAATTATATTGCTGTTTAAAACATCAATACAACGCTGCTTTGCGTAGTGACGTTATGATATTTTAGTGACGTCATGAAAATGTGCGCTGACAGTTGGCGCTAAAATGAAAGTAGCAGCGTTATTACAATCTGGTAATGTGATAAAAAGGATCTAACACTCTGTCTAATGGGGTCTTACAATCATTCTGTCCAAAACGTTCGCTTAATAGCAAAATTCCAAAACTCGTTTCATAAAATATGGTATGAAATCACCACTAATTTGAAGTTCTGGACGTTACGCAGTATAGTACAGAACGTATGTTTTAACGTTGCCATAAATACAATAGTGTTCGCGGAGCAATATATCGGCGTGCCATTCATGCGTGAAGGCAAGTGCTTTTCTTAGCGGGAAAACATAGTGTGATCACTTCTAGGCGAAACATCGTGGACATCGACCGATAATTACAGCCATTCAAGTTCGCATGGATGTGTATGTTCAGTGTGTTTTTCGGCGATATAAATGTTGCGTTTTATTGGATAGAATGATGGAATTTCACAGATATTATATATGTGGAGGGGAAGCTGGATGTTATATACACTACATAAGATAAAACTTTCTATATAGAACGCTTTTGGTTTCGGGGTACAGTTTTCCAGAGTTTATTTTTTACATAAACGACACATTTATGAATTTTAACATCTGTTTTTTACACTGGCCCAGTCCGAAATTAATTTGGCAATAAGGAATCCAAAATGGGTAGACAATTCACAGTATGGATTAGATACGTACACACCATTTATATACATTATATTTGTATTTAATAGATTGTGTTTATATTAAACATGCCTGTAAATAAACGCCAGACCGCTAGTCGATTTCACTAGCTCGAGTCTCCCTCGCTGTAAACGTGCTTGTTTTTTGTGTGTGGAGGTACATCAAGACATACAATGTCCATGTGTGCATTTAATCGGTGGATGAATGTAACCATTTTATTGCAGGCAATGTTAGGAAAAACAAATGGTGCAAATGATACTGAAGACAATGACGATATATACTCGTCAGCACACACTACAGAAAACATACACAAGAACAGATACGATGACATACTCGCAAGTAAATTCATTTTAAAGTTATGTATATTGAAACCAAAATAAACTGTGCCTTATGCGTAAACATTCTTTTATGTCAGTTTAGAAACAAATAAAGCTAATTTGGTATTCCCGTACGGAAAAAATATGAGTAATTAACGTTACTGTTTTGGCAATGTTTTAACGGAATACCAAATGTGCCTATATTTTGTTTCTAAAACGAAATACAGAATGTTACCTCTAAGGCAAGTGCACAGTTTATTTTTGTCATGTTTCCGATATATGAGAGAGTTGGTATGACATTAATTGACAGTATTTAACAAACTGACTCTAGCTTAGATTTGTTGTTCGATCCCCCATCTGACCCTAATAAAATTAACATTATTTCAGATGGGACTTTAAACAGAGATCTCGTGTCAGTGCTTTACACCGTGCACGTAAAAGAACCGGAGGAGATTCTGGAATGGGTCTCTGTCTGTATCATTGCACTATCCGCCAAAAATCTAAAATAACTAATCTATTCAGGCAACCGGTTTGAATAACTCTCTGATTAGCACTCTCGTGTCCCACCTATGATACTTGGGTTTGGTTCTTGGCATGGGCGGATACGGGATGGTATTGTTTACTCTCACACGAAGGACCACCTATGTTGTTTCCTAACACATGAAGGACCACCCATACCCCATCCGGAAAAAGCACACAATTAGATATGTTAATCTATAAACATGATTTATTTCAGTATTTTTACATGTAATCAAGAAAATAACAGCTAACGCAAAATAACAATAACAGCAGTAGACTGAAAGGGATTAGAACGAAAGCTAACTTATATAGTACTTCTCCCTATCAATTGATTGAAATACAATAGACAGGAGAATAATATATATATAATCATAACTTCTGAAATTATTTAGCATATACATAGAATATATTTCACGTATTTTCATTGTTATCATATTGTTATACATACAAATATATATGATAACACTGATAATACGTGAAATATATTCTATGTATATGCTAAATAATTTCAGATATTATTGTGTTAGTGAGTAAATAGCGTTGGATGCTAAAAGATTAAGGCATTGGTTATTGGTTTAAGCCAGTTAAGTAATCGATGCAAACATCTTAGCATGTAATTTTTGATAATATTAAAAGTGTATATAAATACAATTACAATAATGCATCAAGTATAGATGGTTTGTCGCCATTGTTATAATAATTATATATATATATATATATATATATTGTAGTGGATGAATTTTGACCATGGTTGTACACGCACGTGACCGGATGCAGCAACTACATCAACGCTGTCTATATACCAGTAAGTAAACACCCATATGTGTACAGACGGATCTGTGATCGCCGGTTCGATCCCGCGTCTGACCCTAATAAAATTAACAATCTTTCATTTGGGACTTTAAACCGAGGTCTCGTGTTGGTGCTTTACACCGTGCACTTAAACCAACCAGAGGAGACTCTAGAATTGGTCTATGTCGATATCATTGCACTATCCTCCACAATCTAAAATGACTAATCTCTTCAGGAGGCGTCGCTCATATGGGCAATCGGTAACGACGATGAATAAACGTAAAACTCACTCACTCCCATATGGGTACAATCAATAATCAATACTGAGATGTATATTGTATGGATTTGCTTGATTAAAGCGACATAACATCGCAAAAAGCAAATAAAATGCATTATTTTTACATATAACTGCATGGCTACTACAAATTCTCCCGAATCATTCGAACACTAACATTAATTCAATAAACTGTGTTTTGTGGATTGAAAGTATGATTTCATATAACGGGCATCAATGCTCCTGAATTTACGTTTGTTTGTCATCGGAGTCAATACTAAACGCGAGATAATGTCGTTTAGAGATAATTTAACTAAAGAATAGTCTACAAATAAATAGGCACAAATGTGCTATATAACGGCAAATCTTTACCATAATTCGTGTTTTTCAGGATACACTAGTTGTATTACGCATGGATGTTTACATTAATTTGTTAATCAGTTATGTCAACAAACCGCGTATACGACGTTTGTTTATTAGTTGAAAAACTCAGTATTTGAGGCAAATATTTCGAAAACAATTATACCATATAATAGGAAAATAAATTCTGTAGAAATTTATGTTTTCACCGATGTAGTGTCGCTTTAAGCAACTACTGTTATATGTACATATTCGTGTGCAATACAATTTATATTATAAATTGCACCAACTCTAGTGTATAGTTTCTTGTGTTGTCAACAAATGAATCCATTTCATTACTTCTTATAATAATAGTTGTTATATTAATAACTGAGCTTTCATTGTTAACTGCAGAGCTACCGTGATTCACACGGATTTATTATCACACAAACGCCACTGAAGAATACAGCCGTCGACTGCTGCCGGTTGGTGTATGAACAAGAGGTCAAGGTCATTGTTACATTTGACGACAATGGTAATGAAGAGGTAACTATGTGCGTGCGTGCGTGCACACTATTCTGTAATTGAATATGCCCATGAATTCAATGTTTTACTTTATATTTGTTATACATAAAATATATGATTGTTATAAAATAAATTGATGGTCATCTAATCACAAACAATGTACTGATAACATTGTACAGTACATTGTTTTATTAAAATAGATAAATGAACATGAGTATGAAATGGAATTGGTTACATTTATGGCGCTACCATTTGCACAATGACGTATTTATGAAACAATAATATGTGTCACATATTTCGGTGAAGACTACACGTTGGTTTACTAGGGACGATTCAGAGAATACATGTCGGTGAAATTAGACACTATTCTTAGAAATATTCTGATCCAACTCTCAAAAATAGTTTCTCTGCTTCACAGGCATCAACTCACTTTACTGAAATGCTTTATCGACTAATTTACCTTCAATATGCATAGTCCAGTCCCTAACTATGCTTACCGTATTCATCTAAGATTCACAATAGAAGAAATAATGAAGGAGCCAGCTTTGCATTGCGTCATTTGCATGGTTACCCATGAGCACACTATCCATTGCTTTTCACCCCTGACTTATATAGGATTTCAACGTTAGTTTATATAAATGTATTCAGCTCAATTGCGAAACAAGTTCTTACAACTTATTTTGATCACACCCGAGACCTCATTCCTGATGGAATCCATCGCCACATAGGAGAGAGAAGAGGAAACGTATAATTTAAATACCTTGCCTAAGGGCACAATCGTAAACGCTCCAGTGTGGGCGCGAACTCCGGACCTTACGCACCTGAATCGACAGTCTACTACAGCGCTATTACGACTTCTACTTCATAGTTACAATTTGTGTTCGTGGTCAATGTCAGTATAAACAATGAGAAACATTGTTGATGATTGTATTGCCTTAGTGAACTACAATCCAAATATGTGTACGTGTTGCTTTGGAAAATGCATTCATTCTACGTCTGTTCAATTTGACGTCAATTTGACATACATTATATATAATTTATTAATTAATTCCTCATCTGACTAATTATTGTATTGTAAAATTATATTGTCTAATCGCTTACATACGTAATCAAATACGGTTAAATCGGATCAAGTCAGTGCTAGCTAGAATGTACAATGTACCGCATGCAGTCCATCAACGACAGGTTGCACCAGTCTCTGATTGGCTAACGAGTTAGTGCGAGCTAGAATGTACAATGTACCGCATGCAGTCCATCAATGACAGGTTGCACCAGTCTCTGATTGGCTATCGAGTTAGTGCGAGCTAGAATGTACAATGTACCACATGCTGCCAATCTGCGTATCAGCTTGACTATCAAGGTAAAAGTATAATCAAATATATATGCTTGTTTTATTTTGTTATCAAATGTATTAATTGTTTATAAAGGTCGGAACGTATTTGCCTGCTACAGGGTCAGTGAGGCGTGGCCCCTTCACGATAACATTGATATCAGAACAGGAAATGAAACATTTCACAAAAAGGACCCACTTGCTGAAGTATGAATCGAAGGTTAGTTCCGATGTCTCTAAACGATTTAGGATACAGTATTAGTAGTATTGTTAACCCTTATTATGGTAGCTTGTTCACGATGGTTGTGAATAAGAATAATATGCGTTAATCAGATTTCAGAAACATACGGTTTGTTTGGTCTGGTTTTAAGCCTTTAAATTGTGGACTATGTCACCTGCGATGGGCTTTTACCTAACAACACATTTCCTGGGCTGGCTCCACAGGTTAACTAGTACGTGGTGCACCAGCCTCCGTAATAAACTGCCAACATGTTCATGAAAAGGGTCACGGCCTGAGCGGGGCTCGAATTCGGGATCATCAGTGATGATAGGTTAGAGTGGTATGCAAATCACTATCCTTAACCACCCGACCATGGAGGCAGATAGGAACACACGGAATAAATCTCTAACGCTAAATATATATATTATATTGTTCTTAACATTCAACACATTTATAAGTTGTGTTCTATTAATACTGGACCAATTATTGGCTACCTTATTGGATGCACATGTTTCCATAGATTTGTATATCTTTTTCAATTGTAATATACATTGCTAGGATCATACAATCACACAGTTTGAATTCAAACATTGGCCATCAGCGAAGGCTACTCCGACTGATGCGAGCAAAATGTTGGAATTCCTGCAAGAGATAGAATCTGCTCATAGACAAACAGGCAACACGCCGATCATAGCACAATGCTTGTAAGTCATCATTTAATGTAGCTTTAAACAGTCACAAATAGCCAACCTGGCTGACTATATAGTACATGTCTTAATTATATTAGCCTCCAAAACTAGAGAAAAACGTGTTTTATTAAAATACAGTCAGACATGATTCGCCAAAGTACCTTGCCGAAATTGCTTGTGGAGATACCAGAAGCAATCAGTAGGAAATGTATTTGTACAGAGCGGCTCCGTGTGTTGATGTACATGCACGACAGGTGCTTTGCCCTTGGAAGATTTTACAGAACACATTTGTCTTAATTTTATCACCAAACATCCCGTTACATTCAACACTAATATGAAGCCCAGTTGTACATTCCCTCACCTTGTTTCACTATGCCATTTAGTCCTCACACTTTGAATATATTACAGAACACTGTTTGGCAACATTGAAGTCCATTACCACAGTTTAGCAATATTTTGTATCAGTATAAACATGCATTTAGTTTCGTCAAATTGATTGTCGCCTTCCACTAGAGATTCCACGGTAATTATCACAATTAACTTGAAATTTTGAAATTACGGACGATCACCTATGAAGCTATGAGTCTAGAATAATTAGAATTTGGTGATATATGCATATACGTTATTGTGTAGTTATGTGTGTATTGGCTTGCTAAGCGTATAGTGGAAGTCGTGATTGAACAGTGGTAGCGCGTTCGTTTCATGTGTGAAAAGCCCGGAGTTCAAGCCACGCTGGAGCCATTACTATTGTGTCCTTATGCAATGCAAATGTTGCCTCTTCTCTCTACCTCGTGGCGATGGATTCCACCAGGAATGAGGTATCGAGAGTGATTAATATAAGTTGTAAGAACTTGTTTCGCAATTGAGATCAAATAAATTTGTATAAACTAATCGTGTAGTAATACGATTCCACTATTGAAGGAATGGAGCTGAAAAGAGCGGGCTGATCGTTGTGATGATGAACATAATTGAACGAGCGAGGTTTGAGACAGAAGTATCAATCGCACAAGTGATACGACAACTGAGGATAAGACGTCCGCAGATCATTCCGAATGTTGTAAGCATGTTCGGTTTCTATATCCCTGTCATCATTGCTTCGGGAAGGGCCGTAACTAATGTTGCTAGAACTTGTGGCCCGACCCGTTTGCCTTTATTTAATTTGCTATATTTTGTATTCACATGTATATGTAAAACGAATCGAACAATAACATATGAGTAAACTGAATCATTGTGTAACTTTGTATGGATGTAACTCTGTGATTATTCTTGTTTTAAAATGATTCAAACTAGTTCAGTGCATATAGATATTTCTGAAGTATTCCAAACACTTATATAGTACAATGCTTGATACAAATGCAAACAGTTTCAGACGGATCTGTAGTCCAGTTGTAATAGGCTGGACTGGTAATCCATGGATCGCATGTCCGATCCCCCGTCTGAGCCTAATAAAATGAACAGTCTTTCAGATGGGACTTTAAACAGAGGTCTCGTGTCGGTGTTTTACACCGTGCACGTAAACGAACCAGATGAGACACTGGAATGGGTCTCTGTCTGTATCATTGCACTATCCTCCAACAATCTAAAATAACTAATCTCGTCAGGAGGTGTCGCTCATATGAGCAACTGGTAACGACGATAAATAATCGTAAGAAACACCCAATTAGATTTGTTAAGTTTAGGTTCCAGACTAATTAACGGCTTGCACAATATATGTTATTCGTGAATACAGACTGGTAATTCTATGAATATGAATGTAGCTTGTTTAATTCATGCTCTACGACCGATCAACACTATCGAGTTCATTAAATAACATAGTACTCATTCATTTATCGCTAGCATTACATAATACATCGTTTGTAATTATGTTTTCAGGAGCAGTTCAAATTTTGCCACGACGTGTTACTTTCCTACGCGGAGAGCAATGCCACATACGCCAACACATAATAATACATACATGTAATGGACGTGAAATTAAGCTTGCCACGTCAAGACATATTGTCCTTTGAATCTACTATTGGATTAATAGTTTATGAACTGTCAGCTGATATCTCTTGGAGTTTGTAGAAAAAGCAATTAGTAAAATGCAGATATATTTCCAATAATAAAACATTGTGAATTTGGTAGATGGTGGAGCAATATGTTCTGTGGAAGTCGTGATTGCGCAGTGGTAGCGCGTTCGCCTCGGGTGATGTAGGCCTGGCGTTCGCGCCAGGCTGCACGTAGTTAAGTAGTGAATACTTTCTTCTCAATCCTGTTGACACACTGTTTTAAAGATCGACTTTATAAGTATTGGATTGACGAGTGAAGTGGTGTATGGGCATTCTCTTGGGTTCGAGCTCTGTCGTGTGGTGATGGGCGGATCACCGTACCGGCCCATTCACTGTACTGGCCACATCACGGTGTCATTCTTACGGAGGTGTTTGGGTCTATGGTTCATATTGCCACTTTTATCGTTAATCCAATCACTCACTTATATACTGTAATGGTGTAGATATCATGATAAAATATGTTTTTATCCAATTACTAGAATCCTAGTTATATCTATATATATTTTTATTTATGCAACTGTATTTCCATATATTATTGTCATGGGTAAATGCTTAAAATTGCATCTGTAATTGTGAAGCCCAATAGAATAATATTTTTTGTTTACGCTATATAAATGATTTGTATTTGTATATTATAAAATAACAATGTATGCACACATATTGAAATAAAATATTGTTTAAGCTAAACTAAGGCATTTAACATTGCCTCTTCTCTGTCCCTCGTGGCGATGACTGCCACCAGGATTGAGATATCGAGAGCGAGCAATAAAATGTCACAGTATGTAATTTATACATAGGTTGTAGCATAAGTAGTTCTTAATGTGTCATAGTCAAACTAATGCCGTAGCATCGCGTATGCTTCAAACATCGGCTGCGTTGGTGTTGTTCTCACTAATCCGGTTGTTATATGTGTTCTAGCCTAAGTAATTGTATATGAGACATTCGGCAATGTACGTCAATGACGGAAATAGCCGATGTTATAAATATATAAATAGAAATGAATACAACAGACGAGGTGGTTAATTAATCATACACCAGTCTGGTTATTAAACAATAGAACACTAGATAGAACGAGTATACATTGTTGTATAAATCGGACTTTATCTGACAAAGAAGATAATAGAAAAACTAGCAACGACGATCATTAACCTTTTGACCGCCAATATCGCATAAAAGCGACCTTGTACATTTTTGTATACATCGGGCTTTATCTGACAAAGAAGATAATAGCAACACTAGACGACCATTAACCTTTTGACCGCCAATGTCGCATAAAAGCGACCTTGTATAACGCAGATAACAGACGGAGCTGTAGTCCAGTGGTAACACGCTGGACTGGTAATCCAGGGGTCGCAGGTTCGATGCCCCATCTGACCTAAATACAATTAACAATCTTTCAGATGGGACGTTAAACCGAGGTCTCGTGTCGGTGCTTTACACCGTGCACGGAAAAGAACCAGAGGAGACTCTGGAATGGGTCTCTGTCTGTATCTTTGCACTATCCTCCAAACATCTAAAATGACTAATCTCTTCAGGAGGCGTCGCTCAAATGGGTAACCGGTAACGACGATAAATAAACGTAATACAAACAGACGATGTGGTAAGAAATTGTAAATGTATTATATGTATTATTATATGTATTAGTATGTGAATTACTTATATTTACCTAACACGTCGATTGTTATATTGGGTACTGTGATATGTTGTATTGCTTTTATATTATCACTTTTATATTGTTTTTATATTATCCTAAAACGTATATTGCTATGTCTTAGGCCAACTGTAATGGAAAATAAAGTATATGAATCTACGCCAGGATTGTTGTAAACGTGACACATGCGACATCAGTTGTAGGAGCATGTTTCGCAATCGCGTTAAAGTAAATTGGTATAAACGAATATGTTCTGTGTGTAAGCAATTGTGTGGACTATGTAGTCCACTAATTCTGAAGTACTGGATAGTATCAACGTTGTAATGTGCAGATGAATAGTAAACAGCTAACACAGTCTCAACACTTTGAATGTTGAAATGTTGCAAGGGCATACACGTAAACTATAAATTATGTTCACAAAATACCACTACAAGCATACACATGTAAATGCATTTATCCACACAATGGCATATAATATAATGTGTTGCTAGTGAATTGAGTAATATATATTGAAGTTGTATTAATCATTTAACAGATAATGCCCAGCACGACAACACATGTTGTATTCGAAAATAGATAACGAACATAGATCTGCATATATTATTTCGATTCTAACATCACCAACAGTGTGTAAATGACGTCATGAAACTACGAAAGTACTTTGATTATTGCTGCACCAGGCAAACAGTCACACACACGTACCCTTAGGTGCCCTTTATGCCTGACGACTGTAAATGGAATTACAATAACACATATTCAGTATATACGCTTTGAGAAGGCTTGCACTTCCTACATTTCTTTAATTATCTTCTTTATTAACACGCTGGACTGGTAATCCAGGGATCGCAGGTTCGATCCTCCGTCTGACCCTAATAAATTGAACAGTCTTTCAGATTGGACGTTAACCCGATGTCTCGTGTCAGTGCTGTACACCGTGCACGTAAAATAACCAGAGGAGACTCTCTATCTATCTATGCACTATCCTCCAACAATCTAAAATGACTACTCTCTTCTGGAGGCGTCGCTCATATGGGCAACCGGTAGCGCCGATAAATAAACTTAAAAACACACACACACGACTGTAAATGGAATGACAATACCACAGCTTCAGTATATAAGCTTTGAGAAGTATTGCACTTCCTACATGTCTTTAATTATCTTCTCTGTATGCGCTGTCTCCATTGACTATATATAATTATATATTGACAATATAAACAACTGTGCACTTTTATATTGAGCTTTACTTATTCGTTACACGTTTTAGAATTATGGATTTTACTATCATGAGTGAAGAAAATAATCCTTCACACATTGCACTAATGTATCCAATATTTCGTACATTTTGAAAACAAATGTTCCTACAGTCAAACCTGTGTTAGTTGTCACTTCTATTAAGCAGTCAACCTGTATTACGCAGCCAGATTACATATTCCCAATATGTTGTTTTATTATACAATTGACCTTTATTAAGCAGCCACCTGTATTAAGCAGCCCTTTTTGTGATTCACTTGGATGGCTGCTTAAGACAGGTTTGATTGTATATTGTTTTCTAAAAAGGTATAAATGTTACCTCTAAGGCAAGTGCACAGTTTCATTTTGTGTCGGTATATCGCTGTTCTACGCACTTGGCCACTGATGGGCAGAGTAGCCCCAACGACAAGGCTACTCCAACTGGGACATGCCCATAATTCGGACATTATCAACGTTCCTAATGATGGTTGCGATTCAAATTACCGACCAAGGGACGATAGCCAGGCATAATTAGATGAATAAGTCAGTAAGAGTTACTTCCCATTAACATATGCCCCCCCCCCAATTATTCTGTATCTAATATAGACCAATAGACAGACTGTACGGATATCAATTAATTTCCCGCACTATATAACATGTGATTAAGCGGATTCGAGAGAAGTTCATACTAAATAGAGACCTACATATTGTGGTATGTCTGGTTATAGATTTGAAGACATTTGAGATGCCTGACAATTACATACATATGCTACAAGTGTATAATGGTTGATACTAAATACTGTATTTTCACATACTTGTTAGTATTGCCATTTTAATAAATATATCATTTACATAGAAATCAATACAAACAGAATGTAAAATTGCATAGAAGATTACAAATAGAAATGTGGCAAGTCTGTGTAAGATCTCCATCGGTCAGATATGACAGTAGATCACCAATCCCTCATATATAAGCGATAAACATCTTCCACCGAGTCACCTTACATGTAATCCAAGATGTGTATATTATAATGCACACGTGGATAAATAATATTCAGGAGAACTAGTATTGAGTTAGAAATTAAGTCACATGCACTTATCATCAAATTCAGTACCCTTGTCGAAACGAAATACAAGGAGGACAATGTGACTTCTGATTGGAATATAATTTAAGACAGTAACATGAATAACTGTGATATTATCAATTTCATAATAGCATCATCATTATCATTTACATTGTAGTTGTATAAACCAGACAATAGGTGACACAATTGCAAACAAGCACTATCTGTAACGAAATTGGAAAAGGCTTGGTCTCCGAGTATATGCAATGTGTATCGCCATAGGCTATCCCTTATTATATTGTTGCTTATACAGTGATTTAAGAGATGCAATACTTTCTTCTCAACAGTAAGTCCGCATTTATGACAACTTTCAGTTCTATTAAACTAGAATATGTTCCCAAATGCCCGTATTACAGTTTCGCATTTAAGTTTTATAAGTGGGTAATTCTGGCTTAATTTCCATATGCGACAGGGACCCCTGTGACTGAGTATACTAGTGTGAAGTTCTCTGTACATTAAAATATCAAAACACGCATTGCGTTCAAAGTTTTGGAAACCATACACTGTTCGTTTAACTGATGAGTTCCATGAGTATTTAGTAGGAAAAGAGCCACTTTGAATGAAACTTGGCATAATGGTAAATAGGTTGTATTTCTTTAACAGTCTGTATATGTTCGGAATGAAACCTTGAACTTGAGTATCGTCGTTAAGAAATATTATGAGCCTGTGTATAAAAATTGATTTGAGAGATATTGATTCGGCAAGTTGCACAATTGACCAAAGAATTGTAATTTTTTAATATCGATCTATGTTTCTATCGAGAATAAACACAAAGCCCGGAGAGAAATGTCAGTTGATGTGGGTAATGGTAAATGCTGCATAGATTTAGCACACAGGCGATGAGATCTTTCCAGTTGCATAAGTGAGGATTGTGATGCAAAGTTCCATAATTCGCAACCGTACAGGGCCTTTGGAATAACAACCGAGTAATACATTATTATGTTTATATGCTTCATTATGTAATATACAGTAAAGATAAAGCAGCCATCAGATTCCCAATATGTTACTTAAGCAGACTACTGTACTAATCAGCCACTTTCAATGATTCCCTTGGCTGACTGTTTAACACAGGTTTGACTGTATGTTTATCCCGGACAATGACAAGATGTTTCTTATTTCTAAGAGGCGGTCGGCTTTATGCAGTTACACTTGCAACATGAACGATCAGTGGCTCCATCTCTCAAATTGTCTGGATGGGAAGGTCATTTATTTCCTAGTAATAATAATTACACTTTCTATTATAGCATGAATGTTACCCACTTTCACATTTCTGTGTGTGTGCGTTTTTTACATTTATTTATCGTCGCTACCGGTTGCCCACATGGCAACTACGGGCGCGATATATTATTCGTAGACTATATTCATGTTCATTTATAGAATTGTATATATCGACATATCAAGAGAAATGACGTCATCAACAGGAGGTCAATCTAAAATTGATGCATTCAAATACCGCCATCAAATAAGAAATGATCTATAACGCTTTTAGTTTTCCATTCCTGTCATTTAGTTTGTATTATATGTTGCTATGACTTGTGGGTCGATCCATTGTTTCTTAGATTGTAAATAGTGTATGTAGATTATGTATCATATTAGAGCATGATTAAATATAACTATTAACGATGTCCATTTTAAAAAGGGAATGTCCATTCATTCCCAATTAAAATGCCTATATTTGGCATTTGAGCATCTCAAATGCACTGTTATTTTTCATATATATTTTCAAACAACCATCAAAACACAGGTGAAAGTGAGAAAACGTTGTATTAAAATGCATGACAATTAGCATAATATAGTAATAAATCAGATAAAATACATCAAAATAAACCATAATTTATATCTATATGAAATAGTAATAATTTCACAAACAAGATACTAAGCTGTAAATAATTTATCTTACGTTTATTTATCGTCGCTACCGGTTGCCCAAGTGAGTGAAGTCTCCTGAAGAGATTAGTCATTTTAGATTGTTGGAGGATAGTGCAATGATACAGACAGAGACCCATTCCAGAGTCTCATCTGGTTCGTTTACTTACACAGTGTACAACACCGACACGAGACCTCAGTTGAAAGTCCCATCTGAAAGACTGTTCATTTTATTAGGGTCAGACGGGGGATCGAACCTGCGATCCCTTGATTACTAGTCCAGTGTGTTAACACTGATCTAAAAATTTCTCGAAAACTAACTAACATTTAGGGAAGTATGTGAGATGGTAGGATTGTCGCCAGATCGGACAGGTGGGTTTTCTCCGGGTACTCCGGTTTCCTCCCACATGAATGACCACATATACGCTTTCATTCGAGCCAACGAGATTGATTAATATAAGTTGTTAAAACTTGCTTCGCAATCGTTGTAAAATAAATAAAGTCTAACTAACATTTGTACTAATTTTCAATATAATATACCTGTGCAAGTAACAACCTACAAGAAAATGCATAAAGCTCATTT
>CM026391.1:8820853-8847642 GCA_014843695.1 Archivesica marissinica
TAAAAGTGATTAAAATATGTGCGATCATCTGGCATGCTATTAATTTTAGCTGCCGTGTCTGGAGCCTCATTGCACTACGTGACATAACCGCACAACCACTTGTGTCAGTGTGAACGTCCGTAATAAGAAATAGTACATGTATAATTGTCCAGTTACTTTCTGCTTGCAGTCAAAATTAAAATCGACAGACAAAACAAATTCATTAAAATATATTACTTAATAATTAACTGTTCATGATAGTCAGAAAATAGAAATTACATCTAACCTAACGGCGCAGGAATACGAAATGCAACCGGTGGCATAGGAAATACCATATTTCACCGTATCAAATCTGTGTAAGATGGAGTTTTCTTTCACTGAGAAAAGCCTGTCACTCATTGGAAAGCATTAAAAGAAATGTGTTGCCTTTACTTATGTATATGAGTTAATTACAGAGCTATCGCAATACACACAGCTACATTCTCACACAACTACCATTGAAACACACAGCTATAGACTGTTGACGGCTGATTATTGAGCAAGAAGTTAATGCCAGTGTTACCTTTGATGACGCAATTAACGAAGAGGTACGTATGTTTGGAGATATAATCATACTCACACCGGACTGTTTGGTGTTTGTCTTGCAGTTGCAGAAACGGGCCCACTAATTGAAAACATCAGACAACCAAGATGGCCACTTCTTGTTGTAAAATATGTCATAATTAAGTATATAGACATGTTTCGGTAATGATTGGTTGCCATTCATTTAATTAACATATATCATGTGGTCCAAATGTTCAATCATAGACGTTGGTCAATTAAGCTTGACATGTTTCCAGGTTCTGATAATTGAGATAAATTGCAAACAAAATGCATATATTTGCACAAATAGTCTTCAAGCTGGTCATTGCAAACACTGCATTTTGCATTAGAAGCAGGGGATAAAAAAATATACGTATGTCGACGTACTGGACGTACTGAAATAATGTGTGTAAGTCATCTTAGACATAATACTCTTCAACATACATACGTATATTTGAGGACGCACACCTACATTATATGAGTATTATTATTTGAACACGAAATACAAAGGATTCCATTAAAGATATATCACATCTTTATTACAAAACACAAACTGAACAACTAAAAAGAGTTCATAATGTTTAAAACTATGTATTTATATAGTTATTGTTTTTCATGTAAAAATACACTTATCCGAAGAGTGCATTTTCTATGACCTCTAGTATATAATTTAGAAAATATGTCTGATAACCATTTTGTTCGGAACATATTTGCCGGAAACGGGCTCCTTGGATATGGCACCATTCACCAATAAAATAACAACACACGAAGACAAACAACACTATACAATAAGAACACGCAAACTGTGTTATCATTCAGAGGTATGCAAACAGTTTTGATACACGTATGTGACAGTTCTGGCTTTCAACTTAACCGCACCGATGTACTGTCGGCTTTGCAAACGCCACATGTATATACAACTATGATATTTCTTAGTTATTGTGTCTAGGCTGTCCTAGATCCCTAGATTGCTCAGTATGCTCTCCGATTAGCGCAGTGGTTACCGTGCTCACCTCTCAATTGCAATCAGGGTTCGATCCTCGGACCGGGAAGAATGTACGGTAGTCGCCAGATCGGACAGGTGTGTTTTCTCCGGGCACTCCGGTTTCCTCTGACACCAATGACCACACATACGCTTTCATCCACGTCAACAATAGTGATTAATTTAAGTTGTTAAGCTTGTTTCGCAATCGTTTTATAATAGTTAAAGTTTAAACTTACTCACTAGATTTGCTAGTTCTTGTGTCCTTTCGTAATTGCATAGTATTTCTTAGTATGTGTGGCATTTTGAGGAAGAGCATGTGATATAGGACATACATGTTTGTATGTCCAGACATGCTACACACACAGGCGCTATTGTTGACGAACATTCGAACACATGTGTATGTCTCGACATTCGATGTACAAAGCTATACAAGTAAGTAAGTAAGTAATTAAATGTTATTATTGTGATATTGTGTGTTGTATATTTACAAGCATTATTTCATAGTTATAACAACACCCGGCCGCTTCGGGCATATAAGTCACTTTAAACTATTTAAACAGATTTGAATATCGAATGTATATAAACGAATATATATTATACATGCGTAAATATAGTAATACATACATACACATTTATAATACAAAATTTACAATCTATTTAACAGGGTATTTAGGACAACATATCCTGGACATTCTTTAGTGCTACTCGCCTGAGCACAAAGTGCATAAGGCGAGTTTGCTTGTTTGTTTATTTATTTCTTTTTTCTGTTTGTCTTTATCCGCACCACAGTCTTAACTATTTATTTACTTATGGCTCTTGTTATTACTTATTTTCCCACTTTTGATACAATACTTTTCTGTTCAGTTGACGATTATGATTACATGCTTAGGTGAGCGAATTCAGCTGTTCTTACAGCTCATCTAACATATGAAAAAAATGTAATTTGTATGTTTATATATAATTATGCATGTTTATGTTGATCTATTTGTAAATATGTTGTAATCTTCAAATATTGGAGGAAAAATAAATATATATCTATCTAACTATTTTCGCGAATATTCAATTCATATAGAACTGTAATTACATTAAATTTAGAACATTATTTGGGTAGAGGTACGAGTACATAGCTTGACACATCAAGTGGAACTTGCATACGTTAAACATGATAAAGATTAAACATCTTTGAAATTAATTAAATTCTGTACATATACAATCTCCGTCTATTCATACAGTCTACGAGAAACTGAGAAACATATACACAATGGTTGTGTACGACACAAGCCAGATTTTGAGAATCAGTCATGCTATGACGGTCTAGTGGAACTATTGCCGTTACATTCTGAAGTACTAATATCCCCTTTGTGTTGTGGTTATTTCAGGGAACAACCCACGTCCTTTCATTCCTTGTTGACACACATTCCGATATTTCAGGAACGAAGTATCACCCAACTGATCTACAAACATTGGCCTCCAACTATGGTAACACCGAAGGATCCCAAACACATGCTAGTGTTTCTACAGGAACTGGACACCATTCACAGGCAGATCGGAAACAAGCCAATCATAGTCCAATGTGTGTAAGTTGTATATATATTCGTGTTTCACCAACACCAAAAACCAACACAAATAGAATGTGTATATTCTAATAACAAATCGAACTGTGGTACCAAACACTGTTTAAAGCAATCATCTTCATGAACACTATATTACACTGTATGGGAGGTTTCTCTATTTCTATGGCAGTAATTTTAGCAATGCATGCTAAACGTGACATACGCATATTACTGTCTTTGCTGAACTCAACGAACGAAAAGACAATCCTCGTAAAAATAAGATTATATATGTTTCAACAATTTTATTCCCTCAAAGGCATGTATGCGGTGCAGACTTTAAGTATATCTATATAGTAGTAGCTACCGATTGTAGGAGTACTTTTTACGGCCCCATGGCCTTCACCGGAATGCAAAGCCGTTGTGATTGTTTTCCCCGTCATAAATTACAATGCACAAAACTCATTGTATTCTTAGAAGTAAACATTTTTTTTACACAAAATAGACATTTGTAATTTTATAGGAAAACACAGAAAACAGTATTTACAACCATGATGAATGCTATGTTTCCGACAAAAAAAATGATTTAAACATTGTAATATTAGAGGAAAACACACAATAAATCGTCCTATCTTGTAATTTTAAGAGGAAATCACACGACAAAGTGTTGCATCCCGACGAAGGCCATTGGGCTGAAAATTCGATACCGAGTCGATTTATATTATATCTATATAGTAGTAATTAAACAATATCAAGAATAATAAAACATACAAAAAATTAATTTCATAACTGCAACACCTGGGTAATACTGTTATGGTAGCAACCTTTTTCTTAGAAATTGTCACGGTCATTTTGCACACTGTGGAATATGTCTTTAGCTGATTGACTATATATATATCCATCGGGGACCACATAGGGTGGTATAATCAATATCTTACATGTACGTTTCATTCAAACGTAGCTGTTCTATAGAAACGTTGGCCAATTTCCCAACAAAACCTTTTGTATTATATATTTGAAACTGAAGGAACGGAGCTGAACGTAGCGGACTGATCGATGTAATGATGAATATACTGGAGCGTGCGAGGTTTGAGAGCGAAGTCTCCATTACACAGGTGATACGACAATTGAGAACAACGCGCCTGCAGATCATTCCAAATGTCGTATGTTTCAAAATAATTCGTTATTATTACTATAGTATTATTATCTTCCGCCGCATAGCGGACTGGGGTTATTGGAACGTCCAGTCTGTCCGCACCAATCAAATAGTAGTTACGTGGCTAGTAGAACAATATGATTCCTGTTTAGTGGTATAGGGTTATGTGGCTATGATCATTTGTATGTGGCTATGAATTCCGTGTGTGTGGCTATATAGAAGAAATAGCAACTTATGTATACCCTACTTGGTACGTCCATCCGTCCGACACACGTATGTTTAAGATCCATATTTCTTCAGCCGATTGAGGAATTTCATAATTTCCTGGAACTAATGTTACCCATATGTGATAGACCGCATGGTTCGACCATGTTGGTTCATGGTCAAGATCACACTTAGTGCTTTGCACAACTGTTAACGTACCAAACGCATGTCCAATGCGCATGTTTCAACCATGGCGCTTCAGGGTCAATGTCACACATTCGATCAGTGCCATTCGGCTTTATTCTGATTGTAAATAAAACAAATGTACAAATGGTTTCACTGGTATTATGTAGATTTTTCCGGATACGGATATCTTAGAAGCTGTGTGGAGAGATATTAGCAATACTGCAGATTGCATTTAATATTACATACTTGTCTCCCTCTTGCATATAGCTGTGTTCTGTATTACAGTGTTTGTCTCATAGGTGACACTCATCTTCCCGGTGACACTTCTAAGGATCTAGCAATCAGCCCGTAATTTTCTTATATGAACACGAATACATTACTGGCAGGGAAAGGTTCTGAGAAGATGGATGCTCTCTAAAATGTTTATATGGCGGATTGCAATTCAGATACTATCATCATTGGTCTAAAACATATTTATTCATTCATAATGTACAGTACATATATGCTATATACATAATGAAAATGGATTTAATCGAAAGCTTAAAGCTTATTGAGATTATCTCCATACTGTCGTCATTGTCAGATCAACCGGATTATTTCTTCAACTAACTTCTCTTTATATTAATAACTTCTTCTTTTCGTGCTCAGATTTGATATATTATGTTCTTGGACTTACTTCAAATATTCATTTAAGTGTTAACCATGTTCTTTTTAACGTCCTCAAATATGTACACACTAATAGTATCAATAGTTTAACGTAAACATTAGAAATTGTTTAGAACCTGTTTAGCATATATCGTGATTAGGATTCACGTATTTTCAGTGTTAAATATATTATGCTGCGGCATATTGTATAACAACCAATTGATAAAGTGAAGAACTATATAAGTTTTCTTTCGTTCTAATCCCTTTCAGTATATTGCTGTTAATGTATATGTAAACGTATGTAGACGAGAAACTGTAAAGTGTAAGTCTTAATAAAGCGTTCCTCTTCTTCTGTAAAATGTTAATTATATTATGTACATGTAAAATAATGAAATATATAATGCTTAAACTAAATAAGAACGTTATTTAGGTACAACAGCATGCATAATTATGTCATTAGCCACTTTTAAACTATTGTGTTTATTCGTTGATCTCTTGTTTTGCAGGAACAGTTCCAATTCTGCCATGACGTGTTCCTCTCATATGCGGAGAGCAATTTAGTATAGACGATTCTATTTTTTAGTACTGTATGAATGATCTCCCCTGATAAATACTCTTCAATCTCCATGTCCGCCATTACGGAAGTGAAAACTTAATGAAATAGTGATAATCCATTTAAACAGTAAAATATCGTATAAAATGCCGTATAAACGCGGTGGTGGCCGACAGTGTGCTGTGGTTAATTGCAATAATAATCAGAAAATACTTTATGACTGGGAACATTCACCATGCCCGATTCACAATGATTTAAACGGCGAGGACTGTGCATGTCTCGTACCATTCAAATTCCACTGTATACCGACATCGGGGGAAGGTCGTCTACAATGGTTGAAATTTATCAACAGGAAGGGTTTTGTTCCACCTCCAAAGTCAGTGGTGAGTTGAACTAGCTGTACATGATTATTAAATTATTTATTATATCTAGTAAATAGTGTACACAAATTGTTTAAAAAGCCTGTTTAAGTCGTCACGACAGGAATTTTTTTATCATTACTCATCAAATCAGACCCTGGCTGATTTGTTTTCGATATATCATTCACTGCTATGGTCCGAATAAGCCACTGATATCTCTAACGACTCTAAATATTGTAAATTAAATCCAGTTTATATCCACTTTCAAGCATTTGTTCTACTGAATTACAATGTATCAATCTGTTTTATGGTGTTATTTTCTATATTCAGGTTTGTTCCAAGCACTTCATAGATGGCCGTCCGACAGTACAAAACCCAATCCCAGTATTAGAAATGGGATATCAACCAGTGACACCAAAAACACCTGGACGCAGACCCTTGAAACGACTCCATCTAGAATCGAATTACACTGCCAGCCCTAGACTATCTGGATCACTTGCTGATCCTTTATTGACCCCAGTGAAAGCAGAAGACCCTGTAGTGATTTCAACTGATGAAAAATTGACAGCTACCCGCATTGATTATAGTGATGAAACTACAGTGGAATGTGAACAATGTGTAACCGTCTGTTGCCAGAAATATCCGGATTACTGTAAAAATGTTACCAGTAATAAGCCAATACTAGTAGACAGCAGTACCCAAACAATTGACTTAGTTGCTCTAGACCACAACTACTGGTATAACCATAAAACAAAGACTGTATCTACTCAGCATACATCTGCAGAATTTGGTGTGGAGAACATTAAGACCGATTCAGATGCATGTTTTTATACAGGATTGAGCCTTTCAGTGTTTTTGACATTGATATCGACTATGTCGACTTATGGAAAAGGTTTGCAATATAGAATGAGTGTTTCCAATCAAATCCTGTCAGTGCTATTGAGATTAAGGCTTGCACTCACATTCGAAGATATTGGCAGACGTTTTGGTGTGTCCCACCAACTAATCAGCAACATGTTTCATTCATGGATCGACATTATGTCCCAGCATCTTTCACATTGTGTTGTTTGGTTGCCCAGAGATACAATTAGAAGAACATTACCACAGTCATTTCGTATATCTTTTCCCAGGACAACTTGTATAATTGATTGCTCAGAAATTTTCATCCAGAGACCTTTCTCATTGAAAGCAAGGGCTCAGACTTGGAGTACTTATAAAAGTAACAACACAGCCAAGTTTTTAATTGCCATTGCTCCAAGTGGTTATATCATGTACATCTCTGGACTGTATGGAGGCAGGGCTAGTGATAATTTTATTACGAAACATTGCGGATTTCTAGATTATTTGGTACCAGGAGATGAAGTCATGGCAGACCGAGGTTTCACAATCGGAGAAGATATGTGTAGCCGACTGGTAAAATTGAACATTCCTGCATTTATGAAGGGTCGATCTCAACTGTCTGAACAGGAAACCATCGACTCCAGAAGAATAGCAGCAGAAAGAATTCATGTTGAGAGGGCAATCATGAGAATGAAGTCCTATAGAATTTTAAATACCAAATACAGTATTAAATCATTGCGAAATGCAAATAAAACTGTTCGTGTAGTTGCAGCTTTGTGTAATATGAGAGACTTATTAATCAAAGATGATATTATGGAATGAGCCGACTCCATACCTGCAGCTGTATACTTCACTCAACAAGTATTCATATTGCTTAGTACTGCTGCGTTTAAGGATGACTACAGTGTGATTCTATAAGCAGTACATTTTCAAGCGAATAAATTACAATGAACTAAATACTGAGTTTACAAATTTATCACTACTATATTTATTATCAGATTACAAGTACATGTATGATGAAACATTTATTAATAATTAAACAATCACAAATTCATGTAGTTTAAAATTTAAAACTGTTTGCATACAAGGAGTTTGTATTAAAACTGCAATATGCTATAATAGCTGTTTTATATACAATGTATGTGCTATAATACAATGTATGTGCTATAGTACAATGTATGTGCTATAGTACAATGTATGTGCTATAGTACAATGTATGTGCTATAATACAATGTATGTGCAGTCCCCTTGAAAATTCCATAATGTAGAACCAGACATGGACATTTACTTAAAGTGGCATAATATCGCACCATGCTGAAAATATTATTTTTCACATAAGTATTCTTACTACACGTTCTTCTTCGAACAAATATGTCACATCAGTAAATTTACGTTTTTGATTTATGCTGCTTTAAGTATCAATGGCACAATGCTCTGTAATCTGAAGAAAACTTGAGTCTACCAGCCCGAAATTCATCGGTCAGTCTCACAAGGAGATGCTTAAAGTAAAAGTCTCTGATACGGGGAAGAATGCCTTTAATGTAGTCGTCGCTGTACTTAACATTTATAATACACTGTTTTTCCGTTGTCCACACAATAAATTTGCATAACACTGACTTTGTGCAAAACATTGCAATTTGTACTTGACAATAGTATCCATTTCTTCCCTTTGCACTCAATTTCGGCTCGCCATTTTCAACTATAACATCATATTTTCCAGATGACACCAAACCCTCAAGAGGGCGTGTTGGGCATTTTATTTCTACTATAGTGCTTTTGTCTATGACACCGTCTGGGCTGGCTGCGATGTAGGGTTCATCATCACTTATCACAATCCCAGATTTGTGAACAGTCTGGCCAGACACACTTTCGAACCAAGCTCGTGCAACTGGCTCAAACTTTTGCCCATGACGCGTTGCAGAGCATCCCTTGAATCTCGGATAGATTTGATTTGTAACAAATTTATTTGGATCAGCTCTTTGTGTCTTTGGCAAAGAGCTTACTCTGCTGCTCGTGATTCTTAATCGCCTACTGTCCGTCCACAAAGTCGAGTTCTGATTTCTGGTTGTTTGTTCCAGGTGACTCACTTTTTCTGGAATAACTACATGTTTCTCATAAAAGGTTTGACATTTAGAACATGACAAGGGCAGTTGTACAGGAAATGACTTGTCTATATTGTGTTCCTGGTGAGGAATTTCATCCACCGTGTCTCGACTTACTTCTGGTGCATATAGTATTTTGTGTAGCATGGTTCCTTTGCACTCCCAAATGTTTTTAACTGATGAAGTTCTTGCAAAGTCCTGCAATTCACTGTGATCCAGAAACTGTTGGGTGGGAGTGGGAATATCTGTAATAATCTTTTCATTTGACTTGTCGGTGTGTGATTTCAGTTCAAATGGGCTTGGTCTGTCAAACACCATGTCCGATATCATGTCATGGGACATTACTTGTGCTGCACCTTTTCCCCAAACACGTTGTTTATCAGTACATGTTTCTCCACCGACACCATTTGCCCAGGCCAGTGTGATAGCATAAATAATGGCCGAGATATGGCTGCATGAGCGAGCATTGCCAGCTGGACAAGTACAATGTCCTGTTTCAACCGAACACTCCGCAGAAACTGCAATCCACGTATTATAGTCTTTACGTCCGACACCTGGCTGACTTGGCGAAATTTTAGACTTTATATATGTCACATTGTTATATTCAAGGGACCACACATCACCCATCAAACCATTTTGCACATAATTGTACCCATACAATGACCTAAATGATTTCATTGTCTTTCCGTCGTAAGCTTTGGCATGTATCAGATAGTCGACAAGATCCTCATATGTCAACTTGGGCCATGACTTGCTGTTGTTGTTCTCCCACTTTAGGTCATCGGGTGGAAGTTCTGCAAATTGAAAAACAATAAATCAGCTAGATTCTACATGTACAATTATAATGAAAGTAATAATAGCACAATATAAAGGAATGGAATTATGATATATTTCGGGTTTTACGCCTGCATCAGCACCATTTTGGGCTATATCGGCGGCGGGCAGTTTACCTAATAACACCTTTACTGGGCAGACTCCAGCGGTTAACCAGTACTTGAGTGCACCAACCTCCGTAAGAAACTGCCAACTTTTTCATATAAATGAAACACGGCCTGAGCAGGGCTCGAACCCGTGACCATCAGTGATGATATGTTACAGTGGTATACATTCCTGTGCAGGCTTAGCCGACCTAAGTGGTTAACCAGTACTAAGTAATGTGTATGAGGTGCCTTGTTCAATGACACTACATACGTGGCCTGACCGAGTATTGAACCCGGGACCTTTTAATTCCAAATATGCAGCTGGACCACGGACGCCACACTAGTAAAATTACATGAAAATGTCCAGCATTTCAACATGAATTTATGATCAGATGTTATACCGATTATAGAAGTGTACATGTCACCAGTCCGTTTCACATTCAATATCGTGCTTGTATTGCCGTGATAATAAAACAGCAATGACATTGTTGATATAGATTTCTGTAAATTAAATGTTTCTAAACAGTAAATACAGTGTAGGTTTTAAGCACAAGGCAACACTAACCTTAGTCTTAGATTAAACTGCTTTACTAAAGTTTACACAGCATCCGCCATTTGCATTCATTTGTTTACGCGTTTGTAAAAAGTATTTACAGGCCAGTGAAAACTATACTATCTACCATCTATTCACAGGCACATTCATAAACACTGTTTCAATAAAACTACTTACGAATTTGCTTCTCAGGTGTCATTTTGATGGATCGATTTTCACTTTGTCAATTGCGTTGGTGATATTATCAATTTAGTAGATTAGAAGAAATTTTCACTCCCGTAATGGCGGACATTCACGTGACAACAAAATGGCGGCGGTCTAATTAGCTGTAATGGAATCGTCTATACGCCAATATGTGATAACAGAGACAACAACGATAACATATCAACGATTAAAGGATGAATGACTATCGTTCCACTTGTCATATATCAATTACTAGTACACTTGAGTACATAGACAGACATATTATAATATGTGTTCTCCCCTGTTGCCAAATAATGTAGAATCGGAATATACGGAAACTGAATTAAATACACATGAGCATAGCAAGTTCGGCGAATCCATTCCGGCGAGTGTTGCTCATGTACAACCTTCCTCATTATGACCGTAATTAGTTTATACATTTTTTTTGATGACAAAGCCCCTTTTATTCACATACAGGTACATTATATGCATTTATATACATTTATACATAAATGCACGCGATCATTTACATAAAACATATGATAATTATATGAAATGCAATAAACCTTAATCAATAGTCGACTTTTTTGTTTGACATTTATTGTTGTTGCTGTTATTGTTGTTGTTGTTGTTGTTGTTGTTTTTGTTGTTGTAATTCCCCAACCTGTACACGTAAATAATGATGCATTACATCGCAATCGAAATGTAAAACATTATATTGTGAATGATGAATGTTCTTAGTATCGCATACCATTTGCCTACCTTTTACCACTAAAATACCAACAGAAAGGTCTATGGATATAATTATGTTTGTGATAGTACGAAATATGTTTCAAACATATCAATAATTTGATCATCATATTGCCATTGTATTTGATTATAAACGTTGGTTTTAATAGACTGGATAACATACTAGTTGTCCCAATATATACCTTCATGTTTAATACCATTGCGACTTTTCCATATAGACCATTTTGTTTCAAAGGTAATTGTATTAATTGACTTGCATTTCTGAGGTGAGAACTATATATATATCAAACAGAGAAACTGTTTCAGAATATGTGATTTCGTACTGCAGGTCATTCATTGATATGTTTTCGAGTATTGGTAGTATGTGATTCCATATTAAATGTGCATGTTTACAACCCACCCAATAACAAGTGACGGAGTGTTTCGCGTTCAGTCTTGCAAACTTTACAAACACCATATGAAAATCCCGCACACACATTTAAGTTAGATCCTACAACTTATATTAATCACTCTCATTCCTGATGGAATCCATCGCCACGATGGAGAGAGAAGAGAAAAAGTGGAACTTAAGTGTATTGCCTATGAATATACGCATAACTGTAACAGCTGCGACTCCGGACAGTTCGCAGCTGAAACGAACACACAACCACATGTGCACATGGATCTCAGGTTGGATCCCTCGTCTGACCATAATAAAATTAACAGTCTTTCAGGTGGGACTTTAGACCGAGGTCTCATGTCCGTGTGTATATGATTATGAAATATAGTGCCTATTAATTAGTTTATACACATTTATTTTCGCTCGATTGCGAAACAAGTTCTTATATCAGATACTAGTACGATATCACGAACGCAAAATCAATTGAACTGTGATGACATCAGATATGAGCTATCACCATCAGCTATACAACACCAGTATCATCATATACTTCTATCTACCTTATTCGAACTCTACACCGAGTATCGAATTATTATAAGTGCGGAAGCTATTCAGTTGGTTTCTGGGCGGTCGTTTGCTATACCCGGTGCCCTTGTGGACGGTCGTTTGTTATATCCGGTGCCCTTGTGGACGGTCGGTTGTTATACCCGGTGCCCTTGTGGACGGTCGTTTGTTATATCCGGTGCCCTTCTGGACGGTCGTTTGTTATATCCGGTGCCCTTGTGGACGGCCGGTTGTTATATCCGGTGCCCTTGTGTACGGTCGTTTGCTATATCCGGTGCCCTTGTGGACGATCGTTTGTTATATCCGGTGCCCTTGTGGACGGTCGTTTGTTATATCCGGTGCCCTTGTGGACGGTCGGTTGTTATACCCGGTGCCTTGTGGACGGTCGGTTGTTATACCCGGTGCCCTTGTGGACGGTCGTTTGTTATATCCGGTGCCTTGTGGACGGTCGGTTGTTATACCGGTGCCCTTGTGGACGGTCGGTTGTATACCCGGTGCCCTTGTGGACGGTCGGTTGTTATACCCGGTGCCCTTGTGGACGGTCGGTTGTTATATCCGGTGCCCTTGTGGACGGTCGTTTGTTATATCCGGTGCCCTTGTGGACGGTCGTTTGTTATACCCGGTGCCCTTGTGGACGGTCGTTTGTTATATCCGGTGTCCGTTAGTGCCTGAACTAATGCTTAGGTGAGTACCCGATGCCAGTGCGTTGCATGAACTGGTACATGGGTAGAACCACCGATCCCCCACAAGCCAGCTGGATAGCTTCTTCGCTTGGAGGAATTTGACGCACACAGTGAGATTTGAACAAACAGCGATGTGGGACAGGACATTTAAATCAGTCAGCCACGGAGTACCTGTTTGATGTTACGTTATAGAGCTAGTCAGGTGTGTACACATGGTAGTAATTGTCAATGCTTGCATGAATAACATCAATTGCTATTGTAACTTTGGTGGCACATTCATTTTAACTCAGTCCACTAAATATATGATTAGATACATAGCAATATCCCTTCCAAGGATACACATACTTTCGTTTATTGTGTCTTACATTATAGCACCTGCACATGCTTTATCAGACACCGTCGAGTGTGTTTTACGTGTATTTATCGTCGCTACCGGTTTCCCCTATGAGCGACGCCTCCTGAAGAGATTAGTCATTTTAGATTTTAGGAGGATAGTGCAATGATACAGACATATACCCATTCCAGAATCTCCTCTTGTTTTTTACGTGCATGGTGTACAGCACCGACACGAGATATCGGCTTAAAATCCCATCAGAACGACTGATAATTTTATTAGGGTCAGACAGGGGATCGATCCCTGGGTTAACAATCCAGCGTGTTACCACTGGACTAGACACAGTCGACCAATCTCTCTTATTTATATACACATTTTAGAATTATGGATTTTACTCTCATGAGTGAAGAAAATAATCATTCACATATTGCACTAATTTACCCAATATTTATCACATGTTGATACCAACTTTGTCTATATTTGATTCTAAATTAATTAACTAAAAGGATATAAATGTTACCTCTAAGGCAAGTCGCATAGTTTATATTAACCTAGTGGTTAGTATGGACTAATATATATATTAACCTAGTGGTAAGTATTGACTAATATATTTATTATGGGTATAGACGCATACAAAATATTATATATATATTAACTTAGTGGCCCAATATTCACACCACTATAGCAGATGTTTCTCAACTATTCACACCACTATGTCAGATGTTTCTCAACTAGCCACCATACCATAGCAGATGTTTCCTCAATATTCACACCACCATAGCAGATGTTTCCCCAATATTCACACCACCATAGCAGATGTTTCCCCAATATTAATACCACCATAACATATGTGTCCTCAATATTCACACCACTATAGCATTGTTTCCCCAATGTTCACACCACTGTAGCATTGTTTTCCCAATATTAACACCACTATAGCAGATGTTTTCCCAATATTAACACCACTATAGCAGATGTTTCCCCAATATTAACACCACTATAGCAGATGTTTCCCCAATATCCACACAACTATAGCAGATGTTTCCCCAATATCCACACACTATAGCATGTTTCCCCAATATTCACCACTATAGCAGTGTTTCCCCAATATACACACCACTATAGCAGATGTTTCCCCAATATTCACACCACTATACAGATGTACTATAGCAGATGTTTCCCCAATATTCACACCACTATAGCAGATGTTCCCCAATATTCACACCACTATAGCAGATGTTTCCCCAATATTCACACCACTATAGCAGATGTTCACCAATATTCACACAACTATAGCAGATGTTTCCCCAATATTCACACAACTATAGCAGATGTTTCCCCAATATTCCACAAACACCCCAAACAACACAACAACCAAACACACACAACACCAACACACAACTATAGCAGATGTTTCCCCAATATCCACACAACTATAGCAGGTGTTTCCCCCACTATTCGTACCACTATAGCAGTGTTTCCCCAATATTCATACCATATAGCAGATACTTCTCACAAACAGTTGCCACATATAGCCGAGTCAGCTCCACTATCGGAATAGCAATAAACATGCACCCTGATCAGAAGTCTGTTCTGTCTGATTGGGTTCTCTGATGTGTGCTTTACGCTTATTGATCGTCGCTACAGGTTGCCCATAGGAGCGCCGCCTCCTGAAGAGATTAATCATTTTAGATTGTTTGAGGATAGTGCAATGATACAAACAGAGACCCATTCCAGCATCTCCTCTGGTTCCTTTACGTGCACGGTGTACAGCACCGACATGAGACCTCGGTTTAAAGTCCAATCTGAAAGATTGTTAATTTTATTAGTGTCAGACGGGGGATCGAACCTGCTATCCCTGGATTACCAATCCAGCGTGTTACCACTGTACTACATATCCGTCTGTTCTCTGCTATTTGCAAAGGTCGCTTATATGCGACATTGGCGGGGAAAAGGTTAATGATCGTCTAGTTTTTCTATTATCTTCTTTGTCAGATAAAGTCCGATTTATACAATAATGTATACTAATTTGTTCTATCTAGTGTTCTATTGTTTAACCCTTTCCTTCATAGAGATTTAGGTTAATATACTATTATATTTCCATACAAACGACAGCCATTTAGTTATCATGCAGTGGATAAGTAATGGCCATATCTATCCCACCTCCATATATATTACTGGGACTAAATGAGATTCTGGCCTTTATTATGAACATTGGTTTGGCTACTACATTGTCAATGTATGTCGTATTGGTAATGGCGTCAAGAGGTGCTTCTATGAGGGAAAGGGTTAATAACGTGATTGTATCAACTCATGTTAAATATTTGCTTACGGTAGAGTATACATACATTATGTGTGTTTTACGCTTATTTACCGTCGATACCGGTTGCCCATATGAGCCACGCCTCCTGAGGAGATTAATCATTTTAGATTTTGGAGGATAGTGCCTGATACAGACAGAGACCCATTACAGCGTCTCCTCTGGTTCTTTTACGTGCACGGTGTAAAGCACCGACACCAGACATAGGTTTAACGTCCCATCTGAAATACTGTTAATTTTATTAGGGTCAGACGGGGGAGTGAACGTATACACTATAATAGACCAAACATATTTTATTTTGACGCCATTATGAATCCAATGTTGAAAAATATACCTAGTTATATGTCTATTTATGAAAGAAATAGTAGTACATTTTAAGTAATGCATTATCAAAAAATCATATTTATTTTTGAAAACTTTAAAAAAGCTTACAACTTTACTCTCCCCATGGGGAAATAACTTTACATATGCATGTATATGTTTTCTTTTATTTGTAACTCATATTATCATGTAAACATGAACTGAGTTAATGACATTATTGTATTGAATATCTGTCAAGATTCAATAATTTAATAATTATAAGATGCGACAACAGATAATAATTAATAGTATTTGGGGCAAAGTAAACTACGATGAAAATAGAGCAAACCACTTAAAACCATCCATTATCCTTAAAGAGTATACAGGGGAGGTAACTGATCAGTATATCTCATTCATAGTAGTAGCCAAGAGGTAAATAATAAACAACCTTGTATGTGTCCCCTACTTAGCTGATATATTCCATAGCACTTCACACATAATTGCTCGCTGTAAGTGTATACTAGGCAAGCTCATTTTTTAGCTCGCTTCACAACCTCTTGGAAATATAGCAATAATGTGAACATAACTATACATCACATGTGCACTGACATACAAGGGAAAACAAACATTGGATATATGAGTGACATACAAGGGTAAATGAACATATTAACATGGCTGTTTATAAAGTTGTAAGATACAATGACTGTAGCACAATCTTAACATCACTACCACCTTTCGATAATAGCTGGTTAATTATTCACAATGTAACGTAAGGAGAATGGAGGCGATTTTTTTTTGTTACGTTTATTTATCGTCGCTACCGGTTGCCCATATGAGCGACGCCTCCTGAAGAGATTAGTTATTTTAGATTTTTGGAGGATAGTGCAATGATACAGACAGAGACCCATTCCAGAATCTCCTCTGGTTCTTTTACGTGCACGGTGTAAAGCACCGACACGAGACCTCGGTTTAACGTCCCATCTGAAAGACTGGTAATTTTATTAGGGTCAGACGGGGGATCGAACCTGCGATCCCTGGATTACCAGTCCAGCGTGTTACCACTGGACTACATATCCGTCTGTGGCGATGAATTCAGGAAGACATATATATAATAGTTAATTAGCATAAACCAAGAGGATCTTTTGATTGGTCCATGCAAACATACACATATCAAATCGCCAGTCTCAGGTAATGTAGACCCTACTAATAGAGGCATTTAACAGTTAGATGTGTGTTTTACGTTTATTTATCGTCGCTACCGGTTGCCCATATGAGCGACGCCTCCTGAAGATATTAGTTAGTTTATATTTGTTCAGGATTGTGCAATGATACAGACAGAGACCCATTCCAGAGTCTCCTCTAGTTCTTTTACGTGCACGCGGAAAAGTTAAAGTCCCATCTCAAAGACTGTTAATTAGATATACTGCCCAAACCACGCTGTTTGTATCCAAATACATCCCCTCCCTCAAACATATAACTATATGACGCGAGGGTTACAAGATGGGTCACGTCTTGATTGATGATCGTAATTCGGCCTGTCTATTAACGTGCCTTCGTATGGGCAGACCTTCGTGGTAAGCTCGAACATAAATCAAATAAACATGGCGACCAGAAACAGAACTATACGTTCTCGCCTGAGTGGAGGTCACGACAGCAATTAAAGGTTTATTTTACTTCCTGAATCGGTTTGAATGAATGATCCATATTTATATTGTGGTGTGCATTGTTATACTACATGCTGGAGAATGGCGGATGATTGTGGTCTTAGCAGATTGAATAGTGTGTTGTATATAAACATATTCCTACTATATCTGATAACCTTTACAGGTAAACTATTTAATAATATATTTATAATTATAATCAGTGTTTATATAGTAATGTCTGACTGTCCCAATTTGTGTTCCAATTTCTAAAAATGTTGCTAGCTTATATTGTAGTTGTTACAAAACCAGGTTTCCTAAAAGTTTGCAATAATGAAATACATCCTTTTTAACATATTTAAAGTACTTGTGAACATTGTTGAAAAATATATAATCTTATGTTGACTGGTAGGTTAATCTTATTTCAATATACTCTCTTGGTAGATCCAATTCTCCTTAACAAATCAAACCAGCAATGAGATTAATGTGCGTACATCACTTTTAGCATGTTTTACATTAATATTGCTGGTATGAAAATGGCAGAGTCATGCCTTGTATATTTTCTCCAACTCACCTAATAAATTAAAATGTGTAAGTCACTAACCTAATATTCTCTATTTGGGGCAACTAAAAACCACAGAATGTACTTACATACTGTCTATATATGTGTATGTATTTATGCATTGCACATGGTATATATCCACATAATTATCACTGGCTCTATTTATGTTAGCTGTTTACATTAACCCTAAACCTGCCGAATAACTTGGACGAAATGTGTAAACAGCATAGATCCAGATCAGCCGCGGCGCTATGTCTGATCAGGATATATCTTGTTTGCTATTCAAACAAGTGTTTAGCTCCACTATCCGAATAGCAAACAGCATAGAGCCTGACCAGACGGCACGTTCTGTGCACATTTTGGATATATGGTGTTTGCAAACGAGATTTCAGTCGTGATTGGCAGATTAAGGGTTAATAATAAAAGCAGATTAGGAATCCTCGTGTATACTATACAGGGTTGTTATAATATACAGAGTTGCTATAATATACAGAGTTGCTATAATATACAGGGTTGCCATAATATACAGGATTGCTATAATATACAGGGTTGCTATAAAATACAGGGTTGCTATAATATACAGGGTTGCTATAATATACAGGGTTGCTATAATATACAGGGTTGCTATAATATACAGGGTTGCTATAATATACAGGGTTGCTATAATATACAGGGTTGCTATAATATACAGGGTTGCTATAATATACAGAGTTGTTATACTATACAGGGTTGCTATTATCTACAGGGTTGCTATAATATACAGGGTTGCTATAATATACAGGGTTTTATAATCTACAGGGTTGCTATAATATACAGGGTTGTTATAATATACAGGGTTTCTAATATACACAGGGTTATAATATACAGGGTTGCTATGATATGCAGGGTTGCTATAATATACAGAGTTGCTATAATATAAATGGTTGCTATAATATACAGGGTTATAATATACAGGGTTGCTATATATACAGGGTTGCTATAATATACAGGGTTATAATATACAGGGTTGCTATAATATACAGGGTTATAATATACAGGGTTGCTATGATATACAAGGTTTCTATAATATACAGGGTTGCTATAATATACAGGGTTGTTATGATATAATTGGTTGCTATAATATACAGGGTTATAATATACAGGGTTGTTATAATATACAGGGTTATAATATAAAGGGTTGCTATGATATACATGGTTACTATAATATACAGAGTTATAATATACAGGGTTGCTATAATATACAGGGTTATAATATACAGGGTTATGATATACATGGTTGCTATACTATACAGCGTTATAATATACAGGGTTGTTATAATATACAGGGTTGTTATAATATTCAGGGTTGCTATAATATACAGGGTTGCTATGATATGCATGGTTGCAATAATATACAGGGTTATGATATACAGGGTTGCTATAATATACAGGGTTGCTATCATATACAGGGTTGTCATAATATACAGGGTTGCTATAATATACAGGGTTGCTATAATATACAGGGTTGCTATAATATACAGGGTTACAATATACAGGATTATAATATACAGGGTTGCTATGATATACAGGGTTGCTATGCTATACAGGGTTGCTATAATATACAGGGTTATAATATACAGGGTTGATATAACATACAGGGGTACTATAATATACATGGTTGCTATAATATACAGGTTGTTATAATATACAGGGTTGCTATAATATACAGGGTTGCTATAATATACATGGTTGCTATAATATACAGGGTTGCTATAATATACATGGTTGCTATAATATACAGGGTTGCTATAATATACATGGTTGCTATAATGTACTGGGTTGCTATAATATACACGGTTTTCTATAACATACAGGGTTGCTACTATATACAGGGTTGCTATAATAAACAGGTTGTTATAATATACAGGGTTGCTATAATATAAAGGGTTGCTATAATATACATGGTTGCTATAATGTACTGGGTTGCTATAATATGCAGGGTTTTCTATAGCATACAGGTTGTTATAATATACAGGGTTGCTATAATATACAGGGTTGCGATAATATACAGGGTTGCTATAATATACAGGGTTGCTATAATATACAGGTTGTTATAATATACAGGGTTGCTATAATATACAGGGTTGCTATAATATACAGGGTTCCTATAATATACAGGGTTGCTATAACATACAGGGTTGCTACAATATACAGGGTTGCTATAATAAACAGGTTGTTATAATATACAGGGTTGCTATAATATACAGGGTTGTAATAATACACAAGGTTGCTATAATTTAGTTATTTAACATGCTAGAGTATAAGGAAGTACACACGATAATCAAAGTGTATATACTTTGTTTACCGGATGAAACTCGTTTGAATACGGATAAGGAAAACATATTGTATAACTTCATTTCATCCCCCCCTCTCACACGGAACTAGTACAAGTAGATATTGTCCACTTGCTAATTTCCTTCTATGTACGTATAAAAAATGTATGTCCGGTTTGAATCCATGCGCACTAATGATATGCAGCTGACATGCGTACTCGAATATACAGTTATATAAATGCGAATTAGCAGTGTTGGGTAACGGTCCTCGCAAGAAAAGGCGTGACTTGCGGGGTTCGTTGTTCCAAAGATGATCTATTTACCAGATCCGGCACACGGTAAGTCGCACATCTGGACTAAATACATTGTGTTGGGAACTGTGCTATGCTTTCCTTGGTGACATTGAAAATAATACTGAATGTAAATATAAGTAATGAATCGTAGGGTAATAGTTTCCATCGGACACACTCTAAACACGTCCAATGTAGTTCATATCCCGATGGAATGAATATAGTAACCCGCGATTTAGTCCAAAGTAAATATATATATGCACATACTGATAAAAACGAGAGAAACAATGTTTTAAAAAAACATCAACGGACTTCTACGCAATAAGGCACGTGGTTTTATGAGCACTTGCATAGTTTATACAAATTTATTTTATCTCGATTGCGAAACAAGTTATTTTAACTCATATTAATCACTCTCGAGACCTCATTCCTGATAGAATCCATCGCCACGAGCGAGAGAGAAGAGGCAACGTGGAATTTAAATGCCTTGCTTGCCTTGCTTAAGGGCACATTCGTATCGGCTCCAGCGGGGTTCGAACTCCGGACATCTCGCACCTGAAGCGAACGCGCATCTACTGCGCTATCACGACTTCCAAATGAAGTTTTATGAGCACTAGTATGATGAACAGTAGATAAGTGTGCATAATACTGAACGCAAAACAAACATGATCACATGTAGAACAGGTACTTGACTGTGAAAAATGGCATACGCTAGCTGACTCACAGACGCCTGGGGCTGTCCGTTTATAGCATTAATAGTGACGGGGTGTCATTTTCAAACTCGGATGGCCTAACATAATTATCTATAATGTCAAGCCTATTGCGTGTCATAGTGTTCTTAAAAATCAAAAATCAAATGTTTGTTTAGTTTTGTGGTTTTGAACCCGAAAATATTTGTCCAGACCCCAAGTGCCTGTGAGTTAGCTATATAAATAAGCTTGTATAAAGTAGTACGGAATGTCATAATATCACTCTATCTCGCTTTAGACAACGACTAAGTTACATGGTCCAAAGAAAAAGCCACATTTCCCGCTTCTAAGTCGTATAGTCGCGACATACTTATGTACATTGTCTAAGTCATATAGCTCGACTAATGTGTCGGCGTCTTAACGAAATATACACCTCGCTTCGCTTCGATCGGTGTATATTTCATTAAGACATACGGGCCAATTTGTGATCTATCCGATACATAACTGACAAAATCAGGATATCAAGCCAACCAGTCAAGCAAGACGGGTGTAATTTAAGCCCTGAATACAACAACAACAACAACAACAACAACATTTATTCAACATTAAGCAAAATTACAGTGCTTCTAGTCTATTATAAATAGTATATAAACATAACATGTAATTTCATAAGTTTGTTGGTGAAGCCATAGATTAGACATTCCCAGATTTTCCAAAATCGATTTTATTTGGTATGCCCAATTAGAACCATTATACGTCACATTATTATTTGCGTCGTTTTTTAGCATTATATAAATTCGTTTAATGAGTGCATTATCATTCATGTTTAAAATTTTAATCCAATATCTTATCATATATACTTGTCTATTTATTTTCAAAGGGACTCTTCCAAGATCGCCATATAAACCACTTAAATGTGTGGATTTGTTTACAATAAGAAGTTTTCTGCAAAACTTTGTATGAATTAATTCTATATCTTTTCCTGGGTTTAACCCCCACATTTCCGAACAGTAATTTAGGACAGATGCAACCAGAGTATCAAACAATTTCGATTTCTCAAATGTCCTAAATTCATATTGATTAAAAATAGAAACAAGTCGGTACATGGTCTTTGATGCATGTTCAGCTATGCATTTTTGGTTCGGTGCCAATTGCCATTTTTAAAGAAGTATATACATAGGTATTTAAAAGAGGAGACAATTTCAATTTGTTGATTGTAGAGATAAAAATTGTGAGTAGTATGTCTTCCTTTCTCGAATATCATAACCTTCGTTTTATTAGTATTGATTTTCAGACCAAATGTATTACAATAAATTTCTACGTCATTCAACATAGATTGCAATGATGTCGGTGATGTAGAGAACAGTACATGGTCGTCTGCATACAAAACAATAAAAAGCTGTAGTTCATCTAATGAAAATATTCCATTTAAATTTGAGTTTATATTATTCATTATGACATTCACGATCATCATGAATAAAAGACTTGAGCTCGGATCACCTTGTTTCACGCCGAGATGTGAATCAATGCAGCTGGAATGAATCTTTCCATTATGTTTTATGGCAGATCGTACAGTATTATACATATATTTTACAGCTGTTATCATTTTTGTGCTGACTTGTTCAGCAAGTAATTTTTGCCATAAAAACGATTTTCCACACATTTTGTTCACGACAAAACTGCACATAATGTTTCCAATAATTCAGGTAAACACTTCTGGATTTTACTGATAAGGCCTGCGAAACAATGGCTTACGCTTCAGGATTTAAATCTTGAACAGAGTTTCGGGTACTGCCTCTGGTTCGGTGGAAAGGGACTTGCACCATTGGAATGCTTTCTGAAATTGAAAGCGAGACAACAGGCCAGCTACAATATTAGCTTTCCCTGCGATATGTACAGCCCGGAACAAGATATTGTGTTCCATTGTGGCGCGGACAAGACATCTGACCAAGCGCATCATAATCAGATCCTTGGACGTTTGTTTGTACAGAATAAAGAATGTGGCTTCATTATCAGAATAAAACAGTATATTATGATTCCTCATTTTCCGCCCCCATATTTCCATGGCAAGTACAATTGGAAACAGCTCCAGAACATTAATATGGTGTGCAGCAAACTCACCTGACCACTGTTCTGCGAACCACTGAGTACCAAAGACTGCTGCAAATCCAACAGTTGATGCAGCATCAGTGTATAATTTGAGTACATCCGATGGTAACCATTCATCATTTAAAAACATACATCTACCATTAAACGTCAGCATGAAGTTGTACCACATGAACAAATCCGCCCTGGCTTCATTATTCAGCCTAATGAAGTAGTTAGGGCACAACACACCCATAGTAAGGTCATACAATCGCCTTTAAAAGGTGCGACCCGGAACTACACATACACAAGCAAAGTTGAGCAAGCCAATCAACGATTGTAACATTTTGAGGGTAACTTTCTTTCTCATTCTCATGTCTGCTAATTCTTTTATGACACGGGCTACCTTATCAGCTGGTAGTCTAATTTCCATAGCAACCGAATCTACTTCAAAACCATATATAACCATGCAAGTGCAAGGTAGGCATGTCTTTTCTTTTTTAATAGGAATATTTATCTTTGTGCACATATTCAAAATGTCAGACAATGATGAGCTGCACTGATGTGTGCCGGCCGGACCCACAAAAAAGAAATCGTCAATGATATGACTCATGACAGCCTTGTGTCTAGTTTCCATGACCCATTGCGAGGCTGAAGAAAATAAACCCCTAGGTAAACAAGCATCCATAAAATACATAGATATTCCCTGCTCATCAGTCCATGTAAAACCTAATAGATGACGGTCATCTGGATGAATTGGTATCAAGCGAAAATCATCTTCAATATCAGTTTTAGCCATTAAAGACTTACGCCCACTCTCTTTGACCTTGTCAACAACCGTATCAATAGTGTCATACATGACTTTAGTATGTTCCTTTTCAATTGATGAATTAACCGACTGGCCTTTGGGGTAAGATAAATCATGTATCATATGAAATGTGTTTGGTTCTTTCTTTGGTACAATGGCTAAGGGGGAACATATAAGCTTAACAGGTTTTGATGGAAATGGACCAATGATACGCCCTTTTCTTAATTCCTTACTGAGCTTATCGATAACCACTGCTCTGTTCATCAATGCAGATGGATGGATTGTACAATGCTGATTAACATTAACAAAGTTACTTGGGATCATGAAGCCAAACTGAAAACCCTCCACTAAAAATTGCACTTCATGGGCATCATATCCTAGCACAAATTTGTGTAAAATTTCACTTTATACTGGTGTGGTTATTGGCTGAACGAAAAATATGTTCAGCAGTACTTGACTTAGCTACTCTATGATCAGAGTGAACGGATGGTGCAGCCGGAGATTGCTGATTCTGATGCAGCATGTAGCATTTGCTACGGTGATGGCCCTTTTGCCCACAAGAACTACATATGTGAGGATACTTGCACGACCTGAACGAGCAACCTTGCTTATTGTAGCTGTGGCAAGAAAATATCTTTCCCCCACTGCTTTTGTTGCCTCTCTCTGGGGGAGAGACTGGCATAGCCATTGCTTTAACATACAGTTCTGTATGCATGGAAGCCCAAGGGAGAGGCTGTGTCTGGCGATGGGCACGGAATGTACGGTCGTAAAAATTGAAGGCGGCTACACCACGCGTTCTCTCTAAATCTCTGATTAAATTACAATATGCAAGGAGACCGGACACATCATCATTACACTTCTCTAAATATACATCCATAAAAATATGGAAAGCTGTCAGCCATTGGTTGATGCCGAGCAGCCTAGTGTTAGAACGGGGCCTGATGGCAATATCCTGTCCACATGCAGCGGAGAGCTTCACCATTACGGAAGTATCGTTAGCAGAATTCCGTGGCAGCAATTCTGACATTTCAAAAAATTCATTGCACCAGATGCGCTGTTTGAGTTTATCGCCCAATAATGCACTTGGGCGTAAATGGTATGACCACATAGTGGTAGTGGTGGGGATACTTGTGGGTGTAGGAGGCGGCGACGAATGTAGCTCCTCCATGACTAACTGTCCACAATGTCATTCACCGATCTACCTGGTGGTACACACACTTCCGCCTGCTACATTGCTCTCCTGATTTGCCATTACTGGATTTTCGCTATTTATGGTTGTTGGTGCTGCTACCAAATTCCAACTAATGAGTTCATCGATCACTGCGGCCACAAGTTTGGCTTGATTAGCCTCTCCGCTCAGCGGGGCAGCCTCATCCGATGCAGCCGGACTCGCTTTAGAGCGTTTCACAGCATTGGGTTTGGGAGCTTTCATGGCCGAGCTTCCCCGTTTCCCTCCTTTTGGTGGTATGCTGACCTGTAACTAGAATAATGACATAAGACTCAATGTTTATGTACTCTCCACCAGAATTAGGTTCGGCCACGAAGCAGTGTTTATGTTTGTACCTATCCAGCATATGTTGTGCAAACTGGCTACACGCTACCAACTATGACATATGTACACTATAAATGGGTTGCCAACAGGCCACAGGCACCCAAAAGTCAACTAAGACAATTGTACACACATTTGGTTACAACCGGATAACGTACAATCTGGCCACAGGCCACCAACAGTCAACTAAGACAATTGTACACCATAATTTGGTTGCAAACAGGTAAAGTACAATCTGGCCACAGGCCACTAATAGTCAACTAAGACAATTGTACACTATAATTTTGTTGCAAACAGGTAAAGTACAATCTGGCCACAGGCCACCAACAGTCAACTAAGACAATTGTACACCATAATTTGGTCACACAACAACAACCCACACCACCAAACAACAAACAAACACAAAATGCACACAGGTAAAGTACAATCTGGCCACAGGCCACCAACAGTCAACTATGACAATTGTACACCATAATTTGGTTGCACACAAGTAAAGTACAATCTGGCCACAGGCCACCAACAGTCAACTATGACAATTGTACACTATAAATTGATTGCAAACAAGTAAAGTACAATCTGGCCACAGGCCACCAACAGTCAACTATGACACTGGCCACAGGCCACCAACAGTCAACTATGACACTTGTACACAATAAATTGGTTGCAAACAGGTAACGTACACTCTGGCCACACACAGACAAACTATGACAGATGTACAGTATAATGT
>CM026391.1:8848642-8875930 GCA_014843695.1 Archivesica marissinica
ATTCTTATTCAGATTGTACTTTACCTGTTTGCAACCAAATTATGGTGTACACTTGTCTTAGTTGACTATTGGTGGCCTGTGGCCAGATTGTACTTTATCCGGTTGTAACCAAATGATAGTGTACAATTGTCTTAGTTGACTTTTGGGTGCCTGTGGCCTGTTGGCAACCCATTTATAGTGTACATATGTCATAGTTGGTAGCCTGTAGCCAGTTTGCACAACATATGCTGGATAGGTACAAACATAAACACTGCTTCGTGGCCGAACCTAATTCTGGTGGAGAGTACATAAACATTGAGTCTTATGTCATTATTCTAGTTACAGGTCCGCATACCACCAAATGGAGGGAAACGGGGAAGCTCGGCCATGAAACCTCCCAAACCCAATGCTCTGAAACGCTCTAAAGCGAGTCCGGCTGCATCGGATGAGGCTGCCCCGCTGAGCGGAGAGGCTAATCAAGCCAAACATGTGGCCGCAGTGATCGATGAACTCATTAGTTGGAATTTAGTAGCAGCACCAACAACCATAAATAGCGAAAATCCAGTAATGGCAAATCAGGAGAGCAATGTAGCAGGAAATTCGGAAGTGTGTGTACCACCAGGTAGATCGGTGAATGACATTGTGGACAGTTAGTCACGGAGGAGCTACATTCGTCGCTGCCTCCTACACCCACAAGTATCCCCACCACTACCACTATGTGGTCATACCATTTACGCCCAAGTGCATTATTGGGCGATAAACTCAAACAGCGCATCTGGTGCAATGCATTTTTTGAAATGTCAGAATTGCTGCCACGGAATTCTGCTAACGATATTTCCGTAATGGTGAAGCTCTCCGCTGCATGTGGACAGGATATTGCCATCAGACCCCGTTCTAACACTAGGCTGCTCGGCATCAACCAATGGCTGACAGCTTTCCATATTTTTATGGATGTATATTTAGAGAAGTGTAATGATGATGTGTCCGGTCTCCTTGCATATTGTAATTTAATCAGAGATTTAGAGAGAACGCGTGGTGTAGCCGCCTTCAATTGTTACGACCGTATATTCCGTGCCCATCGCCAGACACAGCCTCTCCCTTGGGCTTCCATGCATACAGAACTGTATGTTAAAGCAATGGCTATGCCAGTCTCTCCCCCAGAGAGAGGCAACAAAAGCAGTGGGGGAAAGATATTTTCTTGCCACAGCTACAATAAGCAAGGTTGCTCGTTCAGGTCGTGCAAGTATCCTCACATATGTAGTTCTTGTGGGCAAAACGGCCATCTCCGTAGCAAATGCTACATGCTGCATCAGAATCAGCAATCTCCGGCTGCACCATCCGTTCACTCTGATCATAGAGTAGCTAAGTCAAGTACTGCTGAACATATTTTTCGTTCAGCCAATAACCACACCAGTAAAAAGTGAAATTTTACACAAATTTGTGCTAGGATATGATGCCCATGAAGTGCAATTTTTAGTGGAGGGTTTTCAGTTTGGCTTCATGATCCCAAGTAACTTTGTTAATGTTAATCAGCATTGTACAAACCATCCATCTGCATTGATGAACAGAGCAGTGGTTAACGATAAGCTCAGTAAGGAATTAAGAAAAGGGCGTATCATTGGTCCATTTCCATCAAAACCTGTTAAGCTTATATGTTCCCCCTTAGCCATTGTACCAAAGAAAGAACCAAACACATTTCGTATGATACATGATTTATCTTACCCCAAAGGCCAGTCGGTTAATTCATCAATTGAAAAGGAACATACTAAAGTCATGTATGACACTATTGATACGGTTGTTGACAAGGTCAAAGAGAGTGGGCGTAAGTCTTTAATGGCTAAAACTGATATTGAAGATGATTTTCGCTTGATACCCATTCACCCAGATGACCGTCATCTATTAGGTTTTACATGGACTGATGAGCAGGGAAAATCTATGTATTTTATGGATGCTTGTTTACCTATGGGTTTATTCATATCTTGTCAGTTATTTTCTAGATTTTCTTCAGCCTTGCAATGGGTCATGGAAACTAGACACAAGGCTGTCATGAGTCATATCATTGACGATTTCATTTTTGTGGGTCCGGCCGGCACACATTAGTGCAGCTCATCATTGTCTGACTTTTTGAATATGTACACAGAGCTAAATATTCCTATTAAAAAAGAAAAGATATGCCTACCTTGCACTTGCATGGTTATATATGGTTTTGAAGTAGATTCGGTTGCTATGGAAATTAGACTACCAGCTGATAAGGTAGCCCGTGTCATAAAAGAATTAGCAGACATGAGAATGAGAAAGAAAGTTACCATCAAAATGTTACAATCGTTGATTGGCTTGCTCAACTTTGCTTGTGTATGTGTAGTTCCGGGTCGCACCTTTTAAAGGCGATTGTATGACCTTACTATGGGTGTGGTGTACCCTAACTACTTCATTAGGCTGAATAATGAAGCCAGGGCGGATTTGTTCATGTGGTACAACTTCATGCTGACGTTTAATGGTAGATGTATGTTTTTAAATGATGAATGGTTACCACCGGATGTACTCAAATTATACACTGATGCTGCATCAACTGTTGGATTTGCAGCAGTCTTTGGCACTCAATGGTTCGCAGAACAGTGGTCGGGTGAGTTTGCTGCACACCATATTAATGTTCTGGAGCTGTTTCCAATTGTACTTGCCATGGAAATATGGGGGCGGAAAATGAGGAATCATAAGATACTGTTTTATTCTGATAATGAAGCCACAGTCTTTATTCTGAACAAACAAACGTCCAAGGATCTGATTATGATGCGTTTGGTCAGATGTCTTGTCCGCGCCACAATGGAACACAATATCTTGTTCCGGGCTGTACATATCGCAGGGAAAGCTAATATTGTAGCTGACCTGTTGTCTCGCTTTCAATTTCAGAAAGCATTCCAATGGTGCAAGTCCCTTTCCACCGAACCAGAGGCAGTACCCGAAACTCTGTTCAAGATTTACATCCTGAAGCGCAAGCCATTGTTTCGCAGGCCTTATCAGTAAAATCCAGAAGTGATTACCTGAATTATTGGAAACATTATGTCGACGGTGCCGAATCAAAATGTCGTATAACTTGTTCCGTCTCAAAAAAAGATTTTTCAGAAAATACAAAAAATACATTTTTTTGGTGAATAAATTAACAATCAATACCAAATTAAGCAGGCACATCAATATCAGCAAATGCGTTGACACGGATATATTGCTTTGGAAAATAGTAAAGGTTTACACGGAAAATTGACAACATAAACATTATACGACATTTTGATTTGGTGAAAACAGTTTCCAATCTTACATTTTACGACATTTTGCATTTGTATTGAAAACACAAACATATTAATTTGTTTAATATTAACCGTTTATTGAAAGAAAAGAACTGCAACACAAAATTAATATTGAACAGTACTACACAGAGTTAACGCTACTTGCAACGTGAAACCGTGGAACACACTAAAACATTCTATAAAATTGAATATTAACCAGCTCTCTAACAATAGAAAGATTAAACAAATTTGAATGTGATGGATTGCCAATAAGTCCCTATCAGTATCAGCAATTGAGCCATTGGCCAACTACGGTGTACTCTACGGTCAAGTAGGATCAATTATGTTGAAAACTACCTTTACAATCGGGACCTGGGTTGTTCCAAGCTCACCGTAGAGATAGTTTGAACATGTTTAGGCTAACCACGGTCAAATCATGGGTTTCATGAAGTTCAAACTACGTTAAGTATAACTATATACATGTGCATTGTACTACGGTTAACTGCACGGTTAACTCTTGTCAACTACGGTCTACTAGTAGTGACTACGGTCCAACACTTGCCTACGAGGCCATTACGCATATGTTAGACTATCGTAATAACTATGGTAGTCTCTGTGAATGACACTTTTGAGCTCCTGGAGGTGCTTGTACTTGCTACCTTTAATTGGTAGTCTTCCTGTGTGCAGCCGTCCAACAGTATCCTCAGGCTACGGACTATCTCACTTGGCTCGTCGAGGTAAATCCTGTTCAAAATCATCGAAGTTCAGTTGTACTTGAATGCCTTCCCCTTTCAAATAATGAAGGCAACGAATGTCATATACCGTCGGATCGCCTGCCTTCGTTCCTGGTCTAATGCTGGTGTAGTAGTTCAACTTAGAAAAGTCTTTGAAAAAGTCATAGCCGAGGTATTTGACTCGTATGACTTAGCCAGCCTAGCAGTGAATATCTTGCTGACATAACACGCTGGACTATGCATCGGCTGATCCTTAATTTTGCGTTCTATTGTGGCATGTACGCTGTCCACCTCCATTTGGGTATGACCCTTTTCTAACAACTTTGCACGATTAGGATATTCCTATCTTTGGATAGTTTTAGTAAGGCATTGGCTAACACTACGTTCCTATTTTGATAGTTACATCCATCACTATACACAATAACCTTTTCGACAGATGTAGGCAGGTTATTAATATAGTCAGTCAAGCAACTGCATGAACAATCGGTTAATTACACCTATCGATCAGTGCATAAGCATAACTCACCCGCATTACAACGAAAACATAACTGTTTTTATGAGTCTAGAATTTATTTTTAAAAATTCCACTTATGATTTTGTATTTAGGGATACTATTAACATAATTTAAAGGGACTTGCATAGGAAATATGGTTAATAAATACATAAATTACAAGTATATTAAAACTTACCATTGCTTGATCACATCATGTCTAGTCGCAGTATTCGGATTTCAGTTTTCCCGGCAAAACTAGAAATTATACGACTTTTTGATTTTAACTTTACCGCGTTTTACTGGCCAATAATAATACGTATAATTTATACGACCTTTTGCCTTTACACAATCGGACCAATCAGTCAAGTGCAAAATGTCACATGCCCAGTTCAAAAGGTTATAGTCATCCAATAGCAATGGGACCAAGAGCAAAAGGCGCGAAATTTAAAAATAAGTCCGTATAACTGAAAAACATGTTACGGTCAAAAAGACGTATAATCTGGTTATACGACATTTTGATTCGGCACCGTCGATGTGCAGTTTTGTCGTGAACAAAATGTGTGGAAAATCGTGCGTTTTTATGGCAACAATTACTTGCTGAACAAGTCAGCACAAAAATGATAACAGCTGTAAAATATATGTATAATACTGTACGATCTGCCATAAAACATAATGGAAAAATTCATTCCAGCTGCATTGATTCACATCTCGGCGTGAAACAAGGTGATCCGAGCTCAAGTCTTTTATGCATGATGTTCGTGAATGACATAATGTCAATGAATAATATAAACTCAAATTTAAATGGAATATTTTCATTAGATGAACTACAGCTTTTTATTGTTTTGTATGCAGACGACCATGTACTGTTCTCTACATCACCGACATCATTGCAATCTATGTTGAATGACGTAGAAATTTATTGTAATACATTTGGTCTGAAATATCAATACTAATAAAACGAAGGTTATGATATTCGAGAAAGGAAGACATACTACTCACACTTTTTATCTCTACAATCAACAACTTGAAATTGTCTCCTCTTTTAAATACCTAGGTATATACTTCTTTAAAAATGGCAATTGGCACCGAACCAAAAATGCATAGCTGAACATGCATCAACGGCCATGTACCGACATTTTTCTATTTTTAATCAATATGAATTTAGGACATTTGAGAAATCGAAATTGTTTGATACTCTGGTTGCATCTGTCCTAAATTACTGTTCGGAAATGTGGGGGTTAAACCCAGGAAAAGATATAGAATTAATTCATACAATGTTTTGCAGAAAACTTCTTATTGTAAACAAATCCACAAATTTAAGTGGTTTATATGGCGATCTTGGAAGAGTCCCTTTGAAAATAAATAGACAAGTATATATGATAAGATATTGGATTAAAATTTTAAACATGAATGATAATGCACTCATTAAACGAATTTATATAATGCTAACAAACGACGCAAATAATAATGTGAGGTATAATGGTTCTAATTGGGCAAACCAAATAAAATCGATTTTGGAAAATCTGGGAATGTCTAATCTATGGCTTCACCAACAAACTTATGAAATTACATGTTATGTTTATATACTATTTATAATAGACTAGAAGCACTGTAATTTTGCTTAATGTTGAATAAATGTTGTTGTTGTTGTTGTTGTATTCAGGGCTTAAATTACACCCGTCTTGCTTGACTGGTTGGCTTGATATCCTGATTTTGTCAGTTATGTATCGGATAGATCACAAATTGGCCCGTACGTCTTAATGAAATATACACCGATCGAAGCGAAGCGAGGTGTATATTTCGTTAAGACGCCGACACATTAGTCGAGCTATATGACTTAGACAATGTACATAAGTATGTCGCGACTATACGATTTAGAAGCGGGAAATGTGGCTTTTTCTTTGGACCATGTAACTTAGTCGTTGTCTAAAGCGAGACAGAGTGATATTATGAAATTCCGTACTACTTTATACAAGCTTATTTATATAGCTAACTCACAGGCACTTGGGGTCTGGACAAATATTTTCGGGTTCAAAACCACAAAACTAAACAAACATTTGATTTTTGATTTTTAAGAACACTATGACACGCAATAGGCTTGACATTATAGATAATTATGTTAGGCCATCCGAGTTTGAAAATGACACCCCGTCACTATTAATGCTATAAACGGACAGCCCCAGGCGTCTGTGAGTCAGCTAGCGTACGCCATTTGTCACAGTCAAGTACCTGTTCTACATGTGATCATGTTTGTTTTGCGTTCAGTATTATGCAAACTTATCTACTGTTCATCATACTAGTGCTCATAAAACTTCATTTGGAAGTCGTGATAGCGCAGTAGATGCGCGTTCGCTTCAGGTGCGAGATGTCCGGAGTTCGAACCCCGCTGGAGCCGATACGAATGTGCCCTTAAACAAGGCAAGTAAGGCATTTAAATTCCATGTTGCCTCTTCTCTCTCGCTCGTGGCGATGGATTCTATCAGGAATGAGGTCTCGAGAGTGATTAATATGAATTAAAATAACTTGTTTCGCAATCGAGATAAAATAAATTTGTATAAACTATTTTAGTGCTCATAAAACCACGTGCCTTATTGCTTAGAAGACATTTGATGTTTTGTTAAAACATTGTTTCTCTCGTTTTTATCACTATGTGCATATATATTTACTTTGGACTAAATCGCGAGTTACTATATTCATTCCATCGGGATATGAACTACATTGGACGTGTTTAGAGTGTGTCCGATGGAAACTATTACCCCACGATTCATTACTTATATTTACATTCAGTATTCTTGTCAATGTCACCAAGGAAAGCATAGCACAGTTCGCAACAAAATGTATTTAGTCCAGATGTGCGACTTACCGTGTGCCGGATCTGGTAAATAGATCATCTTTGGAACAACGAACCCCGCAAGTCACGCCTTTTCTTGCGAGGACCGTTGCCCAACACTGTGAATTCGCATTTATATAACCGTATATTCGAGTACGCATGTCAGCTGCATATCATTAGTGCGCATGGATACAAACCGGACATACATTTAAGTGGACAATATCTACTTGTACTAGTTCCGTGTGAGAGGGGGGATGAAATGAAGTAATACAATATGATTTCCTTATCCGTATTCAAACGAGTTTCATCCGGTAAACAAAGTATATACATTTTGATTATCATGTGTACTTCCTTATACTCTAGCATGTTAAATAACTAAATTATAGCAACCCTGTGTATTATTACAACCCTGTATATTAGAGCAACCCTGTATATTATAACAACCTGTTTATTATAGCAACCCTGTATATTGTAGCAACCCTGTATGTTATAGCAACCCTGTATATTATAACAACCTGTATATTATAGCAACCCTGTATATTATAGCAACCCTGTATATTATAGCAACCCTGTATGTTATAGAAAACCCTGCATATTATAGCAACCCAGTACATTATAGCAACCATGTATATTATAGCAACCCTGTATATTATAGCAACCCTGTATATTATAACACCCTGTTTATTATAGCAACCCTGTATATTGTAGCAACCCTGTATATTATAGAAAACCCTGTATATTATAGCAACCCAGTACATTATAGCAACCATGTATATTATAGCAACCCTGTATATTATAGCAACCCTGTATATTATAACCCTGTATATTATAGCAATCATGTATATTATAGCAACCATGTATATTATAACCCTGTATATTATAGCAATCATGTATATTATAGCAACTCTGTATATTATAGCAACCCTGTATATTATAGCAACCCTGTATATTATAGCAATCATGTATATTATAGCAACCATGTATATTATAGTACCCCTGTATGTTATATCAACCCTGTATATTATAACCCTGTATATTATAGCAACCATGTATAGCATAGCAACCCTGTATATTATAACCCTGTATATAATAGCAACCCTGTATATTATAGCAACTATGTATATTATAACCCTGTATATGATAGCAACCCTGTATATTATAGCAACCCTGTATATTATGACAACCCAGTATATGATAGCAACCCTGTATATTATAGCAACCCTGTATATCATAGCAACCCTGTATATTATAGCAACCCTGAATATTATAGCAACCCTTTATATTATAGCAACCCTGTATTTATAACAACCCTGTATATTATAACAACCCTGTATATTATAACCCTGTATAGTATGGCAACCATGTATATCATAGCAACCCTGTATATTATGCCAACCCTGTATATCATAACCCTGCATATTATAACCGTGTATATTATTGCAACCATGCATATCATAGCAACCCTGTATATTATAGCAACCCTGTATATTATAGCAACCCTGAATATTATAGCAACCCTTTATATTATAGCAACCCTGTATATTATAACAACCCTGTATATTATAACAACCCTGTATATTATAACACTGTATAGTATAGCAACCATGTATATCATAGCAACTCTGTATATTATAGCAACCCTGTATATTATGCCAACCCTGTATATCATAACCCTGTATATTATAACTCTGTATATTTTAGCAACCATGTATATCATAGCAACCCTGTATATTATAACCCTGTATATTATAGCAACCCTGTATATTATAACCCTGTATATTATAGCAACCCTGTATATCATAGCAACCCTGTATATTATAACCCTGTATATTATAGCAACCCTGTAGATTATAACCCTGTATATTATTGCAACCATTTATATTAGAGCAACCCTGTATATTATAGCAACTCTGTATATTATAGCAACCCTGTATATCATAGCAACCCTGTATATTATAACCCTGTGTATATAAGAAACCCTGTATATTAGAACAACCCTGTATATTATAGCAACCCTGTATATTCTAGCAACCCTGTAGATAATAGCAACCCTGTATATTATAACAACTCTGTATATTATAGCAACCCTGTATATTATAGCAACCCGTATATTATAGCAACCCTGTATATTATAGCAACCCTGTATATTATAGCAACTCTGTATATTATAGCAACCGTGTATATCATAGCAACCCTGTATATTATAACCCTGTGTATATGAGAAACCCTGTATATTAGAACATCCCTGTATATTATAGCAACCCTGTATATTATAGCAACCCTGTATTTTATAGCAACCATGTATATTATAGCAATCCTGTATATTATGGCAACCCTGTATATTATAGCAACTCTGTATATTATAGCAATCCTGTATAGTATGGCAACCCTGTATATTATAGCAACTCTGTATATTATAACAACCCTGTATAGTATACACCAGGATTCCTAATCTGCTTTTATTATTAACCTTAATCTGCCAATCACAACTGAAGTCTCGTTTGCAATCACCATATATCCAAAATGTACACAGAACGTGCCGTCTGGTCAGGCTCTATGCTGTTTGCTATTCGGAAAGTGGAGCTAAACACTTGTTTGAATAGCAAACAACATATATCCTGATCAGCCATAGCGCCGCGGCTGATCTGGATCTATGCTGTTTACACATTTCGTCCAAGTTATTCGGCAGGTTTAGGGTTAATGTAAACAGCTAACATAAATAGAGCCAGTGATAATTATGTGGATATATACCATGTGCAATGCATACATACATACACATATATAGACAGTATGTAAGTACATTCTGTGGTTTTTAGTTGCCCCAAATAGAGAATATTAGGTTAGTGACTTACACATTTTAATTTATTAGGTGAGTTGGAGAAAATATACAAGGCATGACTCTGCCATTTTCATACCAGCAATATTAATGTAAAACATGCTAAAAGTGATGTACGCACATTAATCTCATTGCTGGTTTGATTTGTTAAGGAGAATTGGATCTACCAAGAGAGTATATTGAAATAAGATTAACCTACCAGTCAACATAAGATTATATATTTTTCAACAATGTTCACAAGTACTTTAAATATGTTAAAAAGGATGTATTTCATTATTGCAAACTTTTAGGAAACCTGGTTTTGTAACAACTACACTATAAGCTAGCAACATTTTTAGAAATTGGAACACAAATTGGGACAGTCAGACATTACTATATAAACACTGATTATAATTATAAATATATTATTAAATAGTTTACCTGTAAAGGTTATCAGATATAGTAGGAATATGTTTATATACAACACACTATTCAATCTGCTAAGACCACAATCATCCGCCATTCTCCAGCATGTAGTATAACAATGCACACCACAATATAAATATGGATCATTCATTCAAACCGATTCAGGAAGTAAAATAAACCTTTAATTGCTGTCGTGACCTCCACTCAGGTGAGAAAGTATAGTTCTGTTTCTGGTCGCCATGTTTATTTGATTTATGTTCGAGCTTACCACGAAGGTCTGCCCATACGAAGGCACGTTAATAGACAGGCCGAATTACGATCACCAATCAAGACGTGACCCATCTTGTAACCCTCGCGTCATATAGTTATATGTTTGAGGGAGGGGATGTATTTGGATACAAACAGCCTGGTTTGGGCAGTATATCTAATTAACAGTCTTTGAGATGGGACTTTAACTTTTCCGCGTGCACGTAAAAGAACTAGAGGAGACTCTGGAATGGGTCTATGTCTGTATCATTGCACAATCCTGAACAAATATAAACTAACTAATATCTTCAGGAGGCGTCGCTCATATGGGCAACCGGTAGCGACGATAAATAAACGTAAAACACACATCTAACTGTTAAATGCCTCTATTAGTAGGGTCTACATTACCTGAGACTGGCGAATTCATATGTGTATGTTTGCATGGACCAATCAAAAGATCCTCTTGGTTTATGCTAATTAACTATTATATATATGTCTTCCTGAATTCATCGCCACAGACGGATATGTAGTCCAGTGGTAACACACTGGACTGGTAATCCAGGGATCGCAGGTTCGATCCCCCGTCTGACCCTAATAAAATTACCAGTCTTTCAGATGGGACGTTAAACCGAGGTCACGTGTCGGTGCTTTACACCGTGCACGTAAAAGAACCAGAGGAGATTCTGGAATGGGTCTCTGTCTGTATCATTGCACTATCCTCCAAAAATCTAAAATAACTAATCTCTTCAGGAGGCGTCGCTCATATTATGGGCAACCGGTAGCGACGATAAATAAACGTAACAAAAAAAAATCGCCTCCATTCTCCTTACGTTACATTGTGAATAATTAACCAGCTATTATCGAAAGGTGGTAGTGATGTTAAGATTGTGCTACAGTCATTGTATCTTACAACTTTATAAACAGCCATGTTAATATGTTCATTTACCCTTGTATGTCACTCATATATCCAATGTTTGTTTTCCCTTGTATGTCAGTGCACATGTGATGTATAGTTATGTTCACATTATTGCTATATTTCCAAGAGGTTGTGAAGCGAGCTAAAAAATGAGCTTGCCTAGTATACACTTACAGCGAGCAATTATGTGTGAAGTGCTATGGAATATATCAGCTAAGTAGGGGACACATACAAGGTTGTTTATTATTTACCTCTTGGCTACTACTATGAATGAGATATACTGATCAGTTACCTCCCCTGTATACTCTTTAAGGATAATGGATGGTTTTAAGTGGTTTGCTCTATTTTCATCGTAGTTTACTTTGCCCCAACTACTATTAATTATTATCTGTTGTCGCATCTTATAATTATTAAATTATTGAATCTTGACAGATATTCAATACAATAATGTCATTAACTCAGTTCATGTTTACATGATAATATGAGATACAAATAAAAGAAAACAAATGTAAAGTTATTTCCCCATGGGGAGAGTAAAGTTGTAAGCTTTTTTAAAGTTTTCAAAAATAAATATGATTTTTTGATAATGCATTTCTTAAAATGTACTACTATTTCTTTCATAAATAGACATATAACTAGGTATATTTTTCAACATTCGATTCATAATGGCGTCAAAATAAAATAGGTTTGGTCTATTATAGTGTATACGTTCACTCCCCCGTCTGACCCTAATAAAATTAACAGTATTTCAGATGGGACGGTAAACCTATGTCTGGTGTCGGTGCTTTACACCGTGCACGTAAAAGAACCAGAGGAGACGCTGTAATGGGTCTCTGTCTGTATCAGGCACTATCCTCCAAAATCTAAAATGATTAATCTCCTCAGGAGGCGTGGCTCATATGGGCAACCGGTATCGACGGTAAATAAGCGTAAAACACACATAATGTATGTATACTCTACCGTAAGCAGATATTTAACATGAGTTGATACAATCACGTTATTAACCCTTTCCCTCATAGAAGCACATCTTGACGCCATTACCAATAGGACATACATTGACAATGTAGTAGCCAAACCAATGTTCATAATAAAGGCCAGAATCTCATTTAGTCCCAGTAATACATATGGAGGTGGGATAGATATGGCCATTACTTATCCACTGCATGATAACTAAATGGCTGTCGTTTGTATGGAAATATAATAGTATATTAACCTAAATCTCTATGAAGGAAAGGGTTAAATAATAGAACACTAGATAGAACAAATTAGTATACATTATTGTATAAATCGGACTTTATCTGACAAAGAAGATAATAGAAAAACTAGACGATCATTAACCTTTTCCCCGCCAATGTCGCATATAAGCGACCTTTGCAAATAGCAGAGAACAGACGGATATGTAGTACAGTGGTAACACACTGGATTGGTAATCCAGGGATAGCAGGTTCGATCCCCCGTCTGACACTAATAAAATTAACAATCTTTCAGATTGGACTTTAAATCGAGGTCTCATGTCGGTGCTGTACACCGTGCACGTAAAGGAACCAGAGGAGATGCTGGAATGGGTCTCTGTTTGTATCATTGCACTATCCTCAAACAATCTAAAATGAGTAATCTCTTCAGGAGGCGGCGCTCCTATGGGCAACCTGTAGCGACGATCAATAAGCGTAAAGCACACATCAGAGAACACAATCAGACAGAACAGACTTCTGATCAGGGTGCATGTTTATTGCTATTCCGATAGTGGAGCTGACTCGGCTATATGTGGCAACTGTTTGTGAGAAGTATCTGCTATATGGTATGAATATTGGGGAAACACTGCTATAGTGGTACGAATAGTGGGGAGACACTGCTATAGTAGAGTGACTAGTTGAGAAACATCTGCTATAGTTGTGTGAATATTGGGGAAACATCTGCTATAGTGGTGTGAATATTGGGGAAACATCTGCTATAGTGGTGTGAATATTGGGGAAACATCTGCTATAGTTGTGTGAATATTGGGGAAACATCTGCTATAGTTGTGTGGATATTGGTGAAACATCTGCATAGTGTGTATATTGGGGAAACATCTGCTATAGTAGACTGACTAGTTGAGAAACATCTGCTATAGTGGTGTGAGTATGGGAACATCTGCTATAGTGGTTTGAATATTGGGGAACATCTGATATAATGGTGAATATTGGGGAAACATGCTATAGTGGTGTGAATATTGGGGAAACACTATAGTGGTGTGCATATTGGGGACGATGCTATAGTGGTGTGAATATTGGGGAACACTGCTATGTGGTACGAATATGGGGGAAACACCTGCATATTGTGTGGATTTGGGGAAACATCTGCTATTTAAGTGCTAGTTGAGAAACATCTGCTATAGTGGTGTAGTATTGAGGACAAATCTGCTATAGTGGTTTGAATATTGGGGAACATTTGCTGTACTGGTGTGAATATTGGGGAAACATCTGGCATAGTGGTGTGAATATTGGGGACAAATCTGCTATAGTGGTGTGAATATTGGGGAAACATCTGCTATAGTGGTGTGAATATTGGGGAAACATCTGCTATAGTGGTGTGCATATTGGGGAATCATCTGATATAGTGGTGTGAATATTGGGGAAACATCTGCTATAGTGGTGTGAATATTGGGGATACATTGCTACAGTGGTGTGAATATTGGGGAAACAATGCTATAGTGGTGTGAATATTGAGATCACATCTGTTATGGTGGTATGAATATTGGGGAAACATCTGCTATGGTGGTGTGAATATTGGGGAAACATCTGCTATGGTGGTGTGAATATTGAGGAAACATCTGCTATGGTATGGTGGCTAGTTGAGAAACATCTGACATAGTGGTGTGACTAGTTGAGAAACATCTGCTATAGTGGTGTGAATATTGGGCCACTAAGTTAATATATATATAATATTTTGTATGCGTCCATACCCATAATAAATATATTAGTCCATACTTACCACTATGTTAATATATATATATATATATATGCGTCCATACTTACCACTAGGTTAATATATATATTAGTCCATACTAACCACTAGGTTAATAGAAACTATGCGACTTGCCTTAGAGGTAACATTTATATCCTTTTAGTTAATTAATTTAGAATCAAATATAGACAAAGTTGGTATCAACATGTGATAAATATTGGGTAAATTAGTGCAATATGTGAATGATTATTTTCTTCACTCATGAGAGTAAAATCTATAATTCTAAAATGTGTATATAAATAAGAGAGATTGATCGACTGTGTCTAGTCCAGTGGTAACACGCTGGACTGTTAACCCAGGGATCGATCCCCCGTCTGACCCTAATAAAATTATCAGTCTTTCTGATGGGATTTTAAGCCGATATCTCGTGTCGGTGCTGTACACCATGCACGTAAAAGAACAAGAGGAGATTCTGGAATGGGTATATGTCTGTATCATTGCACTATCCTCCTAAAATCTAAAATGACTAATCTCTTCAGGAGGCGTCGCTCATATGGGAAACCGGTAGCGACGATAAATACACGTAAAACACACTCGACGGTGTCTGATAAAGCATGTGCAGGTGCTATAATGTAAGACACAATAAACGAAAGTATGTGTATCCTTGGAAGGGATATTGCTATGTATCTAATCACATATTTAGTGGACTGAGTTAAAATGAATGTGCCACCAAAGTTACAATAGCAATTGATGTTATTCATGCAAGCATTGACAATTACTACCATGTGTACACACCTGACTAGCTCTATAACGTAACATCAAACAGGTACTCCGTGGCTGACTGATTTAAATGTCCTGTCCCACATCGCTGTTTGTTCAAATCTCACTGTGTGCGTCAAATTCCTCCAAGCGAAGAAGCTATCCAGCTGGCTTGTGGGGGATCGGTGGTTCTACCCATGTACCAGTTCATGCAACGCACTGGCATCGGGTACTCACCCAAGCATTAGTTCAGGCACTAACGGACACCGGATATAACAAACGACCGTCCACAAGGGCACCGGGTATAACAAACGACCGTCCACAAGGGCACCGGATATAACAAACGACCGTCCACAAGGGCACCGGATATAACAACCGACCGTCCACAAGGGCACCGGATATAACAAACGACCGTCCACAAGGGCACCGGGTATAGCAACCGACCGTCCACAAGGGCACCGGGTATACCGCGTCGCATCTAACAAGCCCCGCGATCCGCGTCGTCCACAAGCGGCCAACCGGATATACAACCGGACCGCCGTCAACAAGGGCACGGATATAACAACCGACCGTCCACGCAGACATCAGGCTATGCATCCGGGTATATAACAAACGACGGTCTACCCTGGCTCCCTCCACAAGGGCACCGGATATAACAAACGACCGTCCACAAGGGCACCGGATATAACAAACGACCGTCCACAAGGGCACCGGATATCAAACGACCGTCCACAAGGCACCACCGTAACACGACCGTCCACAAGGGCACCGGGTATAGCAAACGACCGCCCAGAAACCAACTGAATAGCTTCCGCACTTATAATAATTCGATACTCGGTGTAGAGTTCGAATAAGGTAGATAGAAGTATATGATGATACTGGTGTTGTATAGCTGATGTTGATAGCTCATATCTGATGTCATCACAGTTCAATTGATTTTGCGTTCGTGATATCGTACTAGTATCTGATAAAAGAACTTGTTTCGCAATCGAGCGAAAATAAATGTGTATAAACTAATTAATAGGCACTATATTTCATAATCATATACACACGGACATGATACCTCGGTCTAAATTCCACCTGAAAGACTGTTAATTTTATTATGGTCAGACGAGGGATCCAACCTGAGATCCCTGTGCACATGTGGTTGTGTGTTCGTTTCAGCTGCGAACTGTCCGGAGTCGCAGCTGTTACAGTTATGCGTATATTCATAGGCAATACACTTAAGTTCCACTTTGTCTCTTCTCTCTCCATCGTGGCGATGGATTCCATCAGGAATGAGAGTGATTAATATAAGTTGTAGGATCTAACTTAAATGTGTGTGCGGGATTTTCATATGGTGTTTGTAAAGTTTGCAAGACTGAACGCGAAACACTCCGTCACTTGTTATTGGGTGGGTTGTAAACATGCACATTTAATATGGAATCACATACTACCAATACTCGAAAACATATCAATGAATGACCTGCAGTACGAAATCACATATTCTGAAACAGTTTCTCTGTTTGATATATATATAGTTCTCACCTCAGAAATGCAAGTCAATTAATACAATTACCTTTGAAACAAAATGGTCTATATGGAAAAGTCGCAACGGTATTAAACATGAAGGTATATATTGGGACAACTAGTATGTCATCCAGTCTATTAAAACCAACGTTTATAATCAAATACAATGGCAATATGATGATCAAATTATTGATATGTTTGAAACATATTTCATACTATCACAAACATAATTATATCCATATACCTTTCTGTTGGCATTTTAGTGGTAAAAGGTAGGCAAATGGTATGCGATACTAAGAACATTCATCATTCACAATATAATGTATTACATTTCGATTGCGATGTAATGCAACAATATTTACGTGTACAGGTTGGGGAATTACAACAACAACAACAACAACAATAACAGCAACAACAAACGAACAACAATAAATGTCAAACAAAAAAGTCGACTATTGATTAAGGTTTATTGCATTTCATATAATTATCATATGTTTTATGTAAATGATCGCGTGCATTTATGTATAAATGTATATAAATGCATATAATGTACCTGTATGTGAATAAAAGGGGCTTTGTCATCAAAAAAAATGTATAAACTAATTACGGTCATAATGAGGAAGGTTGTACATGAGCAACACTCGCCGGAATGGATTCGCCGAAATTGCTATGCTCATGTGTATTTAATTCAGTTTCCGTATATTCCGATTCTACATTATTTGGCAACAGGGGAGAACACATATTATAATATGTCTGTCTATGTACTCAAGTGTACTAGTAATTGATATATGACAAGTGGAACGATAGTCATTCATCCTTTAATCATTGATATGTTATCGTTGTTGTCTCTGTTATCACATATTGGCGTATACTAAATTGCTCTCCGCATATGAGAGGAACACGTCATGGCAGAATTGGAACTGTTCCTGCAAAACAAGAGATCAACGAATAAACACAATAGTTTAAAAGTGGCTAATGACATAATTATGCATGCTGTTGTACCTAAATAACGTTCTTATTTAGTTTAAGCATTATATATTTCACTATATTACATGTACATAATATAATTAACATTTTACAGAAGAAGAAGAATGCTTTATTAAGACTTACACTTTACAGTTTCTCGTCTACATACGTTTACATATACATTAACAGCAATATACTGAAAGGGATTAGAACGAAAGAAAACTTATATAGTTCTTCACTTTATCAATTGGTTGTTATACAATATGCCCCAGCATAATATATTTAACACTGAAAATACGTGAATCCTAATCACGATATATGCTAAACAGGTTCTAAACAATTTCTAATGTTTACTTTAAACTATTGATACTATTAATGTGTACATATTTGAGGACGTTAAAAAGAACATGGTTAACACTTAAATGAATATTTGAAGTAAGTCCAAGAACATAATATATCAAATCTGAGCACGAAAAGAAGAAGTTATTAATATAAAGAGAAGTTAGTTGAAGAAATAATCCGGTTGATCTGACAATGACGACAGTATGGAGATAATCTCAATAAGCTTTAAGCTTTCGATTAAATCCATTTTCATTATGTATATAACATATATGTACTGTACATTATGAATGAATAAATATGTTTTAGACCAATGATGATAGTATCTGAATTGCAATCCGCCATGTAAACATTTTAGAGAGCATCCATCTTCTCAGAACCTTTCCCTGCCAGTAATGTATTCGTGTACATATAAGAAAATTACGGGCTGATTGCTAGATCCTTAGAAGTGTCACCGGGAAGATGAGTGCCACCAATGAGACAAACACTGTAATACAGAACACAGCTATATGCATGAGGGAGACAAGTATGTAATATTAAATGCAATCTACAGTATTGCTAATATCTCTCCACACAGCTTCTAAGATATCCGTATCCGGAAAAATCTACACAATACCAATGAAACCATTTGTACATTTGTTTTATTTACAATCAGAATAAAGCCGAATGGCACTGATCGAATGTGTGACATTGACACTGAAGCGCCATGGTTGAAACATGCACATTGGACATTCGTTTGGTATGTTAACAGTTGTGTAAAGCACTAAGTGTGATCTTGACCATGAACCAACATGGTCGAACCATGCGGTCTATCACATAATATTATGGTTTTTTTTGGGTTTTTTTTACTATATATTGATCCAATATACTATATATTGTGAAACAACATAATATGAAAACATAACCAACAATTCCAATATACTTTATATATATTGTGACATGCTACTGTAATGCATGCCCCACCTAGGCATATAAAAACATCAAGGTGGACAGCCAGGGGATGGGGGTGGGAGATAAAATTTGATGTAAACAGTCACTGCAATTTAAAGCAGGTTATCTTCCAGCATCAAAATGGCGCCCTGCTCGAAGGGACGCTTCCGCTAGGGGGCGATGTAGCGTCTAAAAATATCCCATACAAACTGCATAGTGTGGGGCGTTCAAAAATTAGACAGGGCTGATCCAAAACATTTTATCTACGCTAAATAACCTTTGAATCAGCCCATGCTAACCCAACATTTCAACCAATGTCATGTAAATCCGACTGATAATTTGGCAGGTTCATTTGCTTTGTAAGAAATAACATAGAAGTGTGTATTTTGTGCATATGTCATTTTATTATTAAATGACGTACATGTAGCAACATATTAAACTAAAATGTCGTCATTTTATTTATAAAATGACGTATATGTAACAACATATTAAACTAAAATATTCTACTGACAATATTGAAAACTTTGTCATAGCATATTCAAAGCATGACAAAGCAAAGGTGGGCAATTCTCCGCCACAGCAAAATGGTTCACATTGTTGTGTCAGCATTTTGCCAGCCCACCCAAGGCAAGATATCAGTCGGATTGGTTTGGGATGTGATATACAAAAATCATAGACCAATAATAATTTTATCTAGCATCATTATAGGGAAATATCTAGTCCTTTCTTTGAACAGCTAATAATTTTGATAGCATACAATGGCAGCCTGAACCTGCACCGGGGGCGACAATAGCAACCGGATACAACAGTAATTGCCAACAGAATGGCAGCCTTATGCTGAACCGCACTATTCGCAACACTGCCGTACCTGAAGAATGACCTCCCAACAAGATTGATATTACATAGGAAATGCTCTGCTTGATACAAGCAATATCGTGACAGCCTTATGCTGAACAATAGGAGTACATGTTGTTACTGAATTATCAGAATAATATCAATAATGCTCGTAATACCGAAATGTTGTTCGTCCGATTATTAGTTATGATACAAGGTAAAGGACGTAATTAAAACAGGCAATAGTGCATAATAAACGTGCATTAACTGAATAAGTAATTTGGTTGTAATTCACACATTACAAACAACAAAAAGGAAGCAAACAAAAGCAGTCTACTACTGCACTCTTGCATTATGAATAAGAGTCAAACAACCACCAACTGCACACAGTATTAGACGTTACTAATGCGGATCTCTGGCCAGACTTGTCACTAATATGGCAGCCTTATGCTGAACCAAGTAGTACAATCTCCACACATGTCTTATTTCTTAATTTTGGCATCTGCTTGCAAGCCTACATTTGGTAGCCGTACGTAATTACTAACGGCATTGGATTTCCAACGTTCCATCTTCCTGATGGAGTCCTCTGAGAACCCACAACTTGTTGCATGAGTTGCGGCCCCGATTCTGAATGAATGGGATTTAAATATTTGAGCATCATAGCCCAAGTAGGTGATAACGTTGTTTAGGTGCATACTGAAAAACTTGTATGTTACAGAGGTACCATCAGGAAACTGGAACAATGGGCCAACTGAATGCTTCTTAAGCTGACAATATCGCCCTCAAGCCAGTACGGCGCATAAATCGGGCTCGGTTAAATTTAATGGTATATACAAAGTGACTGGACGTGTGCTATGCTTAAAATGTTCCAAGAAGATCTCAATTCCCGCATTCTGTTGGGATTCATTGACCATCTTTACATGTTGACATTGAATTACATTCCCAAGCATATGTTGCGATTTTGTACATATTTCACCCACACGCAAAAATCCATGAAAAGCAAGCAAACACATTGATGAAAACATGATGCGATCATAAAAGGTTTTGATCGTCACAGGTAATGCCATAATTATTTTCTTCAACAGCTCAATTGTGATTGGTAACCGTGTATCAGGTTTTGTTGGTGTCATTTTTTTTGCTCCCTTTAAAAATTGTCGCACTAAAAAACTACAAGAAAAATCCTCATAATCAAACAATTTGTTTATGTAAGCCAAAGCAGAGACATGTGACGTTACTGTGGACAAACTATATTTTTTGGATACTAACAAGTATGACAAAAAATTTACTGTTACTACCTCTCTAATGGGCAATGAGATGTTGACATTTTGTTCACGACAAAACTGCACATAATGTTTCCAATAATTCAGGTAAACACTCTTGGATTTTACTGATAAGGCCTGCAAAACAATGGCTTGCGCTTCAGGATTTAAATCTTGAACAGAGTTTCGGGTACTGCCTCTGGTTCGGTGGACAGGGACTTGCACCATTGGAATGCTTTCTGAAATTGAAAGCGAGACAACAGGTCAGCTACAATATTAGCTTTCCCTGCGATATGTACAGCCCGGAACAAGATATTGTGTTCCATTGTGGCGCGGACAAGACGTCTGACCAAGCACATCATAATCGGATCCTTGGACGTTTGTTTGTTCAGAATAAAGACTGTGGCTTCATTGTCAGAATAAAACAGTATCTTATGATTCCTCATTTTCCGCCCCCATATTTCCACGGCAAGTACAATTGGAAACAGCTCCATAACATTAATATGGTGTGCAGCAAACTCACCCGGCCACTGTTCTGCGAACCACCGAGTGCAAAAGACTGCTGCAAATCCGACAGTTGATGCAGCATCAGTGTATAATTTGAGTACATCCGATGGTAACCATTCATCATTTAAAAACATACATCTACAATTAAACGTCAGCATGAAGTTGTACCACATGAACAAATCCGCCCTGGCTTCATTATTCAGCCTAATGAAGTAGTTAGGGCACAAAACACCCATAGTAAGGTCATACAATCGCCTTAAAAAGGTGCGACCCGGAACTACACATAAACAAGCAAAGTTGAGCAAGCCAATCAATGATTGTAACATTTTGAGGGTAACTTTCTTTCTCATTCTCATGTCTACTAATTCTTTTATGACACCGGCTACCTTATCAGCTGGTAGTCTAATTTCCATAGCAACCGAATCTACTTCAATACCATATATAAACATGCAAGTGCAAGGTAGGCATGTCTTTTCTTTTTTAATAGGAATATTTATCTCTGTGCACATATTCAAAAAGTCAGACAATGATGAGCTGCACTAATGTGTGCCGGCCGGACCCACAAAAAAGAAATCGTCAATATGACTCATGACAGCCTTGTGTCTAGTTTCCATGACCCATTGCAAGGCTGAAGAAAATCTAGAAAATAACTGACAATATATGGATAAACCCATAGGTAAACAAGCATCCATAAAATACATAGATTTTCCCTGCTCATCATTCCATGTAAAACCTAATAGATGACGGTCATCTGGATGAATGGGTATCAAGCGAAACGCATCTTCAATATCAGTTTTAGCCATTAAAGACTTACGCCCACTCTCTTTGACCTTGGCAACAACCGTATCAATAGTGTCATACATGACTTTAGTATGTTCCTTTTCAATTGATGAATTAACCGACTGGCCTTTGGGGTAAGATAAATCATGTATCAGACGTCATGTGTTTGGTTCTTTCTTTGGTACAATGGCTAAGGGGGAACATATAAGCTTAACAGGTTTTGATGGAAATGGACCAATGATACGGCCTTTTCTTAATTCCTTACTGAGCTTATTGTTAACCACTGCTCTGTTCATCAATGCAGATGGATGGTTTGTACAATGCTGATTAACATTTACAAAGTTACTTGGGATCATGAAGCCAAACTGAAAACCCTCCACTAAAAATTGCACTTCATGGGCATCATATCCTAGCAAATATTTGTGTAAAATTTCACTTTTTACTGGTGTGGTTATTGGCTGAACGAAAAATATGTTCAGCAGTACTTGACTTAGGTACTCTATGATCAGAGTGAACGGATGGTGCAGCCGGAGATTGCTGATTCTGATGCAGCATGTAGAATTTGCTACGGGGATGGCCCTTTTTCCCACAAGAACTACATATGTGAGGATACTTGCACGACCTGAACGAGCAACCTTGCTTATTGTAGCTGTGGCAAGAAAATATCTTTCCACCACTGCTTTTGTTGCCTCTCTCTGGGGGAGATGGGGGGGACTGGCATAGCCATTGCTTTAACATACAGTTCTGTATGCATGGAAGCCCAAGGGAGAGGCTGTGTCTGGCGATGGGCACGGAATGTACGGTCGTAAAAATTGAAGGCGGCTACACCACGCTTTCTCTCTAAATCTCTGATTAAATTACAATATGCAAGGAGACAGGACACGTCATCATTACACTTCTCTAAATATACATCCATAAAAATATGGAAAGCTGTCAGCCATTGGTTGATGCCGAGCAGCTTAGTGTTAGTACGGGGCCTGATGGCAATATCCTGTCCACATGCAGCGGAGAGCTTCACCATTACGGAAGTGTCGTTAGCAGAATTCCGTGGCAGAAATTCTGACATTTCAAAAAATTCATTGCACCAGATGCGCTGTTTGAGTTTATCGCCCAATAATGCACTTGGGCGTAAATGGTATGACCACATAGTGGTAGTGGTGGGGATACTTGTGGGTGTAGGAGGCGGCGACGAATGTAGCTCCTCCGTGACTAACTGTCCTGTGTTGGACAATGTCATTCACCGATCTAGCTGGTGGTACACACACTTCCGTTTCCTGCTGCATTGCTCTCCTGATTTGCCATTACTGGATTTTCGCTATTTATGGTTGTTGGTGCTGCTACTAAATTCCGACTAATGAGTTCATCGATCACTGCGGCCACAAGTTTGGCTTGATTAGCCTCTCCGCTCAGCGGGGTAGCCTCATCCGATGCAGCCGGACTTGCTTTAGAGTGTTTCACAGCATTGGGTTTGGGGGCTTTCATGGCCGAGCTTCCCCGTTTCCCTCCTTTTTGTGGTATGCTGACCTGTAACTAGAATAATGACATAAGACTCAATGTTTATGTACTCTCCACCAGAATTAGGTTTGGCCACGAAGCAGTGTTTATGTTTGTACCTATCCAGCATATGTTGTGCAAACTGGCTACAGGCTACCAACTATGACATATGTACACTATAAATGGGTTGCCAACAGGCCACAGGCACCCAAAAGTCAATTAAGACAATTGTACATTTGGTTGCAATCTGGTAGAGTACAATCTGGCCACAGGCCACCAACAGTCAACTAGGACAATTGTACACCATAATTTGGTTGCAAACAGGTAAAGTACAATCTGGCCACAGGCCACTAATAGTCAACTAAGACAATTGTACACTATAATTTTGTTGCAAACAGGTAAAGTACAATCTGGCCACAGGCCACCAACAGTCAACTATGACAATTGTACACTATAATTTGGTTGCACACAGGTAAAGTACAATCTGGCCACAGGCCACCAATAGTCAACTAAGACAATTGTACACTATAAATTGGGTGCACACAGGTAAAGTACAATCTGGCCACAGGCCACCAATAGTCAACTATGACAATTGTACACTATAATTTGGTTGCACACAGGTAAAGTACAATCTGGCCACAGGCCACCAACAGTCGACTATGACAATTGTACACTATAATTTGGTTGCAAACAGGTTAAGTACAATCTGGCCACAGGCCACCAACAGTCAACTATGACACTGGCCACAGGCCACCAACAGTCAACTATGACACTTGTACACAATAAATTGGTTGCAAACAGGTAACGTACACTCTGGCCACACACAGACAAACTATGACAGATGTACAGTATAATGTTGACGCACATATACAAAGATATAATCTGGCCTCAAGCCGCAGCCGGTCCCAGCTATGATACATACAAGTGAACCGTATACATATGGTTGCAAATAGGTAAGGTGCAATCCGGCCACAGGCCATCAATAGTCAATGACAATCACACAATGATTGTCCACACACAAAATCTTAGTATGTTTATATCTTGGTTAATATACAATATGTGGTAGAAATAGGTACCGGTTGGCCACAGGCCACACTTGGACTTATATAGACACTAGTACCCCAAATAAAGTGTATCCCTGTGTAAATTACACAGCCATAAGCACCATTATATCTGTAAAATGTATAACATTGTACAATGTATAACCACTACAACATGAATATTGTGCGAAGAGTAGATTGACCTCTACAGCAACGAGGACAGTCATTCGGACACAACACCAGCATTGTATATAACTAGATATATATTGATATTTCGTGAAATTTGCATAAAGCTGGGTTTTACTTTAAACACTTCTAGGCCATTAGTCTCTACATTGAAATAGTACCGGGGTCACATATCTTTCAACAGTACACTATGAATGCACAAATTATGTTTTGCTGAAATGTCACTGTTATTCGTACAGTCTACATGACCCGTACGTGCTTAACACAGGTCTTAACAAGACCAAGAAGTAACTCGTATAATACAATCCCGAATATTTCTCAAGTATTTGGGATAACCAATATTATTAGACAAATGCACACCGTCCGAGCAAAAGATGCATTCCCTACAGTTCCACATGCCCCGATGCCGCCAATATACAATATGAAGGTTTGACATGTCAATGTGACGTTGCAGTGCTGCATTAGTCTGTATTACCCTACCATTATACGAGGCATCCGGCACAGTAGATCTGGGAAGGAGTTGGGTCACAACAACAGATTTCACCAACAAGCCTTCCAATAGAAATGCAGCATATGAAACTAAATCGTTTGCTAATTTCTCCGGTGAGAAAGTCAGGTCGCACAAGTCGTTAGACCCAATATCAATAATCACTAGGTCAGACCCCCGGATCACAGGATCTACAGAGTGCAACCGACGCCCCTGTTTCAGGCTCAAGCCACCCAGCCCGATACACTTCAATGAGAACTTTGACTCCGGTAAGCCAACATTTAAGTCGGTACGGTCATAGTCCATTAGAAATTCATTGAAACGACGCACAAAACTGTGGCCAAACAACACCACCTTCAACGGTGCAAATTCCGCATCCATGTTTAAACACACGTGAACAGCAGAATTTGATTTACCGAATTTGTGACCGTGGCTGGCTAACTCGAGCCAAAACACAATAGGCATATAATAGTATACACTCGAGACAATCAAATGCAATAACGCATACTTATCTGAGAATGCAGACGAAGATAAAATTTGATGTAAACAGTCACTGCAATTTAAAGCAGGTTATCTTCCAGCATCAAAATGGCGCCCTGCTCGAAGGGACGCTTCCGCTAGGGGGCGCTGTAGCGTCTAAAAATATCCCATACAAACTGCATAGTGTGGGGCGTTCAAAAATTAGCCAGGGCTGATCCAAAACATTTTATCTACGCTAAATAACCTATCTCCACTAAAGAAAATTGGACAGCTCCTAAACAACAGTAAAGACAACGCCCAAATACTCGTTGATCAATTTAGCTCCGTATTCACTAAAGAAGATCCTCAAAACCCTGGACCCCCCCCTGACATAAATCGGAGACCGACACCAACAATCCCTGACCTCCGGGATCACCACCAAAGGAGTTGAAAATTTGCTGAACAAAACTGACATTTCAAAAGCTAGAGGACCTGATGACATTGCAAATATAATGCTGAACACCTGTGCCTCACAACTTGTACCCGCATTGCGCTATATTTTCCAAAGATCAGTGGACTCCGGCATGCTCCCCAAAGAATGGAGGAATGCAAATGTCGTTCCTGTATTCAAGAAAGGGGATGTACATCTTGCAGAAAACTATCGACCAGTATCTCTAACCTCCATCTCCTGCAAGCTACTAGAACATATCGTCGGCCTAATATCAAAACCTCGTATAGACCATTTTTTCAGAAAACAACTTTTTGACATCGCGGGAATCATTGCGGCATAGCGCAGATTCTGTCAAAACGACGTACTCCTACTCCAATTGTAAGTGCTGTAAACAGTCATATGACAAAATATCGTATACTGATTGGTGCATAATCCTTAAGATCAAAACCTCGTACTTCGCTTAGAACAGTGTCAGCTATGATAAGCAGTCTTCAACAGAATGAATGAATGAATGAATGGTGTTTTACAGTGCATCGACATGTCTTCAACAGAAGGATGCCAAATAGTAGGAGATGAAAACACTGACCATGTGCGAGCTAGTATTGGAAGTGTGTTAGCTCAGGCAACG
>CM026391.1:8876930-8908824 GCA_014843695.1 Archivesica marissinica
GTTATGACCTATATATCACCAGTGATTCCAGAGTCTCGATATTTTGATAAACATACGGCCAGCTTTATCAATAGCAAAAAGGTAACAAATTAAATAGGAAATATCTAGTAATGCTATATTATTTCCAGTTAAGGCCAATATAAATTAATGGCAGGTTATTTAAGCATACCTGTATCAATATGAGGTATGCACCTTGTAAATCGAATTTGAAAATGAAATTACAAAGATTTACGAACTTAACCGTAAGCATGTGCACTCTTGGATTTATGTGCCTGCGATCCAACACAAATCTTGGGTTTACCAGATCTGCTATAAGCTATAGTAAGTGGATTGACAACATGTGGTGTGTTGTATCCAGTAGAGATTGTAGCTAGACTGAAGCGAACGCTAGGTTTACAATGTCCTTTTTGTGTTTACGTATTTATATAGTATTAGGCGATTCCTTGGGTGGTAGCTTGTAATAATTGTTGAACACACTTTAAAACTATGGAATATTACAATCTATGTTCCCCATTGGTATTGACAACTCACTCTCCCCTCAGGACTCCTGATTAAATACCTTATACTTGCCATATCCTGGCCTATTCTATTTCTATATTCCAAGAGACCATTTAGGTGTTAATAAACACCAAACTTACTTCTAGTTCTCCATGAAGCAGGGTATTTGCTTCCTGTAATACAAATAGTTCACCCCCGAAACGGAACTTGTACTTATCCTATTGTTATGCACCAATGGTCCAACATCTGATTTCCCCACGTCCACCTTGTCCACATAGGAAGCATATCCCTGGACGCTACTTCTGAATATGGTGGCATTTACCTTTCTCGCATTTCTGACTTGCCCTGACTTCGGCCATGAGTATACGTTTCCTGACTGTAGGGTTGGTCTCATACTATGATGTCACACACCAATCCAACTCAAATTGTCATTCCTTCAGCATATCTTTAGCTGAAAACATTTATCATCAAATAAACCGTAGGAAATAAACCTGTAAACATGTATAAATACTTAATCCCCTGTCACTATTGTATTAGTAAACTATCAGGTATACATTTACCTGTATATAATACTTATCTATAAATATCTGACCAGCCGTACACTACACTGCTGATTGTATTTGAAACATAGGGGTGGGGATCAAATCCTTCAATGATATATTATTTTGCAGTTTCTAAGTTGTCCTATAGGTTAGGGCTGATTCTAACTCTGCTGCATTGTATATCACTTAGAAATGAACGTAAATTGCTCTTCATTACTTTTCTTTTAAATTTCGGAATGTCATACATATTTACTGAACATTGAACTTATCTGTTTTATCAATCCGTTGATACTATCCACAGTAGTCCTTATTTGTTCGTCTGTATAACCCATTGGACCATGCGTACTACCATGTGTTCCAGTTCCGTACTCGTCATCTTGAATTGTTGAATAGCGAAATTGCTAGCGAAACGATCGAAACCAACAATAGAACTAACGATCAATCGAACCATATCACATGACCAAGCACGCACTCACAGTTATGTGATCATCTTTATATGCACCAATAATTCGTGCACACAAGCTTGTGCCACGTATTGTTAAGACATACGTTCTGAGCTATACTAATGTAACGCACATAACTTGAAATTACTTCACCAGGATTAATATTTACGGGATTTACTTCATGTATAGGATTTACTTGTGTAACATAATATTACATTATTCTAAAACACATTATATTTCTTACAGTAAGAAACGTCAGACATTCATTGGAAAGCATAAACTTTATGAAAATATAACCATCATTCAATACACATACTACTCTAAGGAAATAAATGAGTTGTAAGAACTACATCCTTCATTTAGTATTGAACAGTCATAAATAAACAAACATATTAAATGAATTTAAATGAAAAACATATTACCTGTAATGCATGTGTTGTAGGACAGAACTTCATGCCGTTTGAATTTATTGAAATAATTATATCGGAAAACATGGTGGTATTAAATTGCAGTGTATTGACTTGCCTTTCTTTTACCTGACATCCTATTGTCGTGACCAAATAATCCCGTTATACTTACCCTATTATATTCCTCCAACGCTAATCTATACTATCTGAATACTAACCTGTCACCCGTAGCTAAACATATGATGCTCGTGTATCTTGTGGTGCAATGCCTCGTTGCACTTGATATCTGGACATTGTAACGTCTAGTTACGATATCTATTGGTATTATAAATTATAATAAATATCTAGGATATTTATATCACTTTCAGGTTAGTTACATTTTTGTCATACCATGGTTAATGTTTATAGAATATATCTGGAAGAACCTTGTGTTAATTACCTTTTAAATAACGTAGTGTCGAATATGTACATGCGACACTATAGTATACATGTATATAATCAGCCTGGAGTATAATGAAGCATACTGTTTTATATTGTTTTTATATTCGTGTATCTTGTGCAATGCCTCGTTGCACTTGATATATGGACATTGTAATGTCTAGTTACGATATCTATTGGTATTATAAATTATAATAAATATCTAGGATATTTATATCACTTTCAGGAGTTGTTGTCTATTGATCCCTTAGTAACTCCACAGAGAACTCCTCAATAAATATATGCCGGCTGGGCTACGTCGACATTGGCGCCCTTACGTTCGGATCTGTGAGCAGCAGAACGTCTACAGGACTGAAGTTGGAAGTTGCCATTGGATAGTCAACATTCTTCGTATTACACGTACCTGAATACACGACATGGATTTATCACCTGTGTTGACCTGGACATTCCAGAGTATTTATGATAATTTTTTATGAATATTCATATATTGGATACGTCACAGTGAAAGATACCTATACGATTTTTCCCGCCACAGCCATGATTGATTTCATTGGATTGAAACCGGTGCGGCTTTAGTCATGTGATTGATGGAACTTCTGACGTCAAGCTTCTTCATTGCTAGATCGTTATTGTTTGAAAACATTGCCATGTGCGTTCAAAACATATAAGGGCCCATACGAATACCATGCATGGAACTTTACCCTATACTCGAGACGTCGAGTTATCCTCCTTGGAAAGGCTAGCCTCGTAGTTGGATTATTCTTCGCCGATGGATCACTTTTCGCAGATGGATTTGTGCCATGGAGACTTTGTGTGAAATTTCATTTCTAGTGATTTCCGTATGAGTGGTGTGTCACTCTTGATATTTGTTCAGTGTAAATAGTGTATTATTGTACTTGGATTAATATGTGAACATTGGATTATTGTGTACATTGGATAAGAGTTTTGTTTGTTTATGTTAGTATTTTGATTAAGCTGGTAAGAGTTTTGTTTGTTTATGTTAGTATTTTGATTATTTGACACTTAGTTAGTGATAATCATAAATTAATTTGTAGATGTGTGATTTGTTTACATTTTGAATATTCTTATATAAATGTATGTAATGTGCTAGGTTTATATTTATCGCTATATATATTTATAGAGAGTATTTGACAAGATTTGACAAGATAGTTTGAACTAGAGTTTCGAAACAAATTAGGATATATAGGTTCACAGGCACGAATTAAAATACTAATAACATCCTATTGATGAAACCCTATAGCCCAATTGCATCTGTTATATATAATAATGTCCAAGCCCATATAGACATGTTACCTCGATAGCGCAGTCGGTAGCGCATTGGATAATATTCTGAATATGGCTGGTTCGAAACGCATTGTTTCCGTATATTTCTTTTCATTATTATATTGAAATTATTTTTTGTATGTTCATTGGAATATACATAGAGATATTTCAAACAACGTACGTACATAAAAAGTATTTTCGCCTCAGTGTGCATTCATTGCATAACGAAAGGTGATAAAAATAAAACTTGCATAATAGCTTTGTTTTGTGTCTCGGAATATTTGCATACGGATTATCGCGCGATATTTTGTAAAAGTTTATAGATAAATAAATTATCTGTGAAACTTGTAAAGGTACCATTGTAAGTTAAGACTGGTGATTTACGCGAATTGATAATTCGAACATCAATATGATCTGGATCTGGATATCTACGTTGCAGGGCCAGTTACGGTATAAGGTGCAACGGGAGAGAGTCTAGTAGAACTGGTTTAGAGCTATCCTGAAACCGTCTATTGTCTCTGCACACCCAACATTGTCATATAGTTTATTCCAGTCTAGTACTGTTTTAGGGAAGAATGATTGTTTGTACTGCTCTTTATTGTACGTGAACGTTTTGAGGCACTTTGAATTGTTTGTAATTTAATTTTCTAGAATGTTTATTGTAGCACAGTCAGTGCATTTACGTATTTTTACGTTTCGCTTGGCCCTTGTGGGTGTAAGTATGTCGTGATAAGGTAGAGCTGGCACCTTCCCCTCGACCACTTTGAATAGGAACGTCATCCTTTTGGCCTTCCTTCTGGACTGTAGGCTCTCGAGCTCCAGTTTTTGCAGCATGTTTGTGATGCAGCCTTCTTCTGGGGAATGGTGGTCGCCAGTGATGAATCTGGCCGCTTGCCTTTGAACTTTCTCAAGTCGCTCGATGTCTTTTGCATAGGTAGGATCCCAAACTATGGAACTATACTCAAGTGATGATCGGACAAGAGCTAGCTGTGCTGTTTTCCTACAAGTTGCTGGGCAGTGATTTAGGTGGCGCCTGATCAAGCCGAGCGATGAGTTTGCTTTCTTTGTAAGTTTTAGGATGTGCGAGTTCCATTTCAGATCGGACTGTATGGTGATACCGAGATAAGGATTTTCGTCAACTTGTTGTAGGAACTGCTTGTCTTGTTCGTAGAAATGAGACGATTTGCTGTTGATGCTTAGTATATAGCATTTCTAGGCATTAAAGCGCATCCCCCATGACGTTGCTCATACTTCCAGTGCCTCCAGGTCTCTCTGTAGCATCACCTGGTCCCTTACTGATCGGATGCATCTATACAGCAGACAGTCAACGGCAAATAAACGAACTTGTGATTTCACTGTATCTGGCAAGTCGTTTATATGGCACAGGAACAGAAGAGGTCCTAGGACAGTGCCTTGTGGTACTGCAGAATCGACGTGTACTGGATTTGACGATTCACCATCAACTACTACTTGCATGTGTCTGTTTGTTAGGAAATCCCTGAGCCAATTGTTGATTTGACCATCAATGCCGTAGTTTCTCAGCTTGTATAGTAGCTTCTCGTGGGGTACGGTGTCGAACGCTTTAGAGAAATCTAGGATAGCAATGTCAATTTGGGGTCCCTTATCGTGGTTCATGAATAGGTCGTGCATCCTTGTGATAAGCTGTGTTTCGCAAGAGTATCCGGATCTGAATACATGGTTGAATGATGTTAGAATTGTATGATGATCGAGGTGGTCTAATATGTGTTTGCGGATAATATCGTCGGCCTAATATCAATACCTCGCATAGCCAGTTTTCTATATTTTACAGGAGAGACATTTTTGTTTCTAATTGTTTCAAATTTTGTTGGAATCTTTCTAAATTTCGAATGTACCATTAAGATGTCATAACAAATTGCTTAGCAATCTGATTTTTGCATTTGTAAACAAAATAGATGAGTAATCTCGTATACGATCGTTTGGCATCAGTTTTAAAATTTTAATACATATACGACTTTTTGTATTGTGGTACTCAATAATGCAATATACAATTATTCTGTATGAATAGATGGTATTTATATCAAAATATTGACATTGTAGCAAACAAATTTAAACCATAGTCTTCATAGGAAAAAATCACGTTCTCAGGGACAACTCCACCTACAGTAAAAGTTGTATTCATCGACCGCCACACCAGGAATATGGTGATTACTATTGCAAGATGCTCGCTAAATTTAGGTTGAATGTAATCCCAAGATATTAACTTCTCTTATAGTGTCGCTTAGGACATGTTTGAAGTATTGTAGCAATAGATTAAAAACACTCTGGCTTATAAGAACAACATTTATAACATATCATTTCAAAGAAGAAATAACGTTGAAATACTAACTATAATTATTTACTTCCTGTAATATAGAACTATAACTAGATCTACTGTGAAACCTGTATCAATCGGCCATAGACAATAATACCTTTCAGGCAGGTGGCAGTTGGAGCTTCATGCATTACATTTGACCTGTATTATACTACCACCTGTCCATAATAACCACTATGTTGTATGTCATATGGTCGTATAAAACATGTTTGACTGTGAATGCCAATGATGCTATAAGTTGAAAGCAAAGAGAAATCTGCAAATGTGAACCAAAACAATGCGTAAAACGCACAATAGGGTTATACAAAAACAATGCCGAAAATAACTGCTCATAATGAGCAGTAAAGTTTCAATGTTTTGAATTGTTTTGTAATGGAAAGACACTCCTGTAACCTCCACTAATGAACATTATGACTTAAGGCAGCTCTCAATTCCTACAGTAAGTAGTTCAAAATAACAGCTATCTACATTATAGCACATATAGCAGAGTTTTCACTCTTGTGTACTTAATGAAAAGGCAAGCAGTCATAGAATGTATGGTAGTCTTGAGGTATAACTCGCTTCAGTTCCTGCAGGTGCTTATATTTAGACTGTTTGATTGGAAGTTTGTTCTGATGAAGGCTTGTAATTGCTCCAACTTCGGTATGTTGCTTTGCCCTCCGTGGAAGGTACTGGTAGTATTCTTGGAATCCAAGTGTGTAATAGATGGTCCCATTTGTACTCTACCTGAGTACATGAATTTCCGTCACAGTTGGGTCCCCAACTTTATTTCCTGGCCTTATTGAGCTGTAGTATGACATATTCGCATTTCGATTCTGATAATTGCAGCCGTCAATATACAGAACAATTTCTTTAACTCCTGGTTCGGTTGCCAACATGTGCTCTATGTAATGTGTTATGCATGTATCAAACGAACTTGCTGACAGGTCACCGTCTGATTCATTCCAAAAATAGCACGTGTTATGTTTGCTTCCCAGGTCCATAATTGTGAAGTTATGACATGCGAACTTCATCTTGTAATATAAAGTTGGCTTGAAGTTTTGGACAAAGCATAACAGCCTGTAAATCCATTGTCAGCACTTTGTATGAGTTGTCACTAAGACACTTCTTTGTCTTCTGCCTTTGCTTGTCTAGCATCTTCTTTTCTTTGCATGTGTTGGCGGTATACATCTTCTGTGATATTTCCACATTCATACTCACAGCACTTGTCACATTGATTCTTCTTAGGTGTGTACAGTGAAAGATTCATTTCTTCGAATACTGTCATAAAGAGACACTTTGATGCTGCATTATGACCATTCTCGACATACGCCCTGTACAGTTCAGCTTTTGTTGTGAAAACTGGTTCAATATAAAGCTTTTTACTAATTGCCCTACAGTAGTGTGATTCCTTTTTTGGTAGTTTTTCTAGATATTCTTGTGCACTCTGTCTAACTTCTGACTGTGACTTTTCTTTATGGGGTTGCACACGCTGTCTACCTCCTGTACGTGTGTTATCGTCAGAGGCCTCTGCATATTCTGTCGCTTCTTGACTTTCTTGAAAATTAGTCTACTTCCACCCATATACTGCTTTCTCACCGATGCATAGAGTGTTCAAAAACATGTTTTTGCAGACACATATTCTCTTTTCTCTGACTGTCATGTAATATTTGTAGGTCTTGCCCTTTCTACCAGAGCTTTCGGCTGATGTCGACTTAACGTCGGATTCTAGAACTGAGGTAGAGACATACAGTTTCTTCTCATTCCAATCATACTGTGTCCAGAACTGATTGAATAAAGGTTCTCAGAAATCTGATCACAACACTTAATTTTTGAATTCCAACACTGTTTTGAACAACCTGGTGGTTTCAAAACCCTCTCTTTTCTCGCTTCAGTTAACAGTCACTTTCCTTCTTCATTTTTCTTCCAACCTTTGTATGACCTTCCTGCCATTCTGGCCACCATTTGCTTTTTTCTGTTCCATTCATGTTCCGACCTGCGTTTTCTTCTCTTTACAGTTGGTGATCTTGTACGACATCTTCATGATCTACACTGGCTTCGTTTATATATGTTGGAAATTTTTCTAATTCATCAGAGGACTCATAACTCTTATATCTTTTTTTCGGGGAAGTAATCTGGATCTCTTACATAATCATCTAGGTCTAGCTCCTCTGCGTCATAGGAAATGTCATCTCATCCTGTACATGTATGACTCCTCTCGAGAGTCTGGTTATCCCCTCCAACTTCTGGTGACTTTAAAACAGATAATTCTTCATCAACATTTTTCCTAATTTCACAATCGCTCTTGTCAACTGCATGATGTTTTTCCTTATTAATGTTATCATTGTGTCCATCTTCACAAACCATCGTTGCCTGAGCTAACACACTTCCAATACTAGCTCGCACATGGTCAGTGTTTTCATCTCCTACTATTTGGCATCCTTCTGTTGAAGACATGTCGATGCACTGTAAAACACCATTCATTCATTCATTCATTCTGTTGAAGACTGCTTATCATAGCTGACACTGTTCTAAGCGAAGTACGAGGTTTTGATCTTAAGGATTATGCACCAATCAGTATACGATATTTTGTCATATGACTGTTTACAGCACTTACAATTGGAGTAGGAGTACGTCGTTTTGACAGAATCTGCGCTATGCCGCAATGATTCCCGCGATGTCAAAAAGTTGTTTTCTGAAAAAATGGTCTATACGAGGTTTTGATATTAGGCCGACGATATGTTCTAGTAGCTTGCAGGAGATGGAGGTTAGAGATACTGGTCGATAGTTTTCTGCAAGATGTACATCCCCTTTCTTGAATACAGGAACGACATTTGCATTCCTCCATTCTTTGGGGAGCATGCCGGAGTCCACTGATCTTTGGAAAATATAGCGCAATGCGGGTACAAGTTGTGAGGCACAGGTGTTCAGCATTATATTTGCAATGTCATCAGGTCCTCTAGCTTTTGAAATGTCAGTTTTGTTCAGCAAATTTTCAACTCCTTTGGTGGTGATCCCGGAGGTCAGGGATTGTTGGTGTCGGTCTCCGATTTATGTCAGGGGGGGGTCCAGGGTTTTGAGGATCTTCTTTAGTGAATACGGAGCTAAATTGATCAACGAGTATTTGGGCGTTGTCTTTACTGTTGTTTAGGAGCTGTCCAATTTTCTTTAGTGGAGAGAGGCCTGTGTTGTCTTGTATGCGAGAGTTCACGTATCTCCAGAAAGGCTTTGTGTTATTCTCGTCTAGTCATTTTTGGATGGTGCTGTTGATGTGGTCGATCTCGGCATTTTTAAATGTTCGTTTGCACTCTTTCTGGTATTCTTTGTAGGTTTGCCATTAGTGAATTTCCTTTGCATGTTTGTAAATGATATCGAGTGTTTAAACCTGCAGGCGCGATTATTTTGTACATCAGATAGTTTGAAGCACGAGTTGCTTGTTCACTCGGCAGTACTGAACTGATTGCCGTCTACTGAACTGGAGATTGTTGGTTCAAACACAACTGTAGACATATTATTTTTATAAAATTATTTTTTGTGTATATAACTTTTTGAATTATTTACACATTTATTTTGTTTTGACTGCATACTTTTTGTAAAATGGCAGAGGGGCGAGATTTAAGAAGGATTGTAAGAACTAGAACAAGATATAGGCAATTAAGAGATGAGCAAGAACGGAAAGAAATACAAAAAGCAGAACGTGAATTATTCAGAATGCGCGAAGAAAGATAAATGCATGAACTTGAAAGAAGTAGAATGAGCAAACCAGCAGATGAAATACATAGGTTATTTAGTGTAGATAAAATGTTTTGGATCAGCCCTGGCTAATTTTTGAACGCCCCACACTATGCAGTTTGTATGGGATATTTGTAGACGCTACAGCGCCCCCTATGCGAAAGCGTCCCTTCGAGCAGGGCGCCATTTTGATGCTGGAAGATAACCTGCTTTAAATTGCAGTGACTGTTTACATCAAATGTTATCTTCGTCTGCGTTCTCAGATAAGTATGCGTTATTGCATTTGATTGTCTCGAGTGTATACTATTATATGCCTATTGTGTTTTGGCTTGAGTTAGCCAGCCACGGTCACAAATTCGGTAAATCAAATTCTGCTATTCAGCGCTGGTCAACGTGTGTTTAAACATGGATGCGGAATTTGCACCGTTGAAGGTGGTGTTGTTTGGCCACAGTTTTGTGCGTCGTTTCAATGAATTTCTAATGGACTATGACCGTACCGACTTAAATGTTGGCTTACCGGAGTCAAAGTTCTCATTGAAGTGTATCGGGCTGGGTGGCTTGAGCCTGAAACAGGGGCGTCGGTTGCACTCTGTAGATCCTGTGATCCGGGGGTCTGACCTAGTGATTATTGATATTGGGTCTAACGACTTGTGCGACCTGACTTGCTCACCGGAGACATTAGCAAACGATTTAGTTTCGTATGCTGCATTTCTATTGGAAGGCTTGTTGGTGAAATATGTTGTTGTGACCCAACTCCTTCCCAGATTTACTGTGCCGGATGCCTCGTATAATGGTAGGGTGATACAGACTAATGCAGCACTGCAACGTCACATTGACATGTCAAACCTTCCTATTGTATATTGGTGGCATCGGGGCATGTGGAACTGTAGGGAATGCATTTTTTGCTGGGACGGTGTGCATTTGTCTAATAATATTGGTTATCCCAAATACTTTAGAAGTATACGGGATTGTATTATACGAGTTATTTCTTGGTCTTGTTAAGACCTGTGTTACGCACGTACGGGTCATATAGACTGTACGAATAACAGTGACATTTCAGCAAAACATAATTTGTGCATTCATAGAGTACTATTGAAAGATATGTGACCCCGGTACTATTTAAATGTAGAGATTAATGGCCTAGAAGTGTTTAAATTAAAACCCAGCTTTATGCAAATTTCACAAAATATCAATATATATCTAGTTATATACAATGCTGGTGTTGTGTCCGAATGGCTGTCCTCGTTGCTGTAGAGGTCAATCTACTCTTCGCGCAATATTCATGTTTTAGTGGTTATACATTGTACAATGTTATACATTTTACAGATATAATGGTGCTTATGGCTGTGTAATTTACACAGGGATACACTTTATTTGGGGTACTAGTGTCTATATAAGTCCAATTGTGGCCTGTGGCCAACCGGTACCTATTTCTACCACATATTGTATATTAACCAAGATATAAACATACTAAGATATGGTGTGTGGACAATCATTGTGTGACTGTCATTGACTATTGATGGCCTGTGGCCGGATTACACCTTACCTATTTGCAACCATATTTATACGGTTCACTTGTATGTATCATAGTTGGGACCGGCTGCGGCTTGAGGCCAGATTATATCTTTGTATATGTGCGTCAACATTATACTGTACATCTGTCATAGTTTGTCTGTGTGTGGCCAGAGTGAACGTTACCTGTTTGCAACCAATTTATTGTGTACAAGTGTCATAGTTGACTGTTGGTGGCCTGTGGCCAGTGTCATAGTTGACTGTTGGTGGCCTGTGGCCAGATTGTACTTTACTTGTTTGCAATCAATTTATAGTGTACAATTGTCATAGTTGACTATTGGTGGCCTGTGGCCAGATTGTACTTTACCTGTGTGCAACCAAATTATGGTGTACAATTGTCATAGTTGACTGTTAGTGGCCTGTGGCCAGATTGTACTTTACCTGTATGCAACCAAATTATGGTGTACAATTGTCATAGTTGACTGTTGGTGGCCTGTGGCCAGATTGTACTTTACCTGTTTGCAACAAAATTATAGTGTACAATTGTCTTAGTTGACTATTAGTGGCCTGTGGCCAGATTGTACTTTACCTGTTTGCAACCAAATTATGGTGTACAATTGTCTTAGTTGACTGTTGGTGGCCTGTGGCCAGATTGTACGTTATCCGGTTGTAACCAAATGATAGTGTACACTTGTCTTAGTTGACTTTTGGGTGCCTGTGGCCAGTTAGCAACCCATTTATAGTGTACATATGTCATAGTTGGTAGCCTGTAGCCAGTTTGCACAACATATGCTGGATAGGTACAAACATAAACACTGCTTCGTGGCCGAACCTAATTCTGGTGGAGAGTACATAAACATTGAGTCTTATGTCATTATTCTAGTTACAGGTCAGCATACCACCAAAAGGAGGGAAACGGGGAAACTCGGCCATGAAAGCTCCCAAACCCAATGCTGTGAAACGCTCTAAAGCGAGTCCGGCTGCATCGGATGAGGCTGCCCCGCTGAGCGGAGAGGCTAATCAAGCCAAACTTGTGGCCGCAGTGATCGATGAACTCATTAGTTGGAATTTGGTAGCAGCACCAACAACCATAAATAGCGAAAATCCAGTAATGGCAAATCAGGAGAGCAATGTAGAAGGAAATTCGGAAGTGTGCCCAATAATGCACTTGGGCGTAAATGGTATGACCACATAGTGGTAGTGGTGGGGATACTTGTGGGTGTAGGAGGCGGCGACGAATGTAGCTCCTCCATGACTAACTGTCCACAATGTCATTCACCGATCTACCTGGTGGTACACGATAAACTCAAACAGCCCATCTGGTGCAATGAATTTTTTGAAATGTCAGAATTGCTGCCACGGAATTCTGCTAACGATACTTCCGTAATGGTGAAGCTCTCCGCTGCATGTGGACAGGATATTGCCATCAGGCCCCGTTCTAACACTAGGCTGCTCGGCATCAACCAATGGCTGACAGCTTTCCATATTGTTATGGATGTATATTTAGAGAAGTGTAATGATGATGTGTCCGGTCTCCTTGCATATTGTAATTTAATCAGAGATTTAGAGAGAAAGCGTGGTGTAGCCGCCTTCAATTTTTACGACCGTACAGTCCGTGCCCATCGCCAGACACAGCCTCTCCCTTGGGCTTCCATGCATACAGAACTGTATGTTAAAGCAATGGCTATGCCAGTCTCTCCCCCAGAGAGAGGCAACACAAGTAGTGGGGGAAAGATATTTTCTTGCCACAGCTACAATAAGCAAGGTTGCTCGTTCAGGTCGTGCAAGTATCCTCACATATGTAGTTCTTGTGGGCAAAAGGGCCATCCCCGTAGCAAATTCTACATGCTGCATCAGAATCAGCAATCTCCGGCTGCACCATCCGTTCACTCTGATCATAGAGTACCTAAGTCAAGTACTGCTGAACATATTTTTCGTTCAGCCAATAACCACACCAGTATAAAGTGAAATTTTACACAAATTTGTGCTAGGATATGATGCCCATGAAGTGCAATTTTTAGTGGAGGGTTTTCAGTTTGGCTTCATGATCCCAAGTAACTTTGTTAATGTTAATCAGCATTGTACAATCCATCCATCTGCATTGATGAACAGAGCAGTGGTTATCGATAAGCTCAGTAAGGAATTAAGAAAAGGGCGTATCATTGGTCCATTTCCATCAAAACCTGTTAAGCTTATATGTTCCCCCTTAGCCATTGTACCAAAGAAAGAACCAAACACATTTCATATGATACATGATTTATCTTACCCCAAAGGCCAGTCGGTTAATTCATCAATTGAAAAGGAACATACTAAAGTCATGTATGACACTATTGATACGGTTGTTGACAAGGTCAAAGAGAGTGGGCGTATGTCTTTAATGGCTAAAACTGATATTGAAGATGATTTTCGCTTGATACCAATTCATCCAGATGACCGTCATCTATTAGGTTTTACATGGACTGATGAGCAGGGAATATCTATGTATTTTATGGATGCTTGTTTACCTAGGGGTTTATTTTCTTCAGCCTCGCAATGGGTCATGGAAACTAGACACAAGGCTGTCATGAGTCATATTATTGACGATTTCTTTTTTGTGGGTCCGGCCGGCACACATCAGTGCAGCTCATCATTGTCTGACATTTTGAATATGTGCACAAAGATAAATATTCCTATTAAAAAAGAAAAGACATGCCTACCTTGCACTTGCATGGTTATATATGGTTTTGAAGTAGATTCGGTTGCTATGGAAATTAGACTACCAGCTGATAAGGTAGCCCGTGTCATAAAAGAATTAGCAGACATGAGAATGAGAAAGAAAGTTACCCTCAAAATGTTACAATCGTTGATTGGCTTGCTCAACTTTGCTTGTGTATGTGTAGTTCCGGGTCGCACCTTTTAAAGGCGATTGTATGACCTTACTATGGGTGTGTTGTGCCCTAACTACTTCATTAGGCTGAATAATTAAGCCAGGGCGGATTTGTTCATGTGGTACAACTTCATGCTGACGTTTAATGGTAGATGTATGTTTTTAAATGATGAATGGTTACCATCGGATGTACTCAAATTATACACTGATGCTGCATCAACTGTCGGATTTGCAGCAGTCCTTGGCACTCGGTGGTTCGCAGAACAGTGGCCGGGTGAGTTTGCTGCACACCATATTAATGTTATGGAGCTGTTTCCAATTGTACTTGCCGTGGAAATTTGGGGGGCGGAAAATGTGGAATCATAAGATACTGTTTTATTCTGATAATGAAGCCACAGTCTTTATTCTGAACAAACAAACGTCCAAGGATCCGATTATGATGCGCTTGGTCAGACGTCTTGTCCGCGCCACAATGGAACACAATATCTTGTTCCGGGCTGTACATATCGCAGGGAAAGCTAATATTGTAGCTGACCTGTTGTCTCGCTTTCAATTTCAGAAAGCATTCCAATGGTGCAAGTCCCTGTCCACCGAACCAGAGGCAGTACCCGAAACTCTGTTCAAGATTTAAATCCTGAAGCGCAAGCCATTGTTTTGCAGGCCTTATCAGTAAAATCCAGTGTTTACCTGAATTATTGGAAACATTATGTGCAGTTTTGTCGTGAACAAAATGTCAACATCTCATTGCCCATTAGAGAGATAGTAACAGTAATTTTTTTGTCATACTTGTTAGTATCCAAAAAATATAGTTTGTCCACAGTAACGTCACATGTCTCTGCTTTGGCTTATATAAACAAATTGTTTGATTATGAGGATTTTTCTGGTAGTTTTTTAGTGCGACAATTTTTAAAGGGAGCAAAAAAAATGACACCAACAAAACCTGATACACGGTTACCAATCACAATTGAGCTGTTGAAGAAAATAATTATGGCATTACCTGTGACGATCAAAACCTTTTATGATCGCATCATGTTTTCATCAATGTGTTTGCTTGCTTTTCATGGATTTTTGCGTGTGGGTGAAATATATACAAAATCGCAACATGTGCTTGGGAATGTAATTCAATGTCAACATGTAAAGATGGTCAATGAATCCCAACAGAATGCGGGAATTGAGATCTTCTTGGAACATGTTAAGCATAGCACACGTCCAGTCACTTTGTATATACCATTAAATTTAACCGAGCCCGATTTATGCGCCGTGCTGGCTTGGCGGCGATATTGTCAGCTTAAGAAACATTCAGTTGGCCCATTGTTCCAGTTTCCTGGTGGTACCTCTGTAACATACAAGTTTTTCAGTATGCACCTAAACAACGTTATCACCTACTTGGGCTACGATGCTCAATTATTTAAATCCCATTCATTCAGAATCGGGGCCGCAACTCATGCAACAAGTTGTGGGTTCTCAGAGGACTCCATCAGGAAGATGGGACGTTGGAAATCCAATGCCGTTAGTAATTACGTACGGCTACCAAATGTAGGCTTGCAAGCAGATGCCAAAATTAAGAAATAAGACATGTGTGGAGATTGTACTATTTGGTTCAGCATACGGCTGCCATATTAGTGACAAGTCTGGCCAGAGGTCCGCATTAGTAACACCTAATACTGTGTGCAGTTGGTGGTTGTTTGGCTCTTATTCATAATGCAAGAGTGCAGTAGTAGACTGCTTTTGTTTGCTTCCTTTTTGTTGTTTGTAATGTGTGAATTACAACCAAATTACTTATTCAGTTAATGCACGTTTATGATGCATTATTGCCTGTTTTAATTACGTCCTTTACTTTGTATCATAACTAATAATCGGACGAACAACATTTCGGTATTACGAGCATTATTGATATTATTCTGATAATTCAGTAACAACAGGTACTCCTATTGTTCAGCATAAGGCTGTCACGATATTGCTTGTATCAAGCAGAGTATTTCCTATGTAATATCAATCTTGTTGGGAGGTCATTCTTCAGGTGCGGCAGTGTTGCGAATAATGCGGTTCAGCATAAGGCTGCCATTCTGTTGGCAATTACTGTGGTATCCGGTTGCTATTGTCGCCCCCGGTGCCGGTTCAGGCTGCCATTGTATGCTATCAAAATTATTAGCTGTTCAAAGAAAGGACTAGATATTTCCCTATAATGATGCTAGATAAAATTATTATTGGTCTATGATTTTTGTATATCACATCCCAAACCAATCCGACTGATATATTGCCTTGGGTGGGCTGGAAATATGGTGAAACAACAATGTGAACCATTTTGCTGTGGCGGAGAATTGCCCACCTTTGCTTTGTCATGCTTTGAATATGCTATGACAAAGTTTTCAATATTGTCAGTAGAATATTTTAGTTTAATATGTTGTTACATGTACGTCATTTAATAATAAAATGACATATGCACAAAATGCACACGTCTATGTTATTTCTTATAAAGCAAATGAACCTGCCAAATTATCAGTCGGATTTACATGACATTGGTTGAAATGTTGGGTTAGCATGGGCTGATTCAAATACTTTTTTTTCATGTCTGCTATTGTTAAAGATTTATCACGGATCGTAACATCATGAACTAGCGGGGTTTAAATCGTCTGTGTTGAAATATATTGCTCTCAATAAGGATTGTGTATATATTTTTAAATCATCTAAATGTTCAATAATCACTATTAGCCTTGATATAAACCTCCATGTAAAAAGACGTACTTGTATATGACATTCTACATAAGTCCGCCTCCGTTGTCGAGTGGTTAAGGTCGCTGAGTTGTATACAATTGTAAAGGGTTCGAGCCCCGCTCAGACCATGTCGCTTATATAAAACAATTTGCAGTTTCTTACGGAGGTTGGTGCACCAAGCACTGATTAACCGCTGGAGTGTACCTAGGAAACTGGCTGGGTAACCGGTAGCGACGTTAAATAAACTTAAGCATTTTACAGGTATGCAACTGATGTAACCCATTACATCACATCTGTTGATTACATTTAATATATTCCTGTAACATCCTACTTATCCAATCAAACTACAGTTCAAATCAGCTATGTCGAATTATGTGGGACCAAGCAAAATACTTCGAACTTTGACTTAACGAAATTCGATATAAAAGGAGCCAGTTATATGTAAAATGATAGTGTCTGACACGAGACTTGGTCCGACTTCGAGAAAACCGGATAATTCGACATAACAGACTTTGACATAACGGATGTAGACTGTACCTTTTTATCATTCCTATGGAATTTCTATCTGTTTTAATGCACAGCAAATGCTGATAACAAATGTAGCAGTATGTGGCGAGTAATATATTCAGTGGTATGTGGTAGCCTGAATATATACTCCGTAATGTATAGGGTATATTTCTTGTAATCATTGTGTTGTCAGTTTGTTCCTCGCCAGTTGTGGTATCCTTAGGGACGTTATATGTCACACTTTTCTCCTCTCACCCTCTCGGCGATGACTATCTTCAGGAATGAAACGTCGAGAGAATAACGTTGTAAGAACGCGGTTCCCTATCGCAGTCAACGACAGCCCTGTTATGACTTCAGTTTATTTCACATTTCAAAATTATATAATCGTAAAATAAGTGTGAATGACGTCATGAACGGGTTTACGCATATGATATATATGGCTTATTCAGCAGCAAGTCGACACGTTTCAGAAGCCAAATTGAATAAGGAGTTCTCTGGCATTTGATTAAGCATATTCATTTTTCATATTTTACAATCCCCCACTTTTCCCCAGGCGTTAATATAACCAGCAATTCAATACGGCCCAATTAATAGTGTCGGTGTTAAAATATATTGACTGACCAGGTAAAATATATCGACTAAGGGTTATACAGTGTATGAAACAACCACATATTAGTAGATACTGTATGGGTAACTATAGTCCATACTGTATCTACTAATGTGGGGTTGTTTCATACACTATCGCACCCTCAGACAAATATTGATGGATAACTATAGTCCATACAGTATCTACTAATATGGGTATGATTCACACACTGTCACACCCTCAGAGAAATGTTGTTGGGTAACTATAGTCCATATTGTATCTACTAATATATGGTTGTTTCATACACTGTCGCACCCTCAGAAACATGTTGATGGATAACTATAGTCCATTCTGTATCTACTAATATGGTGGTGTTTCATACACTGTCGCACCCTCAGACACATGTTGTTGGATAACTATAGTCCATACAGTGTCTACTAATATGGGTATGAATCATACACTGTCACACCCTCAGACAAATGATGATGGATAACTATAGTCCATATTGTATCTACTAATATTGGGTTGTTTCATACACCCTCAGACAAATGTTGTTTGCTAACTATAGCCATATTGTATCTACTAATATTGGATTGTTTCATACACTGTCGCACCCTCAGACACATGTTGATGGATAACTATAGCCATATTGTATCTACTAATATTGGGTTGTTTCATACACTGTCGCACCCTCAGACAAATGTTGATGGGTAGCTATAGCCCATATTGTATCTACTAATATTGGGTTGTTTCATACACCCTCAGACAAATGTTGTTTGCTAACTATAGCCATATTGTATCTACTAATATGGGATTGCTTCATACACTGTCGCACCCTCAGATACATGTTGATGGATAACTATAGCCATATTGTATCTACTAATATTGGGTTGTTTCATACACTGTCGCACCCTCAGACAAATGTTGATGGGTAGCTATAGCCCATATTGTATCTACTAATATTGGGTTGTTTCATACACTGTCGCACCCTCAGACAAATGTTGATGGATAACTATAGCCCATATTGTATCTACTAATAATGTTTCTTATAACAGTATCCTGTATTAATATATTTCGTACGCTTCCTACTTGTACGCTAATATCCACTTTCAGTATCTCCAACTCTTGGTGGAAGGGGGCATTTCGGTATGCGTTGCATAATAGACTGCGTTTGCTCGGTTACTTCCCTTAGTCGAAAATATCTTATAGTTCGAGTTTGTATCAGAAGAAATATATATATATAGTCATATATAACACTTGATATATCTATTATGCCGGTTTATGTAGACTTGAACGGTACTGTAATATTATGTATGCTGACTGTGCAAACTTGATATATCTATTATGTCGGCGTCTGTAGACTTGAACGGTACTGTAATGTTATGTATGCTGACTGTTCAAATTTGATATATCTATTATGTCGGCTTCTGTAGACTGTACGGTACTGTAATGCTATGTATGCTGACTGTTCAAACTTGACATATCTATTATGTCGGCTTCTGTAGACTTGAACGGTACTGTAATGCTGTGTATGCTGACTGCTAAAACTTGATATATATATTATGTCGGCGTCTGTAGACTTGAACGGTACTGTATTGTTATGTATGCTGACTGTGCAAACTTGATATATCTATTATGTCGGCGTCTGTAGACTTGAACGGTACTGTAATGTTATGCATGCTGACTGTTCAAACTTGATATATATATTATGACGGCGTCTGTAGACTTGAACGGTACTGTAATGCTATGTATGCTGACTGTTCTATCTTTCTCTCTCAGATATGAACGGACAAGGAGCATCAGTCATCTACGTAGATGGAAAAGCTATTGACAAATTAAACATTTGCTTGCGATAAACCAAGCCACATGACATATGCATTAGCGTCCTGTATTAAGCATCCATTCATCAGATTCACAGAGAGGCCAAATTAATTTTTGTTCAATTGCGAAACAAGTTTATACAACTTATATTAATCACTCTCGAGACCTCATTCCTGGTGGGCGGGTGAGCAGGCAGGCAGAGAGGCCATTTTATAAGATATATCAGGTTACATGCACAACATAACATGATTAGTACAAACAATGAGGCTTAATTGTGGTTTAGCAATGATTTTACATTTGCCTACTTATCTGTTATTGCGCTGATGGCTTTACAAAATACCCCCTGTAAAATACATTCTGTATTCAAGTGGAGCTGAACATCATCAGCCAACTGTCAGCACTATATGTCCTGTATGACTGGTTATTAACACTACAAATCAATCATAGCAAAAACAATGTATATAGGAACACACTATCAAGTCAGGTTTACTTATAAAGATATAACGAGGAAGTGTTGCAAATATTATTAGGACAAGTATAATATGGTCCGCTTTTACAACTTGATATAATAAAATATGGCCCAAATGTTAGTTGTTATGCCCACATGTTAGTTGTTATTAATATTAAGATAATTCCACTTCTAAATGAGAAGCACTTTAATAGCGCAGCTGACGCAGGAAGATATTCAGACGATATGACCAGTGTTGTGAAACAGTCTCCAAATCACTGTTAAAGTTATTGATTGTTTGTTTGCCTGTTGTGAGGGTACATAGTCGCAACAAGGGCGTATGTGATATGGCCATTATCCAGCTATTACTGTGGAGGAATATCCGGGTGCGACCCGGGGTTCCCCAATATTTCAGGCACGGACGGACTCCTGTGTAGAACCACCAGCAGTACGCAAACCAGCTGGAAAGCTTCCACACATGATTAGATTCGAAACCCCAGTGGGATTCGAACGTACATAGGTGAGGGGCAACTGAATTGAAGTAAACACCATTACCCACTCGGCCGCAGGCACCTCCGTTACGAAGTATAAGAGTGACATTGGTCAGTAAGATGAAGGATGTTGGTCTTGTATGCATGGCGTCATCTCGTTACCACGGACACCGATCTGAGATATGCTGGGAACATATAGTTTACGTATGCATAGCATTGGTACCACATTCTTCCGATAACAGTCTTTCAGATGGGATTCTAAACCGAGGTCTCATGTCGGTGCTTTACACCGTGCACGTACAATAACCAGAGGAGTTTCTGGAATGGTTCTATGTCTGTATCATTGCACTATCCTCCAAAAATCTAAAATGACTAATCTGTTCAGGAGGCGTAGCTGATATGACAACTGGTAGCGACGATAAATAAACGGAAAACACACAAACATCAGATGAGGGATCGAACCTGCGATCCCTGGATTGATGAGTATATGAGATGACTATAATGGGAAGTTTTATGAATTGTAAACCAATCAAACGATGCATTGTATTGCTTTACAATCGTTGAACACATGTAATGGGATTAAATCTCTGGATGACAGCATGTGTAGACAAGTCTTTTTACATTCAGACTTAATTGAATATTAAACATTTAAGTTATTTTACAAAGAGACTCGATCAAAATTTACAATAATATATTTCATTAAGCATGACTTGAACCCGGTAGTTCATGATGTTCCTGAAGCATGACAGAGAACATGTTAACAAGCATATAGAAGAAAACTTGACAAGTATTGTCCCTACCCAACATTACTCTCCGATGTATTTACGGAACAACTGGTATGGTTTTCTAACTTTCATACGTCTTATCTGATTACGTTTCTTACAGGTAACATTTTATTTAAATTGATTGTTGAGCCGTGCTTATATATAATGTTCAACTGCTTACTATTTATTGCTATATATATTTTTAAAACACTGTCGTGACGTAATACCTTTGTACTTGGAGTCCATTATTATTAATATTGGACTGCTTTCAAAAGGCTAGAGTATATATTAAATCCTACCCGTAAATGTACGAAGTTAACAATTTCAATTTGTAGGATCTTGCTATATAAATGTGTTTTAAGTAAATAATTATGTAAAATATTGATACTGTCTTCGGAGCTACGCGCCTCACACAGTCCAATATTTTACATATTGGGTCGTTTTCGGCTTATATACTCTACTTATTTTCCTCCAGCAGGAGAGCAATATTCTACATACAATAATACAACTTTAGCAAACAATGAGTGAGTATTTTACATTTATTTATCGTCGCTACCGGTTACCATATGAGTGACGCCTCCGAATAGATTAGTCATTTTAGATTTTTGGAGGATAGTGCAATGGTACAGACTGAGACCCATTCCAGAATCTCCTCTGATTCTTTTAGGTGCACGGTGTACAGCACCGACACAATATCTCGGTTTAAAGTCCCATCTGAGAAACTGTTAATTTTATTATGGCCAGATCGGGGATCGAACTTGCGACCCCTAGATTACCGGTCCAGTGTGTTAACCACTGGACTATAGATCCGACAATGTCATGTTACAAACAGTATATATCCATACGGTACAGGTAATATATGCTATTTTGAATAAACATTGAACATCATGTCACAGTTGAATGAATAAGCGATATGTCACATGCTTCAGCTTCAGGTCACATGATCAGCTCAAGGGAAGTACATATATACAAAGTATATCCATTACGGCTTATGCATGACTGCTTAAAGCGACATTACATTGCAAAAAGCAAATCAAATGCATTTTTTTCACATATAAATGCATTACTACTACAAATTCTTCTGAATACATTCGAACACTAACATTGAATTAATAAACAGTGTGTTTGTGGTATACAAACTTTCAAAGGATAAATTAGGATTTCATATAACGGTCATCCACGCTCCTGAATTAACGTGTGTTTATCATTGGAGTCAATACTAAGCACGCGATACTTTCGATTATAGATAATTTAACTAAGATTAGTATACACATAAATAGGCACACATGTGAGATATCACGGTAAATATGTACCATACCTCGTGTTATTTTGGATAAACGCGTTGTATTACGCACGAATGTCGATCATTCTTACATTATTTTGCTATGTCAACAAAACGCGTATACAACGTTTGTTTATTTGTTGAAATACTCAGTTTTTGAAGCAAATATTTGAAAAAATATTACACCATAATTATAATAGGAAATTACATTCTGCAGACATTTGCGTTTTCACCGATGTAGTGTCGCTTTAAAATGTTCAATTATTTTCGACAATGGTTTATACATCATGTGGATACTATCACCCAAAGGTTGTTGAGTCAAACTTCGGTTATTTCGAAGTATATTGCTCGATTGTTGATACGTTTCTATGTAAACAATGTACAATCTATATTCGTTATGTCAATGTCGGATATGTCGAAGTATATGGCTCGATTGTTGATACGTTTCTATGTAAACAATGTACAATCTATATTCGTTATGTCAATGTCGGATATGTCGAAGTATATGGCTCGATTGTTGATACGTTTCTATGTAAACAATGTACTGTCTATATTCATTATGTCAATGTCGGATATGTCGAAGTATATTGCTCGATTTTTGATACGTTTCTATGTAAACAATGTACAATCTATATTCGTTATGTCAATGTCGGATATGTCGAAGTATATTGCTCGGTTGTTGATACGTTTCTATGTAAACAAAGTGCAATCTACATCCGTTATGTCAATGTCGGATATGTCGAATTCTCAGGTTATCTCGAAGTCGGATCAAAGTCTCATTTCAGACACTATCATTTTACATATAACTGGCTCCATTTATATCGAATTTCGTTAAGTCAAACTTAGGTTATGTCGAAGTATTTTGCTCGGTTGATGATACGTTTCTATGTAAGCAATGCACACATGTATCATGTTCTTCTAATGATGTATTACAAGCGTACATTTACTTGAGACATTATCATAATTACACGCTTTGCAATGGATTGTTGCAGTTTAATTGAATACAATTGATTTCACAATACAAGGTGGTAATAGCCGAGCGGTCTAGAATGCTGGTACTGCGTTACAATACCACAGTTACGTGTGAGTTCGAAACAGTGTACAATGAAGAAAATAACGAGTCTACATTTTCATGTTATTAGGTACAAACATTTTTTGTCATCTAAAATGATATTTTTATTCCAGTGTATCATACATATTTTCCAAATTTGTGACTGTTAAAAGTTTTATATTTATTCATTTTTATTTACTTTATTGTTTATTTCATGCGTTTTATTTCATTTTATGCAGCCTAAACATGTAATAGTATTATATTTCATTTCATGAAGTTTGTTGCATATTTATATAAATTTTAAATATTAAAGAGGACAAAAGAAATATACCTTCACTGAGGCTCGAACCCTGTACCATCGACGCCATAATCATTCTATATTACCACTGCATCAACGAGATGCAACACAAAAGACAAAGAAATACTATGTAATATGTGAACACTATCATCCAAAGGTTGTTGATACGTCTCTATGTAAACAATGTATAAAGGTATCATGCTCTTATAATGGTGTAATATGTGAATACTAATATTATACTGCGCCAACTCAATTAATTAGTTTATACACATTTATTTTAGCTCGAATGCGAAACAAGTTCCTACAACTTATATTAATCTCTCTAATTCCTGATGGAATCAATCGCCGTGAGATGGACAATATACGAGAAAAGAGGCAACGTGGACGTTAAATGCCTTGCCTAAGGGTACACTCGTATCGGCTCCAGCTGGGCTTGAACTCCGGACCTTTCGCACCTGAAGCAGCACGCACTACTACTGCGCTATCACGATTTCCATATTGTATTCAAAACGGAAATATTAATCACGATGGGAGATTCCCTACCGAATCCTTCGGACATGTTTTATTTGTAAATCGCGCAGAATTATCAAATGTTGATCACATTAAATTGAAAAAGAAATGTGCTTATATCAAAAGAAATCCATGTACACATTCCGTCAATGCCAACTACAGCTAGGAAGTTTAAATGTATGCGGACCGAGCAGTAGGTGCACATATCCTGCATTTATAAAACTTAGGAAAAACGAGACAAAATTAGATTTATACTTCCTCCAACATCACATATGTCTCAAAGTTCATTTATGTAACATTCAAAGTTAAGGTCTACCCCCAATTAGTTGTTTCTAGAATGAACCGTCATTCCAAACATCCACAACAATTGTAAATGAATACAAACAATTGAATAGGAATGAATATGTTTACGGTTTATTTTTAAACAAGATAAACTGATAAGCAAAAGGTGTAACAATGAATGCACCATAACAATGACAAAATTAGATTTATCCGATCTTGGCTATACATTTTATAATAAGGCTTATTATATATATGTGAACATATGGTGCATTGTGTTTTTTTTGTGTGAACAATTTAATATTTGTCAACATGTAGGCATTTTAGTATCAAATTGTGAATACACTTTCTGGTTGAAACTTTAATGTATCTTCTGATGGATATATCTGGGTTTCATTTGTGAGAGGCGAGCGCGCTAACCACTGTGCTAATCGACCAGCCATAGGCAACTCTACGGATAGGTGTACATTGTAAACGGGCGCATAGGCAAAGGTAGGAATAGGTGTACATTGTAAACGGGCGCATAGGAAATTCTACGGATATATGCACATTGTAAACGGGCGCATAGGCAAATCTACGGATATATGCACATTGTAAACGGGCGCATAGGCACATCTACGGATATATGTACATTGTTTACGGGCGCATAGGCAAATGTACGGATATATATACATTGTAAACGGGCGTATAGGCAAATGTACGGATATATGTACATTGTAAACGGGCGCATAGGCAAATCTACGAATACATGCACATTGTAAACGGGCGCATAGGCACATCTACGGATATATGTACATTGTAAACGGGCGCATAGGCAAATCTTCGTATAGATGTATATTGTAAACGGGCGCATATGCAAATCTACGGATATATGTACATTGTAAACGGGCGCATAGGCAAATGTACGGATATATGTACATTGTAAACGGGCGTATTGGCAAATGTACGGATATATATACATTGTAAACGGGCGTATTGGCAAATCTACGGATATATGTACATTGTAAACGGGCGCATAGGCAAATCTACGGATATATGTACATTGTAAACGGGCGTATAAGCAAATCTACGGATAGGTGTACATTGTAAGCGGGCGCATAGGCAAATCTACGTATAGGTGTACATTGTAAACGGGCTCACATGCAACTCTACGGATAGGTGTAAAGACTTAAAATCTTAATCTACCATGAGGCCCTCAGCATAATCATACATCAAATGCAATGACAAGCTTATCGCAGTGCGACCCGGGTTCGATCCTCTGACCTGGAAGTATGTGAGATGGTACGGTGGTCGCCTATCATCACTGATGGTCACGGGTTCGAGCCCCGCTCAGACCGTGTCTCATTTATATGAAAAAGATGGCAGTTTCTTACGGAGGTTGGTGCACCCAAGTACTGGTTAACCGCTGGAGCCTGCCCAGGCGATATAGCCCATAATGGTGCTGATGCAGGCGTAAAACCCGAAATATAAAATATATAAATATAACGATGGTCGCCAGATCTGACAGGTTGGTTTTCTCCGGGTATTTCGGTTTCCTCGCACACGAATGACTACATATCCGAGCCAACGAGAGCGATTAATATAAGTTGTTAGATCCTGCTTCGCAATCTTTGTAACATAAATAAAGTTTAAACTTTAAATGACAAGATAGTTATAGACTACGTAATAGCGACGAGTGACTGTTCTAAATTGTTTCTAATTATTGAGGTCGGATCCCCTATGTTGGACGACCCTTTCTCTAGATATCAGATATCCTGTTAAATTATCTGAACCGTCATGTAAACTATTACTTATCAATGTAATAAATGCAGATATTAATGAACTTTTGGAACAGAACATAATTGTTAATGCATCGGCAAATGAATTTGTATGTATTGCTGATCATAAAACCAACAGTAAAGCAATGGTCGTCAGTGTAATAAGGCAAGACGAATGGAGAAATTATAATGTACTTACAAATGACATATATAAACGATTATTAAACCGAGCAGGTAAAGTATACAAGCATACAATCAATACGTATATCCTTAAACATAGAACGAGAAATGAACGAACAACACGGGAAATACATTCTATTCAGCCTAAGGCATTTTGGATATTTTTAAATACATTTAACACTCAGCCTGCGCCAAAAGAAAAAAAAATATTTCCAAATACTGAGGAATTTTATCAACACTTTAAAAACATGAAATCTAAAATAGCCATCATATTTTTAATTTTAATTTTTTATTCAAATATTAACCTTGAACATAGTGATATCCTACCACAATGGTATATATAATGAGAATGTGCGCAGACGACGTTATGATTCCAATTTATTAGCACACTGGACTTGTAATCCATGGATCGCAGGTTCGGTCTCCCGTATGACGCTAATAAAATTAACAGTCTTTCAGATGGGACGTTAAACTGAGGTCTCGTGTCGGTGCTTTACACAGTGCACGTAAAAGAACAAGAGGATACTCTGGAATGGGTCTCTGTCTGTATCATTGCACTATCCTCCAAAAATCTAAAATGACTAATCTCATCAAGAGGCGTCGCTCTAAGGGACAACCGGTATCGACAATAAATAAACGTAAAACGCACGCACGCACACACGTTTCCGATAATGAATGAAATGCACTTCTGAAATTTCCAAATAACTTTCGAAAATCGTATAAAAGGTAGACGCCTCTGACGTTATTTGAATTGACTTCCTGTTTAAATTTTTTTTTATTGATACGCATGGACTTTATAAGTGTTCTTAAGTGTGTACGCACTTATAGTAAACCTACTGTGCATGATGTATTTATATCCTAGCTATGCATACTATCTGTAATCATGACAGTAGAAACGGTAGCTCTCCCGTCAGTTGAGGTAATAAAGATATAATATAACATATCTTAGTTCAATATTAAATGATGTTTGAACATATATACAATATATTACAATAGCTTAACTTTCCTTGGTCATAAAACTTCCATTATGTTAATTGTTTGTAAGTGGGCTGTTCCGGGATGGTTTAGTACAGTGTATGCTTTACATGTTAATAGTGTATGCAGATCATCTTACTTTTATCTGTAGTTTATTCAAATTTATTTTAAATCGATTGTGAAACAAGTTCTTAAAACATATATTAATCACTCTCGAGACCTCATTTCTGATGGAATCCAGCGCCAAGAGTGAGAGAGTGAGAGAGAGCAACGTGGAATTTAAATGCCTTGCCTAAGAGCATAATAGTAACGCCCCTGAAGCGAACACGCTACCACTGCGCTTTCACGACTGAATAATTGAATAGCCCAGTTGAAAACACATAGCATGTTGTTCATTGGACGAGAGTCTCTTTGGCAATGTAACTGTATGTTGTCGGTGTTTGGTGTGATGTGTATAAACTATGATATTGTGTTATACACACATCTATGATTGATGATGTCATTTTATTTCTATATTGGATAATTTTGTGTTTCGTTCCCTTTTGTTTGTATCGTCAGTCGCCCTATTTCCGGACACCACCTGTTTTCGAGTATGTTTGCAAATGATAGCATCACTACCAGTAGCAGGTACTTAGATTATATGGTAGACGCTAAAACGTCAAACACAAAAATGAGCAAAAACAGATCACTATTCAACTTTTATTTCTAAAATATGTAAATGTTGATGTTGTTCATAAGTCACATACACGTGTATCCTAAATATCGCTTACACAGAGATACAATGTATATGCAAAGAAATATGTGTTTATTGTTGCAACGCGAGAAATCTAATGCTGGGCTTTACAAGGTCGCTTGTCCATCATGTGACAATGCCGCAAAAAACATTTCTGGTACATAACATTTGATTGGTGTCCGAAACGTAGGTTCTTTTTTTGGACGCCATGTTGAATTCACATGTGAATGGAATTGGGGTTTTTATTTTATAAAAAGCCATGCAATCTGACTTTAGTCAAGCGTATTAAATGCAAGAATGATCACATTACATAGCAATATAATTTTATTTACTATGATAGTTATTCACAGTCAACCCTTAACTGTCCGAATATCGGTACGCCCATGGTATGTTTAACAGCATTGCGCATGCGTAGTTCGCTGTATGTATAACTGATTACAAGCTATACATTCTTAGCTTAAATGAAATATTACATATTCTGAATTTATCAAAAATGTAATCGAAAGTGAAATTTATTACAAAATAAAATAATTTGATTATTTTCATGGCATATTACGGAATTGATTTATATGTACACGCATTGTACATTCATTGTACATGACGTGTGTGCAAAGAGTAACTGACATATAATTAAATGAAATGAAACTTGTAGTGTAATAGATTTTTCAACCTTGAACGGATTTAGTGGACAGCGTGTTGGGTTCGCACACGTAAATCCACTGTTTGGAGGTAAGCGGAATATTAGTTATCTCCCTTACATCATAACTTGCCATTTGTATTTGGGCATTGCTGTATCCGATTGGGTTATACGGGTATATTATATCTGTTATATGCCGCATATTATTTAAATTCATTTCATTTAACTTATTATTACATAGTTAATATTTGGTTTATGATTTGTTCATTATATGTTTTAATGCAGCAACGATTTGTATTTATTATATGTAAATTTTGTGTTCGTTGCATTTGTAATCTCTATGGGGCGCCGTTTTGCTATTTATTCGTTATTTATGGATATCCATCATTCGATTTATAGATATTCATAATTCCAGGCGCCGTTTTGCTATTTATTAAGCATTAATGGATATCCATAAACAGATTATTGGATATCCATAAACAGATTATTGGATATCCATAAACAGATTATTGGATATCCATAAACAGATTATTGGATATCCATAAACAGATTATTGGATATCCATAAACAGATTATTGAATATCCATAAACAGATTAATGGATATCCATAAAAAGCCATACACATATGATTGAATATCCATAAACATATGATTGGATATCCATAAACATATTATTGGATATCCATGAACAGATTATTGAATATCCATAAACATATTATTGGATATCCATAAACAGGTTATTGGATATAAACAGATTATTGGATATCCATAAACAGATTATTGGATATCCATAAACAGGTTATTGGATATAAACAGATTATTGGATATCCATAAACAGATTATTGGATATCCATAAACAGATTATTGGATATCCATAAACATTTTATTGGATATCCATAAATATATTTTAATAATAATTTCTTTGTTCCGAATGCTTTCTCTACATTGTGTTCAATTTAGCTTCCCAATTAAGTTTCTCACATTGTTCTCTATTATGAACAAATTCTATTCCAAGCGCTTTGATGGGGTTCGTCCATATAATGTTACATAGTTTTCATCATTTTTTATCGTTTATCTATGTTCAATACATCAAATATACATAGCACATATTTGATATTTCACATAAGACATTCAAGAGAACATTACAAGAAAATTACAAGAGATATAATATAATTACAGTTAATAAAACAATCACTGTCTACTGACACAGTATTGTATTTGCATAGTAAAACAAATCGAAAATGAGTATACAGTCAAACCTGTGTTAGTTATCACCTCAATTAAGCAGCCAACCTGTATTAAGCAGCCAGTTTCCAGATTCCCAAAATGTTGTTTTATTAGACATTTAACCTCTATTAAGCAGCTACCTGTGCTAAGCAGCCACATTTTGTGATTCCCTTGACTGGCTGCTTAAGACAGGTTTGACTGTACTACAGACAGTAACTGTACAGTTCTCGGTCAAAATGTTTACGGATCTGATATACTCGGAATTGAGATATACTTATTAACTTTTATTATTTCCAACACAATTCAACCAATATCGTTCTGATGTACACACATTATTCCAGATATCAGAGTACCACTCTAACATGGCTTCCCCCTCTAACATGGCTTCCCCTCTAACATGGCTCCCCTCTAACATGGCTTCCCCCTCTAACATGACTTCCCCCTCTAACATGGCTCCCCTCTAACATGGCTTCCCCCTCTAACATGGCTTCCCTCTCTAACATGGCTCCCCTCTAACATGGCTTCCCCTCTAACATGGCTTCCCCCTCTAACATGGCTTCCCCTCTAACATGGCTCCCCTCTAACATGGCTTCCCCTCTAACATGGCTTCCCATCTAACATGGCTTCCCATTTAACATGGCTTCCCCTCTAACATGTCTTCCCCATCTAACATGGCTTCCCCCTCTAGAATGGATTCTCCTTCTAACATGGCTTCCCCCTCTAGCATGGCTTCCCCATCTAACATGGCTTCCCCCTTTAACATGGCTTCCCCTTCTAACATGGCTTCCCCATCTAACATGGATTCCCCCTCTGGCATGGCTTCTCCTTCTAACATGGCTTCCCCCTTTAACATGGCTTCCCCATCTAACATGGCTTCCCCCTTTAACATGGCTTACCCATCTAACATGGCTTCCCCTTTAACATGATATCCCCATCTAACATGGCTTCCCCCTCTAACATGGCTTCCCCCTTTAACATGGCTTCCCCATCTAACATGGCTTCCCCTCTAACATGGCTCCCCTCTAACATGGCTTCCCCCTCTAACATGGCTTCCCCCTCTAACATGGCTTCCCCTTTAACATAGCATCCCCCTCTAACATGGCTTCTCACTCCAACATGGCTTCCCCTCTAACATGGATTCCCCCTTTAACATGGCTTCCCCCTTCAACATGGCTTCCCCCTTTAACATGGCTTCCGCCTTTAACATGGCTTCCCCCTCTAGCATGGCTTCTCCATCTAACATGGATTCCCCCTCTAACATGGCTTCCCCCTCTAACATGTCCCCCCTCTAACATGGCTTCCCCTCTAACATGGCTTCCCCTCTAACATGGCTTCCCCTCTAACATGGCTTCCCCCCTCTAACATGGCTTCCCCCTCTAACATGGCTTCCCCTCTAACATGACTTCCCACTCTAACATGGCTTCCCCTCTAACATGACTTCCCCCTCTAACATGGCTTCCCCTCTAACATATCTTCCCATCTAACATGGCTTCCCCTCTAACATGACTTCCCCCTCTAACATGGGTTTCCCCTCTAACATGCCCCCCTCTAACATGGCTTCCCCCTCTAACATGGCTTCC
>CM026391.1:8909824-8964203 GCA_014843695.1 Archivesica marissinica
TTCGTGCATGTGAACTTATATATCCTAATTTGTTTCCGAACTCTAGTTAAAATATATCTTGTCAAATACTCTCTATACAATATGACTAGCGATAAATATAAACCTAGCACATTAAACACTTTTGTATGAGAATATTCAGAATGTAAACAAATCATACATCTACAAATTAATTTATGATTAGCACTAACTAAATGTCAAATAATCAAAATACTAACATAAGCAAACAAAACTCTTACCAGCTATCAAAGTTATCCAACTACACAAATAATCCAATGTACACAATAATCCAATGTTCACATATTAATCCAAGTACACAAACACTAAACAACTGTCAAGAGTGTCACACCACTCAATATACGGAAATCACTAGAAATGAAATTGCACCCCAAGTCTCCATGGCACAAATCCATCTGCGAAAAGCGATCCATAGGCGAAGAATAATCCAACTACGAGGCTAGCCTTTCCAAAGAGGATAACTCGACGTCTCGAGTATAGGGTAAAGTTCCATGCATGGTATTCGTATGGGCCCTTATAGGTTTTGAACGCACGTGGCAATGTTTACAAACAATAACGATCAAGCAATGAAGAAGCTTGACGTCAGAAGTACCATCAATCACATGACTAAATCCGCACCGATTTCAATCCAATGAAATCAATCCTGGCTGTGTCGGGAAAGATCGTATAGGTATATTTCACTGTGACGTATCCAATATATGAATATTCATAGCAAATTATCATAAATACTCTGGAATGTCCAGGTCAACACAGGTGATAAATCCATGTCGTGTATTCAGGTACGTGTAATACGAAGAATGTTGACTATCCAATGGCAACTTTCAACTTCAGTCCTGTAAACTTTCTGCTGCTCACAGATCCGAACGTAAGGGCGCCAATGTCGACGTAGCCCAGCCGGCATATATTGATTGAGGAGTTCTCTGTGGAGTTACCAAGGGATCAATAGACAACAACTCCTGAAAGTGATATAAATATCCTAGATATTTATTATAATTTATAATACCAATATATATCGTAACTAGACGTTACAATGTCCAGATATCAAGTGCAATGAGGCATTGCACAAGATACACGAGCATCATATGTTTAGCTACGGGTGACAGGTTAGTATTCAGTTAGTATAGATTAGCGTTGGAGGAATATAATAGGGCAAGTATAACGGGATTATTTGTTCACGACAATAGGATGTCAGGTAAAAGAAAGGCAAGTCAATACACTGCAATTTAATACCACCATGTTTTCCGATATAATTATTTCATTAAATTCAAACGGCATTAAGTTATGTCCTACGACACATGCATTACAGGTAATATGTTTTTCATTTAAATTCATTTAATATTTTTGTTTATTTATGACTGTTTAATACTAAATGAAGGATGTAGTTCTTACAACTCATTTATTTCCTTAAATAGTATGTGTATTGAATGATGGTTATATTTTCATAAAGTTTATACTTTCCAATGAATGTCTGACGTTTCTTAATGTAAGAAATATAATGTGTATTAGATTAATGTAATATTATGTTACACAAGTAAATCCCATACATGAAGTAAATCCCGTAAATGTTAATCCTGGTGAAGTAATTTCAAGTTATGTGCGTTACGTTAGTATAGCTCAGATCGTATGTCTTAACAATACGTGGCACAAACTTGTGTGCACGAATAATTGGTGCATATAAAGATGATCACATAACTGTGAGTGCGTGCTTGGTCATGTGATATGGTTCGATTGATCGTCAGTTCTATTCTTGGTGTCGATCGTTTCGCTAGCAATTTCGCTATTCAACAATTCAAGATGACGAGTATAGAACTCGAACACATGGTAGAACGTATGGTCTAATGGGTTATACAGACGAACAAATAAGGACTACTGTGGCTAGTATCAACGGATTGATAAAACAGATAAGTTCAATGTTCTGTAAATATGTATGACATTCCGAAATTATAAAGGAAAGTAATGAAGAGTAATTTACGTTCATTTCTAAGTGATATACAATGCAGCAGAGTTAGAATCAGCCCTAACCTATAGGACAACTTAGAAACTGCAAAATAATATATCATTGAAGGATTTGATCCCCACCCCTAGGTTTCAAATACAATCAGCAGTGTAGTGTACGGCTGGTCAGATATTTATAGATAAGTGTTATATACAGGTAAATGTATACCTGATAGTTTACTAATACAATAGTGACAGGGGATTAAGTATTTATACATGTGTACAGGTTTATTTCCTACGGTTTATTTGATGATAAATGTTTTCAGCTAAAGATATGCTGAAAAAATGACAAGTGGAGTTGGATTGGTGTGTGACATCATAGTATGAGACCAACCCTACAGTCAGGAAACGTATAATCATGGCCGAAGTCAGGGCAAGTCAGAAATGCGAGAAAGGTAAATGCCACCATATTCAGAAGTAGCGTCCAGGGATATGCTTCCTATGTGGACATGGTGGACGTGGTGAAATCAGATGTTGGACCATTGGTGCATAACAATAGGATAAGTACAAGTTCCGTTTCGGGGGTGAACTATTTGTATTTCAGGAAGCAAATACCCTGCTTCATGGAGAACTAGAAGTAAGTTTGGTGTTTATTAACACCTAAATGGTATCTTGAAATATAGAAATGGAATAGGCCAGGATATGGCAAGGATAAGGTATTTAATCAGGAGTCATGCGAGGAGAGTGAGTCGTCAATACCAATGGGGAAAATAGATTGTAATATTTCATAGTTTTAAAGTGTGCTCAACAATTATTACAATCCACCATCCAAGGACTCGCCTAATACTATATAAATACGTAAACACAAAACGGACATTGAAAATCCAGCGTTCGCTTCAGTCTAGCTACAATCCTTACTGGATACAACACACCACATGCTGTAAATCCACTTACTCTAGCTTATAGCAGTTCTGGTAAACCCAAGATTTGTGTTGGATCGCAGGCACATAAATCCAAGTGTGCACATGGTTACGGTTAAGTTCGGAGTCGTACATATATGTAAATCTTTGTACTTTCATTTTCAAATTCGATTTACAAGGTGCATACCTCATATTGATACATGCATGCTTAAATACCATGCCATTAATTTATCAATGCTTTAACTGGAAATAATATAGCCGTATTAGATATTTCCTATTTAATTTGTTACCTTTTTGCTATTGATAAAGCTGGCCGTATGTTTAACAAAATACCGAGACTGGAATCACTGGTGATATGTAGGTCATAACGTGTCGTTATTCTTAGATGACGGAATATGCGATTATGTTAATTTTGATAATGCATTATTTTCAAGTTAGTTTGAACGAAATAGTTTGCTCAAGTTTGAATGCTCGTTAGCATAAGACAGCTGTATTTGTACAGGTTTTTTTGAAATTTCCGAAACAAGAATATTACGTTTTAGAGAATTACCGAAGTCAATGCTGTTTCAGATTTCAGGACACCGTCGTGATAATTAGTTTTTGCGTCGGCTATTGGTAATATCAGATAGCTTCAAAGTGTACTAGGCAAAGTAGTAGTTTTACGAACTGGATATTTGCAAACATGTGTCAATATATAGTAATATGGCAAGTTGGAATACACTAGTAAGTGTATATTTTAAGGCAGTTAAGGAACTGTAATATTGGTATGTTAAGACTAGCCTGGTAATAGGCGTTGATATATTTTGCCTGGTCTGTCAAATAAATATATTTTAACACCGAGGCTATTAATTGGGCCGTATTGAGTTAGTTTCTCGTCATGTTTTAACAATATGGAAGGCAAATGACGAAGTGTCACCGGCTGTCTAGGTTACTGTGGCGCTATGTACACCAGTATTTATATCTTCGTCAACATATTTATAAGGTGGGGTTCTTGGGATAGAAACATCCGGTAGAATCTGTAATCAACAGAATAACGTATCAAAGATAAAAGTACCGGTTTATGTGTCCACATTGTATCGTGTTTTGCGATGTCTACTTACACACAAATTAAGTTCGTGTATCTTACCTTTAGGTGTAGAGATCTGTCGTTATGCTACAACTAAAGTTCCATTACATACTATAATCAAGCTTAATCGGTTTGGATCCCTTCTTGATGTGGTCTATGATACAAGCAATCATCTTGTATTGTCTACGAGCTTTGCTTCATCCATTTGAAGAGAAACTGTGAGCATATATCATGTATCTGCTATGACAGGCAGATCATTGTCAGGTATGTCATCATCACTGATATCAACATGACACATACTATATTTGACTGATGGCCTGCATTCACAGGAATGGGACGTCCGTGGTGTAATGGATATTGTGTCTTTGTAAACCGATGTGTTGGGAGTTTGAACACCGTCAAAACCACGGTGGTGTTGCCCTTAGGCAAAACTCTTATCCAGATTACATCTCTCACTCAATACACAGTTTTGGACTCCATCAAGAATTAACCCATAAGAGTCTACAGTTGTAATAAATTTGAATGAATCAGTTGTAGCACAATATGCATACAATACACAGCAACCGACATTGATTTGACTAGTTCGATGTTTTAAAAAGGAAGCAGTCTGATTATATCAAATTTAATACAGTTTTATCTGTAGACAACAATGTTAATTATGGAGTCCAACGGGACTCAATATAAGGTTCTCTTTTGTTTATGCTTTAGTTTGTATTAATGATTTACCACTGATCGTTTCAAACAATGAGGCATCCATGTATCTGCAGATAATATTACAGTATATGATATCCCTACGCAGAAAGAAGTGTTAGAAACAAGATTTTAACAAGCTTTGGAAGACTTGAAATACTTGTGTTTTCCAAATGGAACGAAGATTAATACAGGAAATACAAATATTATATTTATGTCTACAGCATATCGAAAGTGTAGTTTCCCTAAGCCTACACTCTCTCTATTAAATATGAACATTTATTATTGGAAACATACACGTTTCTTGGAGTTCACATTCAGCTAACATTTGGTTATTATGCAAAATCAAAGCACATTTTGATTATTTATGGTTTCATCATATGGAGATCACCACCCAACAAAATATTAACACATCGTTATTGCAGGGACGAACATGCAAATACTAATTGTGACAGGCGTGCACGAATGTCTGAACTTCCAATAATGGCCAACGGATTATTTTTCAAAAAGCAGTAATGTAACAGAGTGATTTTCAGTCCCATGTTATATATTCATTGTCAATTGTGTATGTACTTTGATAATTGTCATGACAATATATACGATGAACCAGACTGCCTCCGTTGTCGAGTGGCTAACGATACTGACTTGTATACCATTGTAACATATCATCACTGATGGTCACCGGTTCGAGCCCCGCTCAGACCGTGACTGATATGTAACAGTTGGCAGTTTCTTACGGAGGTTTGTGCAACAAGTACTGGTTAACAGCTGGAACCTTCCCGGGAAAGGTGTTTTAGGTAAATATCCCGAAATGGTGCTGATGAAGGCGTATAACAAAAACAAACAAATAGACTATCAACCATATAATATTATGATACATGTGTAATAATGCATGATTAATATGAATTACTAAATGTGTTGAAACTTGCATCTACCGCAGTTTATGTTCAACATGATGTACAATAGTGTGCCGTGTTATTTGAAGGAACATTGTTTCAATAAAGAAAGATGTTTGGATCTTCGGATTGTTTCAAGTATGGTTACAACAATTTTTGAATCGATATCGTACTTATATGCTTGTCATTCCATATGCGTATGTGGTTTTGTATTTCGATCAAATGACCTGATTGTAGAGAGACCGACATAAGTAAAGGGACACCACACATGCTATTTTATACTTTCTTCTCAATCCTGTTGACACACTATATATTATAAATGACAACACATGGACACATATTGAAATAAAATAGTTTAGACTAAATTGTCGGATTTATTTGCTTAAGCTATATTGTGCAACAGAACATAAGATACAGGGCAAACGATATCGCAATGAAACAAAATTTAGAAAGCGGGCAAACAGTTTATTTAATCCAGGTGGTGTTTAGCCGAACATCCACTTCCTCTGCTGCAGGCTTATATGAAGCACGGAGGTTAAATATATTAGATATATACTTTATTTCAAACTAAGTAAACCAGATACCCATCTGAAAATACAACACGTATAATACAATGAAGCACTAATTATTTTTATTTATATTTCGGGTTTTACGCCTGCATCAGCACCATTTTGGGCTATATCGCCGTCGGGCAGTTTACCTAACAACACCTTTCCGAAGCAATAAGATAAGAGAGTAAAAACCTAGTACTTGCATAGATGTGTACAAAGCATAATAGTTGATGATATAATAACCTCGAAATAGTGTGAATTGACTGGTTAATGCTATACTAGTCATTGGGACGTAGTCAGGTCATAAGACACAGGAATAATGTGGTTCTTCTTCCAATACTAATAGGTGGATAGTCGCCATATGACCTAAGCTGTTGGTGCGACCATCAACCCCAAACACGAACAAACAGCTGGTTGTCCCCAATTGCTGAAACTCATTGTTCTTGTCCAGGATATGAAAGATTCAGCATGGATAAGCGATAATTCTTATAGTTGATTTGGCGCCACTTCTTGTGTCTTGTCATTTGAGATGGTAGCCAATACATGATATCTTGGAGTACAAATTGTGGTTTGAGGCGAAGTTCAAATACTGATATGTTTGAGTCGATTTACTGTATCTATATCAACACATTAGATCCGTTGTATGTACGTAGCAAATAATGTATAACATCATCATTCCTCTTCTTGTATGTGACACCAATACTCGTGTTTTCGGCGATTGTGCTAAAATGGTCTGAGAAGTATTGGATGTGGCACTAATTCAGTTTCGATATGTAATGGTCGTATTGCATCCGTATGGACTTGAAATTGTTTACCACTTCCATAGCCTACCAATCGAACTACACTATATGTATGATATAAATCTGCCACGATAGGAGATACAGGAAGAACACAGTTGACATATTTGGTTGACACCCAGCTCTTGTCACATGTGAAATGGAGTGTCACATTCCAGTTTCTTTCTAGTGATATTAGACACTGCGCCCGTCAGTATTGCTTGCAACCCATGCATATATATCGTAGTACAAATCTAGATGAAACTCTAATAATAGTACACACAATCGTAGCAGCAAGAACCCCAATAACGATGGGCAACTATAATGCTAACGTGAATATGACGATGGGCAGGTATATTGCTGACGTGTATATAACGTTGGGCAGGTATAATGCTGACTTGTATATGACGATAACTACAATTGTAAATCTATATCCCATCTATATACTGAGCTATACGTTCTTTAAGAATGAAGCACGGAAGGGATTGTTATTATGACATATTATAATAAATGATAAACTTATATAATATGAGTACTTTATGTTACATGCAATTTCTGACTCCAGTAGTATATGTCATATTATGTTACCATATATATATGTCTGCTTACATTTCTGTGTTGCATTATAAATGTCATGTATGACAGTAATTACATACATATATAGCATACACGTTATAATAACACTATAAACCGGTTACACTTTCGTATATATAAACGTTTGATATTGATGTCGATGTATCTAAAATAGAAAAAGAAAACGGAATAAGTGTTCATAAAAGATATTACATCATTTACATGTTTATTAATAATCTCAGTCATATATTAACGGGTAAGAATTAATCTGATTCATATAACTGGCAAGACGAAGCTAGTTTAATTAGAGCAAATGGTAAATTTATTTTCTGATATATGGCAATACTAGATATTGACCAAACATATAAGTAATGTGTGTGTGTTTATTATATTGTCACCCTTTTTGAAAGGACAAGCAATTACTGACATATGAGACACCTTTTTTATGAACATAAGTACTTCCAGATTCCTATGCTAGTAGGCCAGGCGACAGGCTGGTAGGTAATCGGTAACCATAACTTAACTAGCTGACGGCTCACAAACCGGCCATATCAGAAGGAACTACAGCCGATGTTCGTATCTTCAATTTCCCGATCCGTAGACACACGCCTTAAGCAATCGCACACGGAGGCATATAAGCGTATGTACTATATTGACATAAACTGTGCGTTTGTTTGTTTTTGGGGTTTGAAGTGGCAGAAACAGCGTATGTCATACAGAGACTCTCTAGCTATTATTGGTGGATGCAGACCCCGGCTGTCCTTCCGATAAGTATTGCATGTACGGACGGTACCCGGGTAGAACATACGACCTACCACAAGCAACCTGGATAGCTCCCACACATGAACTAATTCAACATCCCAGTATGATTCGAACATAGAGCGGTGACATGCAAATGATTTGAAGTCATTAACGGTAACCACTTTGCCACGGAGGCCATTTAATTGACATAAATATGTCATGTGCTATGGTCAATATGGGTTAAACACTATTTTCTATTATTAAGCATCTTATTTGTGCCAGTTGATAACTTTAATAGTTCTTCTAATCGATATTACAGTACTTGAGTTGTTTGTTTTCAACATATTTGTTTTGCCAATGGGTAAACATCTCGTACATCCTAGAAGCCAATACCCATTAACAAGGAAAAACAACTAATTTACCTAAGGTTTTATGCACAATTTCTATTTAGTTCCCATATATAAGAAAATAAGGTAACAAATTCCTCATTGCCTCAGCCAACCAACTTAGGTATTTCAAAAACATAACCATTACTTTGTATTGACCGAATGAGATAATGATTGCTTGTACTGTAGCCGCGTTTGTCATTGTCATTGCATTGACTAGGGAATCAAACTGCAAGTATGTGTCTACGTATCCAGGTACATATAATATTATATAGTTTTACATAATAATTTTATATACAGTCTATTGTTATGAATATCTTGTATATATTGTTATATATTACAAGATTATGTCACAGATAGCATATATATAATGATAATGATACGTAATTCTTTCCTGCAGGACTGAATAATTGACCCATTCTTGTTACTGTATATGCTACATATCTCAGTTATATCAGTATTAGCACGTAAGACCAAGTACCTTGACGATCATCCAGTGTATCGTAAATTGGGACTTCCTATGGTGCACCAGAATAATCTGGTGTCGTGCATTCATTCTTCCTTTCAGTTCTAAAATATGAATAAAACGTATTTTGCATGTCTAAACTGTTATCAATGGTGTTGTTTATATTTGTTTATAGCAATAGTTCATGTAAGTCATGTTTATGACAATATCGCATGTAAGTCGTGTTTATAACAATATTACATGTGATTCGTGTTTATGACAATAGTGCATGTAAATCGTGTTGATGACCATATTGCATGTAAGTCGTGTTTATAACTATATATTATCACATGTAAGTCGTGTTTATCACAATATCGTATACTTACCTAAAACATATTTAAAGTACTTAGTGTATAGATTTGTTTTAATTATATCTGTGCTCATCTGTTATTGAATACTTAGTTCACCTTTTACTAGTTCTATATTTCCACACTATGATACCAATGGATACTGCACACGCCAACGATACAGCAACTCCAACGGAAGCGCCTATGATTGCAGATGTCACGTTGATAGTACTGCCAGATTCATTCTCTCCAGTATCACCCGTACTTTTCTGCTCGGTGTTTCCAGTGTCAATGTGTTCTGAATAAGATACATAGCAATACATATTATGTCGTCCTATGTATATGAGTTAGTATTTATTTCTTACAAGTTATTAGTTAAATCGTCCAGGAGACCTCATTCCTGGTGGAATCCATCGCGGATACCTCATTCCTGGTGGAATCCATCGCCACGAGGGAGAGAGAAGATGCTATGTGGAATTTAAGTATCTTGCTGAAGAGCACACTCGTATCGGCTACAGTTGGACGTTTTATGTGTGTGCTTGGTGGCTGGTGGTTAAAAGCAGCTTAACCACTGATACCATGATTTACCGTTCTTATGTACAAGTACATTTATAAAAGTTTGCTTTCTGTTAATAAATGACGTAATGTATCTCAATTTTGTTTCCTTAATGTATCTGCAAATATGCCAACAAACATGTGCAATGCTTTATGTTCAAGTTAGGTTAGCTGATTGCAACGTATTAAAATCCAGTGGTGAACTGGAAATTCCATTTAATTAGGCCTACATATTCAACTTGGAAGAAATTTCAAACTTTGTATATAAAAAGTCATCATTTCGCTTTGCATGCACGTTCCGCGACCATTCTTTTTGTTGATTATTCCATATATGAATTCGTGGTTTAGTTCTTATTATTAGTGAGAGATACCTACCTCCTTCTAACAGTGTAATTTCACACAACGTTAGTATACCTGGTCTCCTAATTGTTACATATCTTGTTAGAGTGTCGGGCAGCGTGATGATATATGTATTATCGACACGGATACTGTTATCATCAATGTATACAGCAGGAAGGTTGTGATCTGTGTTATTACTGAGATACATCTGAAATCCTTGTAGTATCTGAGATATGCTTACTGTAATTAAACAAATCCTGTTTTAATTATGTCAATGAAAGCGAAATACACACATGGTAATGCATATTAAATTGATTCACAGGTGTGAGCGTATTTCAATTGTATTCTCATAATTGTTCATGCAAGTGTGGACAGGTTAGTGAATTATAGATGTTGCTTTTTAATACTTTTTAATACAATTAGCGAATTACTGTTATGGTACATTGTACCTTGATTATTTCCGTAAATTGTCACTGCCTTGATAGGAAAGATGCTTCCTAAATCAAGTCTCCACCAGGACACTTCAGCATTCATTGTTACACTACAGCACTGACATTTAGTTGGATCCGGACCTTCTCGACCATCTAGGGCAAGATCAGAGGACCAGTTATGAGCTACGGAAGACATCTGTGTTGTAACCTGTCCGTATGCGAGGCGGATGAGAGTTGTATCTGAATATAAAAGGTAAAAGAAATGTACATACGTAATAGAATTGAAAAGTTAAATAAGTGATCAAACAAAGCTTTAAGACTAGAACCGTTTCTTTCACGATTATTGGGGGCATGAACATCGACACGAGTGTTAAAGCTCGCGGGAATAGATTATGCTCTGACGTCACGTTATCCTCTATTCAGGCATGTACTGTTTTCAAATTCTGTTCGAAATCCATTGTAACAGAAAATGAATTATCTCTACTGGCAATATTGCCGTAAAACCGATGTATATACTGGTATCAAAAGCATAACTATCATTCAGTCATGCACAATCTCGCCCGTACATGCACTATACTGTGTTGAGGTAGTCTGGGTCGTTCTCGGTTACACGTTAACCCACCACATAAACAAACATCAAACATCTATGTAATTACTTTATCAGCACTAATGGTCGTATCTGTTGTGAGTAGTTAACAATTTCCCATTTGCCTTTAGCAACATGTAAATATAACAAGCGTTTTTATTGCAACTCGTTGAGCGTACGGACATATTTGCATAGTATCATGTATAATAAGTGCACGTCATGCCTTCAGGTAAAGACACAGTTGTGTTTGTTCTAAGATGTGCTATGTAGGGACAAACAAGCTACACTTGCTAAATAACGCTTTTCAGGTGTTACATCCAATATATATTTAGGGGGTTTCGGAAATCGTTGTATTTTAATTGTACTGCTTTCGTTAATATACATGATACAGATAAAATCATTAGTAGTCATCAAACAATGATATATTGCTACGGATTGGACACAAGTGAGGCGGGGACAGAAAGTATTAGCAATTGGCATGGGGTCACGGTTGTATCATCAGAGGGCATAGCAAGAACGAAAACATAATATAAAAGTTCACTTTCGACCAGTATAATATGAAGAATAGTTCACAATACATACCTCTATATTATTCTATATTAAAGCACCGGAAAACTGTGCCTCCAAACGTAAAATATATATGACGTCATCAACTTACATATTACATAATCTGTCACTTAGATTCAAAGCTCGATGCTTTAGCAGAAATGTTACACATGTACACATCTTTGCTGGGTCAGCATATTTACAAAATTATATCGAGGTGAGTGCAATATTTTAGCAGAACTGATACACATGTACACATCTTTGCAGGGTCAGCATATTTACAAAATTATATCGCGATGAGTGCATTGTTAACAGAAATGTTACACATGTACACATCTTTGCTGGGTCAGCATATTTACAAAATTATACCGAGGTGAGTGCAATGTTTTAGCAGAAATGATGCACATGTACACATCTTTGCTGGGTCGGCATATTTACAAAATTATATCGAGGTGAGTGCAATGCGGTATATATGTTCGCCAGCTTGTACAATTGCAAGTTTAATTCTAAGGAAGACCACTTTCTGAAGTCAACTCACACACATTCATACAAAATGGATGTATTTCGTTCTCTATGGTTTGAGTGGGCCAGTACGACAGTTGGAGATTGGTTCGATACATGGCTTTATGGTCGTTCATGGATGAACGTTGTTAACATTTTGGGACACGACATGTCTCATTTGAACTGTGAAAAACGCAATTTTGTATAGAAAGTAATATTGTTAAAATTAATATTGTATTTGATGTGTCTATATCAACTGTCGTAACTAGAAATTAACAACCTAATACAACGCTAAAATTGCAGCTAGGATTAGGAATGCTTTAAGATAGGCTAAGAATAATTTTAATATTCATTAATGACTTATTACAAAACTATGACGCACTGCCCTATATATACGTATATCTTTAGCGTTTCCGATATATTGTGCATTACTAGAGTTCTGTAACTGACACCCAGGGTCACATCGACAAACTTCACTTTCCAGACTCCTTGGTATAGTGCGATCCATTGAAACAATGACAATGGTATTGGCAGTCGGGTCCATATATTCCTTCACTACATGCTGAAATATCGATCTATTATAAGAGTACATAATAATTATGTATTGGTTGATTCCTATCCAGATATACGTATTATCATTGTATGGCGGTGACATCATATATCATTTACGTTAGTGCGCATGTCATAGACTTCGGGACACTTATACAGAGCTTCACCATTAACAAAAATGAATATAAATTATTTCGTTTCTATGTATTCTATTCTCTGCGCATCTGCTGCTGTGTATTCTAAGCGAATGTACAGAAATGCACATGCTACTAATATAAGTATGTACCATTAGTACACGATACTCCTTGGTATCTCGGATCACACTGTGGTGTGTCACATTTACCGTCGTCATGTGAAATATTCAGACAATGACACGTTGTGTTACACCCCGCTCTAAGCATATGTTCACTGCAAACTGAAGAACAGTGTTATGGTACCTATCGATTGCAAGGAATGGAATTGTTGCGTCATTTGAAACTTCATTTCGTATGTAAGTACGACATAAATATACAGATATGTCCTTACATTGTTGACAATTTGTCATATTTTCAAAGATGATTTAATAAATTGCATCATAGTTAATGTACTGACATTATATACTACGTATATTACACTGAACTAGTTTACTTTGTATATATGTTTTAAAGCACTGAGTCGGAGAGCATACATATATGACATAAACACATGGGTAACTGAATGTTTCTATGGTGATTATTTCTTATTCCTGGTCTAGTTGAAGTTGATATCCAGAGGCAGCTTCTGCTTTTTATCCAGGGTGACAAGTCCTGTGATGATGCCTCTTGCGGAAGATGTGTCTTGTTTAGGTCCACATTCTCACTGTTGGGCAGTCAACAACAGCATATAAACTGACAATGCAGTTCGTCACCAGGGCGTCGTATGATGCTTCCCTGTCTGCACACGGTGTTCATTTTGATGGATCAATTGCAGGACGATCCAGAGGCCTTCATGCTCGCGACACTAAAATATGACTCCGTGGCCGATTGGTTATGGTCGATGTCTTGAAATAACATGTACCTCATTAGTGTAGGTTCAAATCCACATTTGTTCAAGAGACGAAGCTATCCATCCATCCATCCGATTACGGCAAATGGTTATACTCGGGTTCCAATATGAAATCACTTAATTAATTATATTTTTATTAATTGACTATTCAATATATTCACTCTTTTTTGTGTGAAAGATTCTAACTAGCAAACATTAACTATTGATATGCAATAAAATAAGATTAAACTAAACTATTGTTTTCTATTTGTCATTTGCAACATGCGATATACAACCATAGTTTGTAGATCGGTCTGTAGCTATACAGTCTGGCTATAGCTATGTAAATGGCGCTATAAAGATATTGACATGCAAATTATATTAACATTACACTAATTGAATATAGTCGATACTTACGTTTTTCATATAATTTAAACTCACAAAGAACGAGGATATTTTGGTGAAGTTTTATAATGAAATACTGTGCGATGATTGGTTGTAAGTGTTGGATGAAGTGGGAGTTGTCGTTGGTGATTGTGGGTACTGTATACACCACTACTCCATTAGTATGGTTGCCAGCCAATGATGCATTGCCAGCATAGATAACAGCATCTTGTAACTGTCCCGGCTGTCCTGCCAAATGGTAATATATAAAATCAATGTCATATCAAGCGAATACAAAATCAACATTCCTACCTTAAATGCATCAATGTGATATAACAAATACACAATTTATTTAAAATAACTTAGTAAGTGGGTTGAGTAAGCTAAGCTTTTAGCTAACTTGAGAGAAAACTACATACATAGCATAACGAGGAAGCTAACTGTCTCCTTACTCTGTGATACATGTACATATAGCAAACGATATATGTAGGACTACACACTAAGCACATGCAACGTATATTGCCTACCAAGACCAGGCCTCCAATCACTATTGGAATTGACTGGTGATTACCAAAATAATCCGAAATGTAGATACATGTGTGTGATTACTGAAATAAAGAATCAATGAACTCACAACTGGTCATAGTAGATTACAAGAATACTATTAATAAGATGAGAACATAAAGAGATCACATTTAAACATGCTACATTACCAAACCACATTAGTTAATTCCAATGGTGTAAGTGTAGTGGTAGTACATCATACCTGACGCGCGACCAAATACTTCCACGGCACCTATAAGGTACTTGCTTCCCAGATACATCTGCCACCATGAAGGTATGTCCCCATCAGTAACACTGTAGCATTTACAAGCATCTATATCATAATTGTCTACTCCATCTATAGCTTTTGCAGAATTGTAATCCTGGTTGTTTTTGAATATGCTAGACTGACTGCTGGTGGAATTCTTCAAGCGGCGGATGATATTTAAATCTGAAATAATTACGATTTAAACAAAGTATTATCACTTGTTTGTTCGTATAAATATGGTCAGTGTTTCATAGATTTAGTAGTCACATAAACGTTTAACTCTACCTCATGTAGTCATATATGCGGGGCCTCCTTGGCGGAGGAAATATGGTCGTTGATTTCAAATCACTTGCCCCTGACCGTTGTTGGTTCGAATCCCACTGGAATCCCATGAAGGTGTCGAATTCTTTCATGTGAGGAATATATCCAACTAGCTTGCGGAAGATTGATGGTTCTAGCCGTGCGCCCGTCCGTGCCTGTAATACTGCGCATAAAGGCACCCGGGATCTTCATCCACAAATAATAAATCGCGATATGTCGATATAACATGTCATTAGGCAAAGCGTTAATCGGTTGTTATTGTGGTGTGTGCTTGTAAATAGCAACCGATATGTGTAGACGATATAAGTTTAGACTATTTATTACCAAGTTTGTAATAATTAAATCGGATAAACCTTATACCATTATGGAATATTACAATCTATTTTCCCCATTGCTATTGACAACTCACTATCCACGCAGGATTCCTTTTCCTTGCCTTATCCTGGCCTATTCCATTTTTATATTCCAAGATACCATTTAGGTGTTAATAAACACCCAAACTTACTTCTAGTTCTCCATGAAGCATGGTATTTGCTTCCTGAAATACAAATAGTTCACACCCGAAACGGAACTTGTACTTATCCTATTGTTATGCACCAATGGTCCAACATCTGACTCCCCCGCGTCCACCTTGTCCACATAGGAAGCATATCCCTGGACGCTACTTCTGAATATGGTGGCATTTAACTTGCTCGCATTTATTGTTATGCACCAATGGTCCAACTTCTGACTCCCCCGCGTCCATCTTGTGCACATAGGAAGCATATCCCTGGATGCTACTTCTGAATAATTTAACTTTCTCGCATTTATTGTCATTTCTGACGTGCCCTGACTTCGGCCATGATTATACATTTCCTGACTGTAGGGTTGGTCTCATACTCTGATGCCACACACCAATCCAACTCTACCGAATGTGGAGGTCGTGATAGCTATTGTCATTCCTTCAGCATATCTTTAGCTGAAAACATTTATCATCAAATAAACCGTAGGAAATAAACCTGTACACATGTATAAATACTTAATCCACTGTCGCTATTGTATTAGTAAACTATCAGGTATACATTTACCTGTATATAACACTTATCTATACATATCTGACCAGACGTACACTACACTGCTGATTGTATTTGAAACATAGGGGTGGGGATGAAATCCTTCAATACTATATTATTTTGCAGTTTCTAAGTTGTCCTATAGGTTAGGGCTGATTCTAACTCAGCTGCATTGTATATCACTTAGAAATGAACGTAAATTACTCTTCATTACTTTTCTTTATAATTTCCGAATGTCATACATATTTACTGAACATTGAACTTATCTGTTTTATCAATCCATTGATACTATCCACAATAGTCCTTATTTGTCCGTCGGTATAACCCATTGGACCATGCGTTCTACCATGTGTTCCAGTTCCGTACTCGTCATCTTGAATTGATGAATAGCGAAATTGCTAGCGAAACGATCGACACCAAGCATAGAACTGGCGATCAATTGAACCATATCACATGACCAAGCACGCACTCACAGTCATGTGATCCTCTTTATATGCACCAATAATTCGCGCACACAAATGTGTGCCAAGTATTGTTAAGACATACTTTGTGAGCTATACTAACATAACGCACATAACTTTACTTCACCGGGATTAACATTTACGGGATTTACTTCATGTATAGGATTTACTTGTGTAACATAATATTACATTAATCTAAAACACACTATATTTATTTCACTAAGAAACGTCAGACATTCATTGGAAAATATAAACTTTATGAAAATATAACCATCATTCAATACACATACTATTGTAAGAACTACATCCTTCATCTAGTATAAAACAGTCATAAATAAACAAAGCTATTAAATGAATTTAAATGAAAAACATATTACCTGTAATGCATGTATGTAATCAGCTCAGAAGAATTGACACCATTATATTGTTTTATCATGTCTGCTATTGTTAAAGATTTATCACTGATCAGTTACATCATGAACTACCGGGGTTTAAATCGTCTGTGTTGAAATATATTGCTGTCAATAAGGATTGTGTATGTCTTCTTAAAACATCTAAATGTTCAATAATCACTATTAGCCTTGATATAAACCTCCATGTAAAAAGACGTCCTTGCATATGACATTCTACATAAGTCCGCCTCCGTTGTCGAGGGGTTAAGGTCGCTGAGTTGTATACCACTGCAACCAATTGTAAAGGGTTCGAGCCCCGCTCAGACCATGTCGCTTATATAAAACAATTGGCAGTTTCTTACGGAGGTTGGTCCACCAAGCACTGATTAACCGCTGGAGTCTATCTAGGAAACTTGCTGGGCAACCTGTAGCGATGTTAAATAAACTTAAGCATGTTACAGGTATGCAACTGATGTAACCCTTTACATCACATCTGTTGATTACATTTAATATATTCCTGTAACATCCTACTTATCCAATCAAACTACAGTCCAAATGTCGAATTCCGTGGGACCGAGAAAAATACTTCGATATAACCGAAGTTTGACTCGATATAAACGGAGCCAGTTATATGTAAAATGATAGTGTCTGAAACGGGACTTGGTTCGACTTTGAGATAACAAGATAATTCATCATAACCGACTTTGACATAACGGATGTAGAATGTACCTTTTATCGTTCCTATGGAATTTCTATCTGTTTTAATGCACAGCAAATGCTGATAACAAATGTAGCAGTACGTGGCAAGTAATATATGCAGTGGTATGTGGTAACATGAATATATACTCCGTAATGAATACGGTATATTTCTTGTAATCATTGTGTTGTCAGTTTGTTCCTCGCCAGTTGTGGTATCCTTAGGGAAGTTATATGTCACAATGTCTCCTCTCACCCTCTCGGCGATGACTATCTTCAGGAATGAAGCATCGAGAACATACAGTTGTAAGAACGTGCTTCCCTATCGCAGTCAACGACAACCCTGTTATGACTTCAGTTTACTTCACATTTCAAAAATATATAATCGTAAAATAAGTGTGAATGTCGTCACCAACGGGTTTTCGCATATGATATATATGGCTTATTCAGCAGCAAGTTGACACGTTTCAGAAGCCAACTTGAATAAGGAGTTATCTGGCATTTGATTAAGCATATTCATTTTTCATATTATACAATCTCCCACTTCTCCCCATGCTTTAATATGACCAGCAATTCAATACGGCCCAATTAATAGTGTCGGTGTTAATATATATTTATTTGACTGACCAGGTAAAATATATCGACTAAGGGTTATACAGTGTATGAAACAACTACATATTAGTAGATACATGGACAATAGTTACCCAACAACAGTTGTCTGATGGTTAGACAGTGTATGAAACAAACCCATATTAGTAGATACAATATGAACTATTGTTCTCCATCAACATTTGTCTGTTTTGAGGGTACATAGTCCCAACAAGAGCGTATTTGATATGGCGATTATCCAGTTATTACTGTGGAGGAATATCAGGGTGCGACCCGGGGTTCCCCAATCGTTCAGGCACGGACGGACTCCTGTGTAGAACCACAAGCAGTACGCAAACCAGTTGGAAAGCACCCACACATGATTAGATTCGAAACCCCAGTGGGATTCGAGCGTACATAGGTGAGAGGCAAGTGAATTGAAGTCAACAACATTAACCAATCGGCCGCAGAGACCTCCGTTACGAAGTATAAGAGTGGCAAGATGAAGGATATAGTATTGGTATTGTATGCATGGCGTCCTCTCGTTACCAAGGACACCGATCTGTTGTGAAATGTGCTGGGAACATATAGTTTACGTATAAATAGCATTGTTACTACATTCTTCCGATAACATTCTTTCAGATGGAACTTTAAACCTAGGTCTCGTGTCGGTGTTTTACACCGTGCACGTAAAAGAACCAGCGGAGACTCTGGAATGGGTCTCTGTCTGTATCAGTGCACTATCATCCAAGGATACGAGACGACACGAGACCTCGGTTTAAAGTCCCATCTGAAAGACTGTTAATTTTATTAGTGTCAGACGGGGCATCGAACATGTGATCCCTGGATTGATGAGTGGATGAGATGACTATAATGTGAAGTTTTATGAATTGTAAGCCAATCAAACAATGCATTGTATTCCAATTATATCACAATTTATGTAAATTTATTGGAATAAATACTGTTTAAACCAAACGATGCATTGTATTGCTTTACAATCGTTGAATACATGTAACGGGATTAAATACCTGGATGCCAGCATATGTAGACAAGTCTTTTTACATTCTGACTTAATTGAATATTAAACATTTAAATTATTTAACAAAGAGTCTCGATCAAAATTTACAATACTATATTTCACTAAGCATGATTTGAACCCGGTAGTTCATGATGTTGCTGAAGCATGACAGAGAACGTGTTAACAAGCATATAGAAGAAAAGTTGACGCGTAATGTCCCTACCCAACATTACTCTCCGATGTATTTACGGAACAACTGGTATGGTTTTCTAACTTTCATACGTCTTAGCTGATTACGTTTCTTACAGGTAACATTTTATTTTAAATTGATTGTTGAGCCGTGCTTATATATAATGTTCAACTGCTTAATATTCATTGCTATTATATATATTTAAAACACGGTCGTGACGTCATACCTTTGTACTTGAAGTCCATTATTATTAATATTGGACTGCTGTCAAACGGCCATAGTATTATATTCAATCCGCGTAAATGTACGAAATTAACAATTTTAAGTATGTGTTTTAAGCAAGATATAAGCCTCAAACGGATCCAATATGTAAACTATTGATACTGTCTTCGACGCTACGCGCCTCACACAGTCCAATATGTTACATATTGGATCGTTTTCGGCTTATATCCTCTACTTATTTTCCTCCATCAGGAGAGCAATATTCTACATACAACAATACAACTTTAGTAAACAATGAGTGAGTGTTTTACGTTTATTTATCGTCGCTACCGGTTGCCCATATGAGTAACGCCTCCGAATAGATTAGTCATTTTAGATTTTTGGAGGATAGTGCAATGATACAGACTGAGACCCATTCCAGAATCTCCTCTGATTCATTTAGGTGCACGGTGTACAGCACCGACACAATATCTCGGTTTAAAGTCCCATCTGAGAAACTGTTAATTTTATTATGGCTCGAACCCTGTACCATCGACGCCATAATCATTCTATATTACCACTGCATCAACAAGATGCAACAAAAAACACAAAGAAATACTATGTAATATGTAAACACTATCATCCAAATGTTGTTGATATGTTTCTATGTAAACAATGTATAAAGGTATCATGGTCTTATAATGGTGTAATATGTGAATACTAATATTATTCTGCGCAAACTCAATTTATTAGTTTATACAAATTTATTTTAGCTCGAATGCGAAACAAGTTCTTACAACTTATATAAATCTCTCTAATTCCTGATGGAATCAATCGCCGTGAGATGGACAATATACGAGAAAAGACGCAACGTGGACGTTAAATGCCTTGCCTAAGGGCACACTCGTATCGGCTCCAGCTGGGCTTGAACTCCGGACCTTTCGCACCTGAAGCAGCACGCACTACTACGGCGCTATCACGATTTCCATATTGTATTCAAAACGGAAATATTAATCACGATGGGAGATTCCCTACTGAATCCTTCGGACATGTTTTATTTGTAAATCGCGCAGAATTATCAAATGTTGATCACATTAAATTGAAAAAGAAATGTGCTTATATCAAAAGAAAGCCATGTACACATTCCGTCAATGCCAACTACAGCTAGGAAGTTTAAATGTCTGCGGACTGAACAGTAGGTGCAACTATCCTGCATTTATAAAACTTAGGAAAAACGAGAAAATATTAGATTTATACTTCCTCCAACATCACATATGTCTCGAAGTTCATTTATGTAAACTTCAAAGTTAAGGTCTACCCCCAATTAGTTGTTTCTAGAATGACCCGTCATTCCAAACATCCACAACCATTGTAAAGGAATACAAACAATTGAATAGGAATGAATATGTCTGTCTCCAATATGGAGACAGACGGTTTATTTTGAAACAAGATAAACTGATAAGCAAAAGGTGTAAAAATGAATGCACCGTAACAATGACAAAATTAGATTTATCCGATCTTGGCTATACATTTTATAATAAGGCTTATTATATATATGTGAACATATGGTGCATTGTGTTATTTTTGTGTGAACAATTTAATATTTGTCAACATGTAGGCATTTTAGTATCAAATTGTGAATGCACTTTCTGGTTGAAACGTTAATGTATCTTCTGATGAATATATCTGGGTTTCATTTGTGAGAAGCGAGTGTGCTAACTACTGTGCTAATTGGACAGCCATAGGCAACTCTACGGATAAGTGTACATTGTAAACGGGCGCATAGGCAAATGTACGGATAGGTGTACATTGTAAACGGGCGCATAAGAAATTCTACGGATATATGAACATTTTAAATGGGCGCATAGGCAAATCTACGGATACATGCACATTGTAAACGGGCGCATAGGCAAATCTACCGATATATATACATTGTAAACGGGCGCATATGAAAATGTACGGATATATGTACATTGTAAACGGGCGCATAGGCAAATCTACGGATATATGTACATTGTAAACGGGCGTATAAGCAAATCTACGGATAGGTGTACATTGTAAACGGGCGCATAGGCAAATCTACGTATAGGTGTACATTGTAAACGGGCTCACATGCAACTCTACGGATAGGTGTACATTGTAAACGGGCGTATAGGAAAATCTACGGATAGGTGTACACTATAAACGGGCGCATAGGCAAATCTATGGATAAGTGTACATTGTAAACGGGAACATAGGCAACTCTACGGATAGGTGTACACTATAAACGGGGGCATAGGCAAATCAATGGATAGGTGTACATTGTAAACGGGCGCATAGGCAACTCTATGGATAGGTGTACATTCAGAGGCACTTCCGTTATAGACTATGTAATCGCGACATTGTAAACGGGCGCATTGTCAGTTCTACGGACAAATGTACAATCATAGATAATAATAATAATAATAATAATAATAATAATGAAAAGACTTAAAATCTTAATCTACCATGAGGCGCTCAGCATAATCATACATCAAATGCAATGACAAGCTTATGGCAGTGCGACCGGGTTCGATCCTCTGACCTGGAAGTATGTGAGATGGTACGGTGGTCGCCTATCATCACTGATGGTCACGGGTTCGAGCCCCGCTCAGACCGTGTCTCATTTATATGAAAAAGATGGCAGTTTCATATGGAGGTTGGTGCACCCAAGTACTGGTTAACCGCTGGAGCCTGCCCAGGCGATATAGCCCAAAATGGTGCTGATGCAGGCGTAAAACCCGAAATATAAAATATATAAATATAACGATGGTCGCCAGATCTGACAGCTTGGTTTTCTCCGGGTATTTCGGTTTCCTCCCACACGAATGACTACATATCCGAGCCCACGAGAACGATTAATATAAGTTGTTAGATCCTGCTTCGCAATCATTGTAAAATAAATAAAGTTTAAACTTTAAATGACTGTTCTAAATTGTTTCTAATTATTGAGGTCGGATCCCCTATTTTGGACGACCCTTTCCCTAGATATCAGATATCCTGTTAAATTATCTGAACCGTCATGTAAACTATTACTTATCAATGTAATAAATGCAGATATTAATGAACTTTCGGAACAGATCATATTAGGTAAATGAATTTGTATGTATTACTGATCATAAAACCATGCAATGGTCGTCAGTTTAACAAAGCGAGACGAAGATACACCACTGAATGGAGAAATTATAATGTACTTACAAATGACATATATACACGATTATTAAACCGAGCAGGTAAAGTATACAAGCATAACATCAATACGTATATCCTTAAACATAGAACGAGAAATGAACGAACAACACGGGAAATACATTATATTCAGCCTAAAGCATTTTGGAAATTTTTAAATAAATTTAACACTCAGCCTGCGCCAAAAGAAAAAGAATATTGCCAAATACTGAGGAATTTTATCAACACTTTATAAACATGAAATCTAAACTAGCTATCATATTTTTAATTTTAATTTTTTATTCAAATATTAACCTTGAACATAGTGATATCCTACCACAATGGCATATATAATGAGAATGTGCACATACGACGTTATATGTAGTCCAGTGGTAACACGTTGGACTGGTAATCCAGGGATCGCAGGTTCGATCCCCCGTCTGACCCTAATAAAATTAACAGTCTTTCAGATGGGACGTTAAACCGAGGTCTCGTGTCGGTGATTTACACCGTGCACGTAAAAGAACCAGGGGAGATTCTGGCATTGGTCTCTCTCTGTATCATGCACTATCCTCTAACATCTAAAATAACTAATCTCTTCAGGAGGCGTCGCTCATATTGGCAACCGGTAGCGACGATGAATAAACGTAAAACACACACACGACGTTATGATTCCAATTTATTAGCACGCTGGACTTGTAATCCATGGATCGCAGGTTCGGTCTCCCGTATGACCTTAATAAAATTAACAGTCTTTCAGATTGGACGTTAAACCGAGGTCTCATGTCGGTGCTTTACACCGTACTGTGCACGTAAAGGAATCTGAGGAAACTCAGGAATGGGTCTCTGTCTGTATCATTGCACTATCCTCCAAAATCTAAAATGACTAATCTCTTCAAGAGGCGTCGCTCATATGGGCAACCGGTATCGACAATAAATAAACGTAAAACACACGCACTCACGCACTCACGCACACACGTTTCCGATAATGAATGAAACGCACTTCTGAAATTTCCAAATAACTTTCGAAAATCGTATTAAAGGTAGACGCCTCTGACGTTATTTGACGGATATATAGTCCAGTGGTAACACGCTGGACTGGTAATCCAGGGATCGCAGGTTCGATCCCCCGTCTGACCCTAATAAAATTAACAGTCTTTCAGATGGGGACGTTAAACCGAGGTCTCGTGTCGGTGCTTTACACCGTGCACGTAAAAGAACCAGAGGAGACTCTGGAATGGGTCTCTCTCTTTATCATTGCACTATCCTCCAAAAATCTAAAATGACTAATCTCTTCAGGAGGCGTCGCTCATATGGGCAACCGGTAGCGACGATAAATAAACGTAAAACACACACGCTATTTGAATTGACTTCCTGTTTTAATTTTTTTTTTATTGATACGCATGAACTTTATAAGTGTTCTTATGTGTGTACGCAATTATAGTAAACCTACTGTGCATGATGTATTTATATCCTAGCTATGTATACTATCTGTAGTCATGACAGTAGAAACGGATGCGGATATCTATATCATATCTTAGTTCAATATTAAATGATGTTTGAACATATATACAATGTATTACAATAGTTTAATGCTCGTAAAACTTCCCTTATGTTAAATGTTTGTAAGTGGGCTGTTCATGGATGGTTTGGTACAGTGTATGCTTTACATGTTAATAGTGTATGCAGATCGTCTTACCGTTCTCTTTAGTTTATACAAATTTATTTTAACTCGATTGTGAAACAAGTTCTTAAAACTTATATTAATCACTCTCGAGGCCTCATTCCTGATGGAATCCAGCGCCACGAGCGTGTGAGAGAGAGAGAGCAACATGGAATTTAAATGCCTTGCCTAAGAGCATAATAGTAACGCCCCTGAAACGAACACGCTACCATTGCTCTGTCACGACTGAATACTTGAATAGCCCATTTAGTTTAAACATTATTTATTTCAGTATTTGTACATGTAATCAAGAAATGAACATTTTACATATAATTTAACAACAGTAAACTGAACGGGATTAGAACGAAAGAAAACGTATATAGTTCTTCTCCCTATCAATTGATTGATATACAATAGGCAGGAAAATAATATATAATATAACAATGCAAATACGTGACATTTATTCTAGGTATTTGCTAAAGAATTTCAGAACGTAATGTATTAGTGAGTCAATAGTTTTGGATGTAAAAAAGAAATTAGTTAATATTTAAAGGAATATATGAAGAAAGTTAAAGAACATGAACTATCAAATCGGAGCACATGAAGAAAAAGAGATTAGTATAGAGAAAAGTGGTTGAATATGGTCGGTTGTTGTGTCAATAACGACAGCATTCAGATTGGAATCCGCCATAATAGCCCATTTGAAAACACATAGCATGTCTTCATTGGATGAGAGTCTATTTGGAAAAGTAACTGTCTGTTGTCGGTGCTTGGTGTGATGTGTATATACTATGATATTGTGTTGTACACACATCTAGGATTGATGATGTCATTTCATTTCTATATTGGATAATTTTGTGTTGTGTTCCCTTTTGTTTGTATCGAACAGAACAGAACAGAACATCTCTTTTCTTTCACTCAATACATGTACAGAACATGCACATATGAGGCATTTACAATAAACAAGACATACAAAGGAGGCTACAAAACAAAAGCACAACACAGAATATATCAATTGTCAAAGTGAATAAATATTTCCAATAGTATTTTTAGATATAGACACAAATATCACAAATTTGGAAAAAGAGTATACCTGTTACATTCTTGTATGTAACATTATTATCATAATAAACTTACATAATTTCTGAAATTCTGAACTATTTTTGGTGCAAATTAATTTCTCCAATTTAAACATATTTGGGCGTCGAAAATACATCGGTTTAATATATTGTCTTCTTTCATTTGTAAATTGTTCACATTCAAACAAATAGTGAAATTCATCCCCAATTCTGTTTCTACAAGAGTTACATGTTCTTTCATTTATTGGTGTTCTTGACCAGTTTCCTGTTTCTATTGGTAATCGATGGTTTCTTGTTCTAAATTTAATTAGGTTATACAGTGTGGAGTTTTGTAATTTTGATAAGTAAGGTTCAATTCCAAAAGATCTTTTAAACACTCGATAAAACGTACTATTACTAGAGTTGTCTACCATGGTGTACCAATTATTTAATTGCCCTATTTCCGGACACCACCTGTTTTCAAGTATGTTTGCAAATGATAGCATCACTACCAGTAGCAGGTACTTAGATTATATGGTAGACGCTAAAACGTCAAACACAAAAATGAGCAAAAACAGATCAATATTCAACTTTTATTTCTAAAATATGTAAATGTTGATGTTTTTCATAAGTCACATACACGTGTATCCTAAACATCGCTTACACAGAGATACAATGTATATGCAAAGAAATATGTGTTTATTGTTGCAACGCGAGAAATCTAATGCTGGGCTTTACAAGGTCGCTTGTCCATCATGTGACAATGTCGCAAAAACATTTCTGGTACATAACATTTAATTGGTGTCCGAAACGTAGGTTTTTATTGGACGCCATGTTGAATTCACATGTGAATGGAATTGGGGTTTTTATTTTATAAAAAGCCATGCAATCTGACTTTAGTCAAGCGTATTAAATGCAAGACTGATCACTTTACATAGTAATATTATTTTATCTACTATGATAGTTATTGACAGTCAACCATTAACTGTCCGAATACCGATACGCCCATGGTATGTTTAACAGCATTGCGCATGCGTAGTAATGTCGTTGTATGTATAACTGATTATAAGCTATACATTCTTACCTTAAATAAAGTATTATATATTCTGAATTTAGCAAAAATGTAGTCGAAAGTGAAATTTATTACAAAAAAAAATCATTTGATTATTTTCATAGTATATTACGGAATTGATTTATATGTACATGTATTGTACATGACCTGTGTGCAAAGAGCAAATAAAATATTATTAAATGAAATGAAACTTGTAGTGTAATAGATTTTTCTACCGTGAACGGATTTAGTGGACAGCGTGTTGGGTTCGCGCACGTAAATGCCACTGTTTGGAGGTAAGCGGGATATTAGTTATCTCCCTTACACCATAACTTGCCATTTGTATTTGGGCATTGCTGTATCCGATTGGGTTATACGGGTATATTATATCTGTTATATGCCGCATATTATTTAAATTCATTTCATTTAACTTATTATTACATAGTTAATATTTGGTTCATTATATGTTTTAATGCAGCAATGATTTGTATTTATTATATGTAAATTTTGTGTTTGTTGCATTTGTAATCTCTATGGGGCCCCGTTTTGCTATTTATTCGTTATTTATGGATATCCATCATTCGATTTATAGATATTCATAATTCCAGGCGCCGTTTTGCTATTTATTAAGCATTAATGGATATCCATAAACAGATTATTGGATATCCATAAACAGATTATTGGATATCCATAAATATATTTTAATATTAAATGTCTTTGTTCAGAATGCTTTCTCTACATTGTGTTCAATTTAGCTTCCCAACTAAGTTTCTCACATTTTTCTCTATTATGATCAAATTCTATTCCAAGCGCTTTGATGGGGTTCGTCCATTTAATGTTACATAGTTTTCACCATATTTATCGTTTATCGATGTTCAATACATCAAATATACATAGCACATATTTGATATTTCACATAAGACATTCAAGAGAACATTACAAGAAAATTACAAGAGATATAATATAATTACAGTTAATAAAACAATCACTGTCTACTGACACAGTATTGTATTTACATAGTAAAGCAAATCGAAAATGAGTATGCAGTCAAACCTGTGTTATTGGTCACCTCAATTAAGCAGCCAACCTGTATTAAGCAGCCAGTTTCCAGATTCCCAAAATGTTGTTTTATTAGACATTTAACCTCTACTAAGCAGCTACCTGTGTGCTAAGCAGCCACATTTTGTGATTCTCTGGACTGGCTGCTTAAGACAGGTTTGACTGTACTACAGACAGTAACTGTACTACATACAGTAAATGTACAGACAGTAACTGTACTACAGACAGTAACTGTACTACAGACAGTAACTGTACAGTTCTCGGTCAAAATGTTAACGGATCTGATATACTCGGAATTGAGATATACTTTTTAACTTTTATTATTTGCAACACAATTCAACCAATATTGTTCTGATGTACACACATTATTCCAGATATCAGAGTACTACTCTAACATGGCTTCCCCTCTAACATGGCTTCCCTATCTAACATGGCTTCCCCTCTAACATGACTTCCCCCTCTAACATGGCTTCCCCTCTAACATGACTTCCCCCTCAACATGGCTCCCTAACTATATCCCATCTAACATGGCTTCCCCTCTAACATGACTTCCCTCTAACATGGCTTCCCCTCTAACATGGCTTCCCATCTAACATGGCTTCTCCATCTAACATGGCTTCCCCCTCTAACATGGCTACCCTCTAGCATGGTCTCCATCAAACATGGTTTTCCTCTAACATGGCTTCTCCATCTAACATGGCTTCCCCCCTCTACATGGCTCCCCATCTAACATGGCTTCCCCCTTTAACATGGCTTCCCAATCTAACATGGCTTCCACTCTAACAGGATTCCCACTCCAACATGGTCCCCTCTAACATGGCTTCCCCCTCTAACATGGCTCCCCCTCTAACATGGCTTCCCCCTCTAACATGGTCCCCTCTAACATGGCTTCCCTTTAAACATAGCATCCACTCTAACATGGCTTCTCATTCCAACATGGATTTCCCCTCTAACATGGCTTCCCCCTCTAACATGGCTTCCCCTCTAACATGGCGTTCCCCTCTAACATGGCTTCCCCCTCTAACATGCCCCCCCTAACATGGCTTTACCCTCTACCATGGCTTCCCCAGTGTATATGTTCTATTACTACAACCAGTTTTATATGACACCGAATTATACATATTATAAAAGTGCTTGTTTATTATAATGTCACCCCTATTTAAAGAGCCAGACATTTCTGACTTATGAGACACCTCTTTTTATGAACATCAGTACTTCCCGAATCATATGCTTGTATGCCAGGCATCAGGCAGGTAGGCAATCGGTAACCATTATTTAACTAGATGGCGATTCACCAACCGGCCATATCATAACGAACCCCTGACGAGATTCGAACCGTCGATCCCCCGCTCCGTAAGCGGACGCCTTAACCACTAGAAATAATATTTGTGTTTCAGTTATTTATTAGTGAATAAAACATTGTTCTGACGAAGGCCTTAATTATGGTGGTCATAACGACAAACCATGTTATATTCGACTGTAAATTGCGCAACTATAAATATTAATTTGATGCGAAAATGACCAACATATCATAAAAGTGCGTAAATAATGTCACAAATATGTGTTTTTACGTTTATTTATCGTCGCTACCGGTTGCCCATATGAGCGACGCCTCCTGAAGAGATTAGTTATTTTAGATTTAGGAGGATAGTGCATGATACAGACAGAGACCAATTCCAGAATCTCCTCTGGTTCTTTTACGTGCACGGTATAAAGCACCGACACGAGACCTCGGTTTAACGTCCCATCTGAAATACTGTTAATCTTATTAGGGTCAGACGGGGGATCGAACCTGCGATCCCTGGATTACCAGTCCAGCGTGTTACCACTGGACTACAGATCCGTCTGTGTAATGTCACAAAATTACAAACATGCTAGTCAAATGACGTCACGTTTGACATCACGCGCTAAACAATGTGTTCTTGCAAATCAGAATAAACACAGTAACATTCCTTCTAACCGCCTCCGTGGTCGAGTGGTTAAGGTCGCTGACTTGTATACCACTGTAACCTATCATCTCTGATGGTCACTGGTTCGAGCCCCGCTCAGACCGTGTCTCATTTATATGAAAAAGTTGGCAGTTTCTTACGGAGGTTGTTGCACCAAATACTAGTTAACCGCTGTAGCCTGCCCAGGAAAGGTGTTGTTAGGTAAACTGCCCGTCGTTCAAATGGGAAACCGGCAGCGACGTTAAATAAACTTAAATAATAAAAAACATTCCTTCCAGACAAACTGCCTAGAATGTATAATACTACACCAATCTACATATCATCAATAGTTGACGATTAGCGACAACATTGTTCAAGTTTATCAATAGTTACATTGACATGATTAAGAATGGGATAAATTAAAAAACTTAGTTAGTTCAGACAATTAGTTTCATAATCTGAGCGTTTGATCTGCTTTGTTTACAATATTTTTGGTATGAAATGAAACTTTCTTTCCAGCAGTACACTGTAATGGAACCTTCCACCACCCTCTGCTATAGTCAAGCCATACAACTGTTTAACTGATGATGCTTAGACGGAAATCCAAGTAGTCTACACCAACAACCTTTTATATGTTTAGCTTCTACACCCCCCTTGAGATAGATCATCTTGTATTAAAAGCAAACTTTAACAGTTAACATTTAACAACTTTGTCAGAACGCTCAGTTTTACAAGAATATGAGTGAAATAACATGCTTATGTAGCACATAACATAAATATACATTGTTTTCCCAATCAAAAACTAAATATATATACTGTAAATAGTAGGGTTAACTTGAACATGCAATATGTTTTTATGTAAATAACAAGGTTTATTTAGACTTGAGTGGTACATGTATGGATTAATCGATGTTCTCTTGTTTTTTTTGAGAATTACTTCTAAATTAGATACAAAGTACACATTGATAATTTAAACCAAGTAGGACTCCTATTTAAAGTAAGATAATTATTAGATTACCTATTATGATACTACACACAATTTACTATTTTTTCAACAATGTTTAATGTAATCATTAGTAACTGACAAAAAAAGATAGTAAGCTATACCAAATTGTAGATAGAACTTCTTTGTGTTAAAATCCTAAAAACATTCATTCAATCCATTCATCAAGTATTATTTTCATATGTATGTCGCTGTATTAAATCATTTTGTTTGTCTTTATGCTTGCTATATGTGTTTTACGTTTGTTTATCGTCGCTACCGGTTGCCCATATGAGCGACGCCTCCTGAAGAGATTAGTCATTTTAAATGTTGGAGGATAGTGCAAGGTTACAGACAGAGACCCATTCCAGAGTCTCCGCTGGTTCTTTTACGTGCACGGTGTAAAGCACCGACACGAGACCTCGGTTTAACGTCCCATCTGAAAGACTGTTAAATTTATTAGGGTCAGACGGGGGATCGAACCTGCGATCCCTGGATTACCAGTCCAACGTGTTTACCACTGGACTACAGATCCGTCTTGCTATATGAAATAGATGTAAGGGGTAGTGGGGATGACTCTCCGACCCCACTCTCCAATGTTGACGGGGACCAATAAATGGACTAACTTGTTTTGCTGAAATTACCAAAATAAATGATCAAGGACCTCTTGGTCTAATAGAAAGCTACGAGGAACATTTGATACCTCAACCTTACCATATCTATTATTGTACTGACTATTACCAGAACACAAATGTTGATCATCGTGACTAACTATACACTAACATGTAGTGTGGCGTCCGTGGTCCAATGGTAGAGCGTCGGATTTGGAATCGAACGGTCCGGGTTCGATACTCAGTCAGGCCACGTATGTAGTGTCATTGAGCAAGGCACCTCACACACATTGCTTAGTACTGGTTAACCGCTATGGTCGGCTAAGCATGCCCAGGAAAACATGTCTAGGTCCCCGCAAGGGGTTTGACATTAATGGTACATACATACATACATACATACAACATACTACCAATAAACATTTAACCGGAAGTGACGTATTATCATTATTTGTGGGGTTTCGTCTATCTATCATATTTATATTAATAAAATAAACAAATAATTCACATTTACATGAGCTTAAAACCACCAACAACATTGCGAATAGGTATATTATCTATACCAGTTAGAACTCACTGAACTGTCCATAACGACTGTTAAGGTCTCCACATATACATACGGATTTTCCTTTTTGTTTTGTGTGTGTGTAACTACCAGTTATATATTATCATTGCGCCTAGATTAATCTTCCGGCTGCAACTAGTAATGAAATAATATTTCAATGCAAATATAATTTTAATCAAAAAACCTACTCCACCGGAACGTATTGTTGTGTATATTATCACTATTGAGACCAAACCATTGGTGTTCATCCACGTGTAGCATATTATCATTTAAATAATGAGTCTCAACTATATCCATACAACAGCACAATCATGGTTAAAATCTACAATCCCTGACGTTCCAAATCCCGACGTTCCAAATCCCGACGTTCACTCAGTTTGATTTTGCTTCCTATAGCCACAGCGCAGTCCGTTGTTGCCATTTCGTAAGCGACCTATTCCATTCCAACTGTCGCGCCTTTGTGAATATCCTCGTGTAATATCACGATTGTCAAGTACGATCCTCCGAACGATCATTCGCTGAGTTGTCATCATTATTCCCACTAACAATGCATACCTCCCCGAGCGCAAGATTATGCTGCCTCAGAGCACAAACAATTTTCCTTCAATTACTGCTCTACACTCTTATCAGTCTGAGATATATCACGGTGAATATAAATACCAGAAAATGTGTGGCCCGGAGGTTATAAAACTTTTCTCAGATCTCAAACTCAAGCTCAAATAATCTGATTGGTTGATTCTGAGTGTTACTGTCAGCTGAACCAACCAGACGCTTGAGACTGGGTTTTGAGATTGGAGAACAGTTTTATAACCTCGGGGCCTGGAGTGCGATTTGAGCACCTTCATTAGACAGTACATTTTTCGCCGTGACATTCTTATTTTCTATAATTTATTTATTTCATAATCTCACTTGTGTACATACATGTAAACTTGAACACATTGATTGAAACACACAAGTAAATAGCAAACTGGTCTGCCTCCAGATTCTGCCAACAATAGTAATCTGTCCTTCCCCGTGAATTATATTTGATATAAACATATATGTTTCTGTTAGCGCCGTGACATTAATAGGTAGCAATTATCACCTCGGATCCAGTATTGGTGACCGTCGATTTACACTCTGCACTAGCATAGAAAGCAGTCTTTGATGAATGTGTTTACCCGGTTCTTTCATTGTGGTTTCAGACAAGTCACTTACATTCTGAATTCTAAATTGAATGTCAACTAACTCCGTATCAATATCCAAAATGATTGTCTATATCTTTTCGATTTAGTGACAGAATCGATTTCACTAGCTTGTCTAGTATTTATGCAACACAGTTGTCTATGCGCTGTTTCATACTCGACTCTCAGTGAAAATAATGTGCATGTCTGCGGAGAGTACTACCAATTAGTGATTCGAGTTTATCGTAATAGAGGGTATTTTTGGCCTTGGCGTTGACATGTTACTTATTAACAACTGACTCGCTGTCAGTGCTAGTTGGCACGAAACGATGCCTCTTCCTACTACCATTGAAAGGAGTGTAAACTATTGTGACACGATGGGACCCAATAAACGAATCAACAAATGCATGAGCATCATTAGACGCATCATATCATTCCCTGATTCCTCTACACTAGGTGTCATACTCATTCTCTACTGATACTACCGTGCAGGATGGACCATTTGGTGGCTCAGTCAAACGTGAAGAACTGACCGTCGTATGTGGTCCTATACTTTGGCTATTTCTGAACAAGAAATACAATATTGATACTATAAATAGCAGCACATGTGGTAAACATCAGACCATATATCCATCAAAATCACCATTCCTGAATCAGAATGCCTCAATATGTCACAAACAGTTCATGAATATAGCACCTCCCCCCGTCGCTGTAGATTCGAAACGCACTTGGGGTGTCGAATTATTTCAAGTGAGGATGCTATCCAGTTGGATTACGGTAAGTCGGTGGTTCTACCCGTGTGTACGTCCGTGTATGAACTACTGTTCGGAGAGGCATCCGAGATCTTCCTCCACCAATAATAATAATAACAATGACCTAAGCTGTTGGTGCGAAGTTAAAGCCCCAAAAACAAACAAATAAATAACTGGAGTTTCGCCAATGCACTAAGCTGTTGGTGCGACGCTAAAGCCCCCAAAACAAACAAATAAAAAACAAACCATATCATATAGCACCTCATCAACGTCTAATATCAAAAACAGTTTAATAAGTTATGCATGTGTTGCGTTTGCTATGGTTTGATTTACCAGAGCAGAGCCCTTCTGTTTTGTTATTATTCAACCAGAATATTTGTCAAATGTTTCTTCTACTTTAACGTTTACGGCAGAAGTTGGTGCCACGGACGGATCTGTAGTCCAGTGGTAACACGCTGGACTGGTAATCAAGGGATCGTAGGTTCGATCCCCCGTCTGACCCTAATAAAATTAACAGTCTTTCAGATGGGATGTTAAACCGAGGTCTCTGGTGCACGTAAAAGAACCAGAGGAGACTCTGGAATGGGTCTCTGTCTATATCATTGCACTATCCTCCAAAACTCTAAAATGATTAATCTCTTTAAGAGGCGTCGCTCACATGGGCAACCGGTCGCGAATATAAGAATATAAGTGCAGAACTGCTCATGTCGTAAAGTTAAATAGAATGTAAGTACAGAACTGCTCATGTCGTAAAGTTAAATAGAATGTAAGTACAGAACTGCTCATGTCGCAAAGTTAAATTGAATGTAAGTGCAGCACTGCTTATGTCGTACAGTTAAATAGAATGTTAGTGTAGCACTGCTTATGTCGTAACGTTAAATAGGATGTAAGTGCAGCACTGCTTATGTCGTAACGTTAAATAGGATGTAAGTGCAGCACTGCTTATGTCGTAAAGTTAAATAGGATGTAAGTTCAGCACTGCTTATGTCGTAAAGTTAAATAGGATGTAAGTGCAGCACTGCTTATGTCGTAAACTTAAATAGGATGTAAGTGCAACACTGCTTATGTCGTAAAGTTAATAGGATGTGAGTGCAGAACTGCTCATGTCGAAAGTTAAATAGAATGTAAGTGTAGAACTGCTCATGTCGTAAAGTTAAATATAATGTAAGTGTAGAACTGCTCATGTCGTAAAGTTAAATAGAATGTATGCATAGAACTGCTCATGCCGTAACGTTAAATAGGATGTAAGTGTAGAACTGCTTATGTCGTAAAGTTAAATAGAATGTAAGTGTAGAACTGCTCATGTCGTAAAGTTAAATATAATGTAAGTGCAGAACTGCTCATGTCGTAAAGTTAAATAGAATGTAAGTGTAGAACTGCTCATGTCGTAAAGTTAAATAGGATGTAAGTATAGAACTGTTCATGTCGTAAAGTTAAATAGAATGTAAGTGCAGAACTGTTCATGTCGTAAAGTTAAATAGAATGTAAATGCAGAATTACTCATGTCGTAAAGTTAAATAGTATGTAACTGCAGAAATCTGATACTGAAATATTTAGGCTAATCTATATTTATAGTAAGATATGTCTTATTATTAATAACATCCGGACATTTATTTTCAGATCTCAGTCTAGCTGCTTATATGAATCATGGGTATATGTTGGTGCATTTTACTCTATGGTGGAATACTTGTTAGCTGTCAAGGAGTTGGTAAGTGTGCATTGCATACACATCCAATTATAAAGGTTAATCTTGTGTCATACGTAGATTCACGGGGAAGCATTTTATTCTGAAGAGTAAGTGTGCTTTGCTATGAGGAAGTGAGAGTGTGGGAACACTAAGCATAATACAGATTGAATCTTTTAATCAAGTTATCTAAGAAGCTAAAGACATACAAACTATGAATATTTCCCCTCGAACCTACAACTCTTATGACCCAAATCACAACGCAAGTTCTCAACTTAATTAATGTCCTAACGCAATTACTCTACTTAATTACTGTCCTAACGTAATTACTCTACTTAATTACTTTACTAACGCAATATCTCTACTTAATTACTGTCCTAGCGCAAGTTCTCTAAGTAAGTACTGTCCTAACGTAAGTTCTCTACTTAATTACTGTCCTAACGCAATTTCTCTACTTAATTACTGTCCTAACGCCATTGCGTGTAATGGAATGGTATTTGAAAAATCCTAAATAATCGATATAATTGCAATATTTGCAGGTGCAAATCTCATCAGCGGTATCAAGAACTCGGTCACCACCAGTCAATCTAGCATATTCGACAATTACGGTTCTTCAAACGCAATTGATGGAAAGGCTAGTCAACTGATAGATAGTTGTGGTTGCTGCAGTGTTACTAATTCAAACACACCTTCATGGTGGCAGATTAATCTGAGAAACAAGTACCTTATAAATGCTGTGGAAGTATTTGGTCTCAAGACAAGTATGCTATATTACCTCTGCACTTACACCATTGCAATGTTCTCTGTAAAATAACATCTGTAATAGCGGTGTGTCGTCTGTTCTCTACTTCCTAATAATTTACACGTGAATTCAGTGACTCCATATCTTAGTAATCCCTCACAAATATACATGTTGGATTAGAGAGGTAATGTCCTAGAGTGAATGAAGAACTCAAATTAGAATGCAATCATATTTTACTCATGTTTATATGCGTACTCATATATCTTCCATTTGCGTCGGGTACATGCATCGGAGAGCACTGAGTCAGATATGTTCCACCTGATGCTGCCATTTTGTATATGATTGACTATCAAGTTATATCAACTAACTCCACCCACTTACTTAAAACTTATTTTAGTTAAATTATGTGTTTGTCATATCATATTGATGCAGTTAGACACGTAGGACTGTTGGTTTGTCATATCATATTGATGCAGTTAGAAACGTAGGACTGTTGGTTTGTCATATAATATTGATGCAGATAGACACCTAGGACTGTTGGTTTGTCATATCATATTGATGCAGTTAGAAACGTAGGACTGTTTTGTATTCAGGTTGATATTACATTGTTTTTATATTTTGATGTTTACCAGATCAACCGCAACAGTTACAATATGCTGATATCTACGCTGGCAATGTATCCTTGGCTGGCCGCAATACTAATGGAGTAGTGGTGTATAACATACCCACAATCACCAACGACAACTCCCACTTCACCAAATGCTTACAACCTGCTATCATCGCACAGTATTTCATTATAAAACTTCAACAACAGATCCTCACGATTTGTGAGTTTAAATTATACGAAAAACGTAAGTATCTCCATTATTCAATTATAATTTTAATATGATCTGTACATATCGTTACAGAGCACCAGAGCAATATCGAGATTATATAGCACTAGACCTTTCTATATCGCATGTTGCATTAAGTGTAGATGATATCAGCCAAATGGAAAACAATATAAGTATAAGTATTTGTGAGATATAATATATAAAAGTAAAGTAAAGTGTTTGTTTATTATAGTGTCACCGCTATTTAAAGGGCCAGTCATTTCATGAGACACCTCTTTTTATGAACATCAGTACTTTCCGAATCCTATGCCAGGCGCCAGGCTGGTAGGCAATCGTAACCATTATTTAACTAGTTGGCGGCTCACCAACCGGCCATATCAGAATGAACCCTGACGAGATTCGAACCTTCGACCTCCCGCTCCGTAGGCGGACGCCTTAACCACTGGGCCACGGAGACCAATATATATGTATTTATTTCAGTCTCATTTATTCACACTTTACAAATAAGTTTATAAAAGTACACAGCCATTCTATTATTGCTAACAATCTTAAAGAAAATGAATTAGCCGGCTTTTTGTTTTCCCTGAAAAAGACTTTTTACGCCGAACATTTGGATATAGAGAGGACCACATACATTCTATTATGAATATGTGAATCTATGCAGCTGTTGGAACATTCGGATGTAGAGGAGCACATACATTATATTATGAATATGTGAATCTATGCAGCTGTTGGAACATTCGGATGTAGAGGAGCACATACATTCTATTATGAATATGTGAATCTATGCAGCTGTTGGAACATCGGAAATACATGCAAGCTAACATTGTATATGTATAATTTATATTCATATAATATACTAATGTGCATATATGTGTAAACAGTAATTTACTCCCATTCATCTGTTCATTTTGTATTCAATTATCTGTCCGTCCGTCCGTCCGTCCTTCCGTCTGTCCCCCGTCCAGTCCGGTCCGACCGCATTTAGTGTGTGATGAATGTATTTATTAAATAGCGATATGAGTTGTTTAATACTCTATATATTAAATGCATTTGTATGAATTTCTATCAATTATTTACAATATTGTATTATATATGCAGATTGTGTTGTGGGAAGATTTGGAATGGGGTGTTCGCATCAATGTCACTGTTCAGACGAGAATACTTGTAACTCTGTGACAGGACGATGTCAGACGACAGGGTGCTTGGATGGTTGGCAAGGACTAGCCTGCGATCAGAGTACGATATTTTATTTGCAAAGAAGTATAACCAATGATGACATTACATAGAAGGTAGTGGTATCGTTAAATGACATACTTATCTCATGCTATGGAGATCAACACAGTAGAAAGAGTACGTTCGTCGCGTATTATGTTTCCGTATTCGCTTAGTTTTCTAGCAAAGTCCAACGGTTAATATTGTCCCCATACGTTTCCACACTGTCTCTGTATTTGTAATTCATTGTGGTCACGGTCCTTTCTGTATTTGTAACTCCATGTGTTTACTGTCCTTGTCCTGTATTTGTTACTCCGTGTGGTCACGGTCAATGTTGTATTTGTAACTCCGTGTTGTCACGGTCAATGCTGTATTTGTAACTCCGTGTGGCAACTGTCCATGCTGTGTTTGTAATTCCTTGTGGTCACTGTCCATGATGTATTTGTAAATCCGTGTGGTCACTGTCCATGCTGTATTTGTAACACCATGTGGTCACGTCCATGCTGTGTTTGTAACTCCGTGTGGTCACGGTCAATGCTGTATTTGTAACTCCGTGTGGTCACTGTCCATGCGATATTGTAATTCCCTGTGGTCTCTGTCCATGCTGTATTTGTAACTCCGTGTGGTCACTGTCCATGCGGTGTTTGTAACTCCGTGTGGTCACTGTCCATGCTGTATTTGTAAATCCGTGTGGTCACTGTCCATGCTGTATTTGTAACTCCGTGTGGTCACTGTCCATGCTGTATTTGTAACTGTGTGGTCACTGTCCATGCTGTGTTTGTAACTCCGTGTGGTCACTGTCCCTGCGTATTTGTAACTCCGAATGGTCACTGTCCATGCGTTATTTGATACTCCGTGTGGTCACGGTCCTTGCTGTATTTGTAACTCCATGTGGTCACGGTCCGTGCTGTATTTGTAACTCCCTGTGGTCACGGTCAATGTTGTATTTGTAACACCATGTGGTCATGTCCATGCTGTATTTGTAACTCCGAGTGGTCACGGTCAATGCTGTATTTGTAACTCCGTGTGGTCACTGTCCATGCGATATTTGTAATTCCCTGTGGTCACTGTCCATGCTGTATTTGTAAATCCGTGTGGTCACTGTCCATGCTGTATTTGTAACTCCGTGTGGTCACTGTCCATGCGGTGTTTGTAACTCCGTGTGGTCACTTTCCATGCTGTGTTTGTAACTCCGTGTGGTCACTGTCCATGCGGTATTTGTAACTCCGAATGGTCACTGTCCATGCGGTATTTGATACTCCGTGTGGTCACGGTCCTTGCTGTATTTGTAACTCCATGTGGTCACGGTACGTGCTGTATTTGTAACTCCCTGTGGTCACGGTCAATGTTGTATTTGTAACACCATGTGGTCATGTCCATGCTGTATTTGTAACTCCGAGTGGTCACGGTCAATGTTGTATTTGTAACTCCGTGTGGTCACTGTCCATGCGATATTTGTAATTCCCTGTGGTCACTGTCCATGCTGTATTTGTAAATCCGTGTGGTCACTGTCCATGCTGTATTTGTAACTCCGTGTGGTCACTGTCCATGCGGTGTTTGTAACTCCGTGTGGTCACTTTCCATGCTGTATTTGTAACTCCGTGTGGTCACTGTCCATGTTTTATTTGTAACTCCGTGTGGTCACTGTCCAGGCGGTGTTTGTAACTCCGTGTGGTCACCTTTTCATGCTGTATTTATAACTCCGTGTGGTCACTGTCCATGCGATATTTGTAATTCCCTGTGGTCTCTGTCCATGCTGTATTTGTAACTCCGTGTGGTCACTGTCCATGCGGTGTTTGTAACTCCGTGTGGTCACATTCCATGTGGTATTTGTAACTCCGTGTGGTCACTGTCCATGCTGTATTTGTAAATCCGTGTGGTTACTCTCCATGCTGTGTTTGTAACTCCGTGTGGTCACTGTCCATGCTGTATTTGTAACTCCGTGTGGTTACTGTCCATGCTGTGTTTGTAACTCCGTGTGGTCACTGTCCATGCTGTGTTTGTAATTCCGTATGGTCACTGTCCATGCTGTATTTGTAACTCCGTGTGGTTACTGTCCATGCTGTGTTTGTAACTCCGTGTGGTCACTGTCCATGCTGTGTTTGTAACTCCGTATGGTCACTGACCATGCTGTATTTGTAACTCCGTATGGTCACGGTCACGCTAACGGTAGTACCAACACTACTATTTTGTTGGAACACTCAATAATTGCTCATGTGTGTGGCATTGCATTGATCACGTGTGTATCACAATATGATCAAGGGCAATGGTCGTCTTGTTTTGCAGTTTTGTTTTGTTTGTTTTGTTTGTGTTATGTTTCTTCAATCATTATTTGATGAATTTATATGAAGTCATATAATGCCAGTACAAGACAGATAAGTAGTCCAGTGGTTAATACGTTGGACTGGGAATCCAGGGATCGCAGGTCCGATCCACCGCCTGACCCTAATAAAATTAACAGTCTTTCAGATCGGACTTTAAATCGTGGTCTCGTGTCGGTGCTTTACATCGTGCACGTAAAACCATATGCGATTCTGGAATGAGTCTCTGTATGTACCATTCCACTATCCTCAAATGTAAAACAACTATTCTCTTCAGGAGGCGTCGCTCAAATGGGCAACCGGTAGCTACGATAAATAAACGTACGACACGTACAATAATAGGCCGCCTTCGTGGTCGAGTGGTTAAGGTCGCTGACTTGTATACCACTGTAACCTATCATCACTGATAGTCACAGGTTCGAGCCCCACTCAAACCGTGTCTCACTATATGAAAAAGTTGGCAATTTCTTACGGATGTTGGTGCACCAAGTACTGGTTAACCGCTGGAGCCTGCCCAGGAAAGGTGTTGTTAGGTAACAGTGCCCGTCGCTCAAGTGGTAAACCGGTAATGACATGTAATGACTATTTTCTAATGCACATCAGCACATCTAGGCCATAATATATGAAGTTATATGTTATATTCTAGAGTGTGATCTTATGCAATGTGAAGATCAGTCACCGATACGACTATGCTGTGTCGGTTTGGGTGTACTGACGAAATCATTTTGTGTTGCCTTTGAGTGTCTTTGTTCGACAAGTAAGCCTAGTTCGTCCTCGGACGTTAACTGGCCGAATCGATCAGCTATTCTACTTCTTTGCGTCGTAGACTCCACCAGTAGAATGGTGCACCAGGACAAATCCGGTAGTTGTTGATAGAATTAGCATAAATTTGAATGTAGCTTTATTTTATTTGGAAAGCACTTTAGAAACGCGTACGCATGTGCAATAGCAACCACAATTTTACATCGCCAAAATGCTCGCGGAACTAAGTATCGGAATGAATTCGAATTGTGGAAATCAGGTTGGATAGTCGAAAACTATTCACCTACGTGATCTGTTTTCAGCCAATCAGATTGCTGAATTATCAATGATATATAATAATTTATATTATTTGCATGTGATGACCCAATTAGCCATACGAATAATCTCATATATACATAAAATATACACGGGTATGCATATCATACAACATTTCTATATACGTACACATAGAACCTGTAAAGTACGCATGCTCGAACAAAACGACGTAAACCTACAATGCTTTACTAATATAGGATTACATTTTATATATGTTTGACCCATACCAACAAGTTTTGTAAATCCGATTATTTTGTTCTATTCTATTCGACTTGTATATGTTAGAAATGGTCACTTTTGGTGGAAATGTTGTATAATATCAAGTGTCTTATAAAAGTCGCGTAAAGCTCACATTTCGAACAAGTAATGATATGCACAATTATAGGATAATTCAAATATGCATAGGTTTACATACTTCTGAAAATAAATAGAATGATATTAACAATTGACATGTAGTGATGGTAGGTCGCATTGGGCATTTCTGTACATTTATTAATTCACTTAGAATACATACAAACATATCTGCTAAGAAGAGAATATATAGAATTGAAAATACTCAGTCATAGAGGTAAGTGTACCTGAATCCTTCACGTGTAACGTTGCAACCAGTAAATCAATGTTTGTAAACGTTTCAGCAGAGAATACGTACACTAATACCATTCAGTTGCACACAGTCCAGGTCAGGGTGACATTTCCAATGTATTATAATTAATTGTAAGGTCGTGAACATTATGCTTCATGCTTTACCAGGGAATTCAATGTTGTACTAATATATATGTCGTTAGTGTTAACAAGAGAATACATACTATTCGAAATATTATAGCAAATAGCGATGCCACACCTTAGCAGATAAAAGAGACCACAGGCGTCAGTACCTTTGGCATTTTTATTTTTATATTATTAATTTGGTTTTTTCTCTCCTTTACACAAATACAGTATAGAATACATTTTATATATGTAACATGATTTTACCTAACATAATATTCTATAATCGTTTACGGAGTTACAGAGTATTTACTATGAAATGCAATGGCGAAATTTTGATATATAATATATAATACGAGCCCCGATCCGGCATCCATACCCCCTCGCACCGCTGCTCCCCCGCCGACATTCCTTCCAATGAAATTATTCAATCGAAGAAATACCATTTTTTAGAGCTCGTGCAGAATTCAATTCTCCGCCTGAATCCGCAAAAACCTGGCATATCCTTAAAAACTAACATCGGCGAAAAAGAGCCATGCGGTAGGGATGGTAACTCCAGAATTGGGTCCATATAATATAGTATCTATGTGACAAAAGAATATAAAATGTAACTTGCATGGAACGTTACATAGGAGACGATAGGATTATGTTTATTAATATATTATTGGTCTGGGATGGGAGTGGGGGTGGGGGAGTGGGGTGGTGGTAGGGGAAGCTATTACATGATATATGGGTAATGAATGATAGATCGAACCAAATCATTAATATAACATAATTGAAAAATAATGAAAGAATACATATTTGCATAATAGTGTAGTAGATAAGGACCATGCATGTTAAGAGGGTGTAAAAAGCACCAAATGTGGCATGGTGGTAGTTTAGAACCAGCTTGTAAATAATAGGCCGGAAGACAATCACGAGAGGCACTCAAAATGAGGTCTGCTATCAGGATAAAAGGTTACACATGTATAAAAATGACTTTTGCTAATTAAAAAATTGAAAATTAAGGCCCTAATTAGTGATAATGCTATAAATGAGGCCCAGAATGTTGTTAAAATTGACCAATTATGATCAATAATATAATAAATATTACACATATTTATGTCAGTATCCACTTTGTACAATAAATAACTATTTTACAGAATTTCATAAATCTAAATGCTACATTAGTATTTAGGTAATGTCCAGAAGCCAACAATGGGTCAATAGAGTTGTTCCCCTTTTCATAAAATTGACCATGACAAATTCAGAGAATGGGAAAGTTTGAAATTAGTTTCGCCGTGTTTTGCATACTGTGTCACAACAAACTGTAAGTATTATTAAATATTTTGATTGTATAGATAAGAAATGTATGAACTATGGCATTGTATATCATTAAATTAAATTAAACAAACAAAAACATGAATTATAAAGGTGGGTGGGGTATGCATAATACAATTAATTAGTCCGACAAATGCACAAAGGCAAGCCTGCCATGTACTCAATTATGTCTGTGTGGTGGCCAATGTGAAAGAGAAAATGTTTGTTGAATATAGAACACTGTGTATATTGCTGCAGTGTTAACAATAACATACATATAGGCATATTCCATTCGCATGTTAAGATATTTATATATCTAAGATGAACATAATTTTTTGAATCTTCTTTCTGCAATTATATTAAGGGCCTCACTAGTATAAATATTACCCTTTGAAGGGCTTCATTATATTATACATGTGCTAAGATAGGTATTTTATTAATAGTTCAGTGTGTTGTACATTTTAGATATTGTGTACAACGTATTCACTTATCAATGTTTAATTGCAATATTTATTACTGAAAATATGCAATTTTCAAAATATACCGAATATTACAATGGCTGTTACCAGGGCCGCAGGTGACATATAAAGACATGTATACACACGAATGTTTCAAGTACTAATACTGTTCTACCAACAGAACTACGTTTATGTACTTTTCCCTCACTGGGAACATAAAGAAAAAACTTTATATTTTATATTTCTCTAAAACAGGAAAAATTACCCTTTAAGGGCCTCATTTTCATCAAACGAGTACAAAATTATTTTTTATGTGAAACATTAGATACTACTATGCTTTCTCTATTACTTACCATGTGAAAGAAATTAAAAAGAAAAAGTATTAAAAATTAATTAAATTTGTTGGAAATTTAAAAAGTGTTGTGTTTATTTTTATTATCTTTGGTTGTCCCTTTTTGGGGCCCCAAACATTGGGTTAAAGGGCCTCTCGTGATTGTCTTCCGGGCGGTTTGGAAAGTATATACCATGATGTTACTTGTGTGAAAATGTGGTGCTTTTTACACCTTCCGAACGAAATCATCATTTTGTGGTCCTTATCTACTACACTATAATATGAACTCATTAGTTAGTTAAATAATCATTCCATTTCAAATGAAACTGTTGCAATTTATTTTTCATAAATGCAATTGTTTCTTCAATAGATATTGTATGCGCTAGATACATGTTGAATGAGTGTAATGTCGGGATGATCGAGGAACATTTACATTTGAAAATAAAATATTTTGCTAGAAGAATGAGGAAATTAATTAAAATAGATTTTTGTTTAGATAAGACTTGAATATTACAAAAGGAAATGTTTTCGTATGAGAGATTTTCATTGAATTCCAATCTCCTCGATTTTAGCAGTTGATTTACATCACACCAAAAAGGTTGAATTAGTGTACATTCCCAAAACAAATGTTTGTTAGAGTCTACTGCCATATGACAGAATTCGCATAGATTGGATGTTTTTAATTTGCATTTAAAAAGAAAATAATTGTTCGGAATAATTCTCATTAAGTATTTGTATTGGAAAGCTCTTAGTTTTGTGCTAATAGTAGTTTTGTATGGCAATGTAAATATATTGTTCCACTCTATGTTTTGCGTATTTAATTCGTTTTCCCATTTGTCTATGTGTTTAAACCTATTCAATCTCATTGATTCTATGTGTGTGCTATACAATATTTTATTTGGTTTTTCGTGTGATAAAACCTTAGATATTAGGTAATATGGTGTTCCGTTGTTTATAGTTTCCGTTTTAAGCATTTCTTTCCATTTATGTTTAAGTTGTATAATGTTTTTAGTTCGTGAAATTTATAGAAGTCTTTTATTCTGTAATCGTATATATTTCTGACATATAATATGCCTTTTGTGTACCAATCTTTGCAATATATAGTATTGTTGTTTTGTTTGATATTTGTGTTGTGCCATAGTATTTCATTGGAAATGCATTCATTTGTTTGAAATTAATTTTGCTCCATGAGACGATAATTTCCCTTAAAAACTTATACTTTTTAATTATAGATTTTGCATCACATTGATTAAAGTTACTTTTAAATACTAAATCGGCACCGTACTTCTCCAGTTCATTATTATATGCAGTTTTCCACTGACTCTGTGCGCCTTTTAATCCACTAACATCTAAAGTGTCTGAAATACTGTTCGGGTGGACTCCATCACCACTAACATCTAAAGTGTCTGAAATACTGTTCGAGTGGTCTCCATCACCACTAACATCAAAAGTGTCTGAAATACTGTTCGGGTGGACTCCATCACCACTAACATCTAAAGTGTCTGATATACTGTTCGGGTGGACTCCATCACCACTACCATATAAAGTGTCTGAAATACTGTTCGGGTGGACTCCCTCACAACTAACATCTAAAGTGTCTGAAATACTGTTCGGGTGGACTCCATCACCACTAACATATAAAGTGTCTGAAATACTGTTCGGGTGGACTCCATCAACACTACCATCTAAAGTGTCTGCAATACTGTTCGGGTGGACTCCATTACCACTAACGTCTAAAGTGTCTGAAATACTGTTCGGGTGTACTCCATCACCACTAACATCTAAAGTGTCTGAAATACTGTCCGGGTGGACTCCATCACCACTAACATCTAAAGTGTCTGAAATACTGTTCAGGTGGTCTCCATCACCACTAACATCTCAAGTGTCTGAAATAATGTTCGGGTGGACTCCATCACCACTACCGTCTAAAGTGTCTGAAATACTGTTAGGGTGGTCTCCATCACCACTAACATATAAAGTGTCTGAAATAATGTTCAGCTGGTCTCCATCACCACTATCATCTAAAGTGTCTGAAATACTGTCCGGGTGGACTCCATCACCACTAACATCTAAAGTGTCTGAAATACTGTTCGGGTGGACTCCATCACCACTAACATCTAAAGTGTCTGAAATAATGTTCGGGTGGACTCCATCACCATTAAAATCTAAATTGTCTGAAATACTGTTAGGGTGGATTCCATCACCACTAATATCTAAATTGTGTCTGAAATACTGTTCTGGTGGTCTCCATCACAACTAACATATAAAGTGTCTGAAATACTGTTCGGGTGGTCTCCATCACCACTAACATCTTAATTTTCTGAAATACTGTCCGGATGGTCTCCATCACCACTAACATCTAAAGTGTCTGAAATATTGTTCGGGTGGACTCCATTACCACTAACATCTAAAGTGTCTGATATACTCTCCGAGTGGACTCCATCACCACTAACATCTAAAGTGTCTGAAATACTGTTCGGGTGGTCTCCATCACCATTAACATATAAAGTGTCTGAAATATTGTTCAGGTGGTCTCCATCACCACTATCATCTAAAGTGTCTGAAATACTGTCCGGGTGGACTCCATCACCATTAACATCTAAAGTGTCTGAATTAGTGTTCAGGTGGTCTACATCACCACTAACATCTAAAGTGTCTGAAATACTGTTCGGGTGGACTCCATCACCACTAATATCTAAATTGTGTCTGAAATACTGTTCTGGTGGTCTCCATCACCACTAACATATAAATTGTCTGAAATACTGTTCGGGTGGTCTCCATCACCACTAACATATAAAATGTCTGAAATACTGTTCGGGTGGTCTCCATCACAACTAACATATAAAGTGTCTGAAATACTGTTCGGGTGGTTCTCCATCACCACTAACATCTAAAGTGTCTGAAATTATTGTTCGGGTGGACTCCATCACCACTAAAATCTAAAGTGTCTGAAATACTGTTTAGTGGACTCCATCACCACTAACATCTAAAGTGTCTGAAATACTGTTCGGGTGGTCTCCATCACCACTAACATATAAATTGTCTGAAATACTGTTAGAGGTGGTCTCCATCACAACTAACATATAAAGTGTCTGAAATACTGTTCGGGTGGTCTCCATCACCACTAACATCTTAATTGTCTGAAATACTGTCCGGGTGGTCTCCATCACCACTAACATCTAAAGTGTCTGAAATATTGTTCGGGTGGACTCCATCACCACTAACATCTAAAGTGTCTGAAATACTGTTCGGGTGGACTCCATCACCACTACCATCTAAAGTGTCGGAAATACTGTTCGGGTGGACTCCATCACCACTAACATCTAAAGTATCTGAAATACTGTTCGGGTGGACTCCATCACCATTAACATCTAAAGTGTCTGAAATAGTGTTCAGGTGGTCTACATCACCACTAACATCTAAAGTGTCTGAAATACTGTTCGGGTGGACTCCATCACCACTAACATCTAAAGTGTCTGAAATACTGTTCTGGTGGTCTCCATCACCACTAACATATAAATTGTCTGAAATACTGTTCGGGTGGTCTCCATCACCACTAACATATAAAGTGTCTGAAATACTGTTCGGGTGGTCTCCATCACCACTAACATCTTAAGTATCTGAAATATTGTCAGGGTGGTCTCCATCACCACTAACATCTAAAGTGTCTGAAATACTGTTCGGGTGGTCTCCATCACCACTAACATATAAATTGTCTGAAATACTGTTCGGGTGGTCTCCATCACAACTAACATATAAAGTGTCTGAAATACTGTTCGGGTGGTCTCCATCACCACTAACATCTAAAGTGTCTGAAATATTGTTCGGGTGGACTCCATCACCACTAACACCTAAAGTGTCTGATATACTGTTCGGGTGGACTCCATCACCACTAACATCTAAAGTGTCTGTAATACTCTTCGGGTGGATTCCATCACCACTAACATCTAAAGTGTTTGAAATACTGTTCGGGTGGACTCCATCACCACTAACATCTAAAGTGTCTGAAATACTGTTCGGGTGGACTCCATCACCACTAACATCTAAAGTGTCTGAAATACTGTTCGGGTGGACTCCATCACCACTAACATCTAAAGTGTCAGAAATACTGTTCGGGTGGACTCCATCACCACTAACATCTAAAGTGTCTGAAATAATGTTCGGGTGGTCTCCATCACCACTAACATCTAAAGTGTCTGAAATACTGTTCGGGTGGACTCCATCACCACTAACATCTAAAGTGTCTGAAATACTGTTCGGGTGGACTCCATCACCACTAACATCTAAAGTGTCTGAAATACTGTTTGGATGGACTCCATCACCACTAGCATCTAAAGTGTCTGAAATACTGTTCGGGTGGACTCCATCACCACTAACAACTAAAGTGTCTGACATACTGTTCGGGTAGACTCCATCACCACTAACAACTAAAGTGTCTGAAATACTGTTCTGGTGGGCTCCATCACCACTAACATATAAAGTGTCTGAAATACTGTTCAGGTGGTCTCCATCAGCACTATCATCTAAAGTGTCTGAAATACTGTCCGGGTGGACTCCATCACCACTAACATCTAAAGTGTCTGAAATAATGTTCAGGTGGTCTACATCACCACTAACATCTAACGTGTCTGAAATACTGTTCGGGTGGACTCCATCACCACTAACATATATAGTGTCTGAAATACTGTTCGGGTGGTCTCCATCACCACTAACATATAAATTGTCTGAAATAGTGTTCGGGTGGTCTCCATCACCAATAACATATAAAGTGTCTGAAATACTGTTCGGGTGGTCACCATCACCACTAACATCTTAAGTGTCTGAAATACTGTCCGGGTGGTCTCCATCACCACTAACATCTAAAGTGTCTGAAATACTGTTCGGGTGGACTCCATCACCACTAACATCTAAAGTGTCTGAAATACTGTTCGGGTGGACTCCTTCACCACTAACATCTAAAGTGTCGGAAATATTGTTCGGGTGGACTCCATCACCACTAACATCTAAAGTGTCTGAAATAATGTTCGGGTGGTCTCCATCACCACTAACATCTAAAGTGTCTGAAATACTGTTCGGGTGGACTCCATCACCACTAACATCTAAAGTGTCTGAAATACTGTTCGGGTGGACTCCATCACCACTACCTTATAAAGTGTCTGAAATACTGTTCGGGTGGACTCCATCACAACTAACATCTAAAGTGTCTGAAATACTGTTCGGGTGGACTCCATCACCACTAACATCTAAAGTGTCTGAAATACTGTTCGGATGGACTCCATCACCACTAACATATAAAGTGTCTGAAATATTGTTCGGGTGGTCTCCATCACCAATAACATATAGAGTGTCTGAAATAATGTTCTGGTGGTCTCCATCATCACTAACATCTAAAGTGTCTGAAATACTGTCCGGGTGGTCTCCATCACCACTAACATCTAAAGTATCTGAAATAGTGTTCAGGTGGTCTCCATCACCACTAACATCTAAAGTGTCTGAAATACTGTCCGGGTGGACTCCATCACCACTAATATCTAAAGTGTCTGAAATACTGTTCAGGTGGTCTCCGTCACCACTAACATCTAAAGCGTCTGAAATACTGTCCGGGTGGACTCCATCACCACTAACATCTAAAGTGTCTGAAACACTGTTCGGGTGGTCTCCATCACCACTAACATATAAAGTGTCTGAAATACTGTTAAGGTGGTCTCCATCAACACTATCATCTAAAGTGTCTGAAATACTGTCCGGGTGGACTCCATCACCACTAACATCTAAACTGTCTGAAATACTGTTCAGGTGGTCTCCATCACCACTAACATCTAAAGTGTCTGAAATACTGTTCGGATGGACTACATCACCACTAACATCTAAAGTGTCTGAAATACTGTTCGGGTGGTCTCCATCACCACTAACATATAAATTGTCTGAATTACTGTTCGGGTGGTCTCCATCACCACTAACATATAAAGTGTCTGAAATACTGTTCGGTTTGTCTCCATCACCATTAACATCTTAGGTGTCTGAAATACTGTCCGGGTGGTCTCCATCACCACTAACATCTAAAGTGTCTGAAATACTGTTCGGGTGGACTCCATCACCACTAACATCTAAAGTGTCTGAAATACTGTTCGGGTGGACTCCATCACCACTAACATCTAAAGTGTCTGAAATACTGTTCGAGTGGACTCCATCACCACTAACATCTAAATTGTCTGTAATACTCTTCGGGTGGACTCCATCACCACTTACATCTAAAGTGTTTGAAATACTGTTCGGGTGGACTCCATCACCACTAACATCTAAAGTGTCTGAAATACTGTTCGGGTGGTCTCCATTACCACTAACATCTAAAGTGTCTGAAATACTGTTCGGGCGGACTCCATCAACACTAACATCTAAAGTGTCTGCAATACTGTTCGTGTGGACTCCATCACCACTAACATCTAAAGTGTCTGAAATACTGTTCGGGTGGACTCCATTACCACTAACATCTAAAGTGTCTGAAATACTCTCCGGGTGGACTCCATCACCACTAACATCTAAAGTGTCTGATAAACTGTTCAGGTGGTCTCCATCACCACTAACATCTCAAGTGTCTGAAATAATGTTCGGGTGGACTCCATCACCACTACCATCTAAAGTGTCTGAAATACTGTTCGGGCGGACTCCATCAACACTAACATCTAAAGTGTCTGAAATAATGTTCAGGTGGTCTCCATCACCACTATATCTAAAGTGTCTGAAATACTGTCCGGGTGGACTCCATCACCACTAACATCTAAAGTGTCTGAAATACTGTTCGGGGTGGGTCTCCATCACCACTAACATCTAAAGTGTCTGAAATACTGTTCGGATGGACTCCATCACAACTAATATCTAAAGTGTCTGAAATACTGTTCGGGTGGTCTCCATCACCACTAACATATAAATTGTCTGAATTACTGTTCGGGTGGTCTCCATCACCACTAACATCTTAGGTGTCTGAAATACTGTCCGGGTGGTCTCCATCACCACTAACATCTAAAGTGTCTGAAATACTGTTCGGGTGGTCTCCATCACCAATAACATATAAAGTGTCTGAAATACTGTTCAGGTGGTCTCCATCACCATTATCCTCTAAAGTGTCTGAAATACTCTCCGGGTGGACTCCATCACCACTAACATCTAAAGTGTCTGAAATAATGTTCGGGTGGTCTCCATCACCACTAACATATAAATTGTCTGAAATACTGTTCGGGTGGTCTCCATCACAAATAACATATAAAGTGTTTGAAATACTGTTCGGGTGGTCTCCATCACAACTAACATCTTAAGTGTTGAAATACTGTCGGGTGGACTCCATCACCACTAACATCTAAAGTGTCTGAAAACTGTTCGGGTGGACTCCATCACCAATAATCTAAAGTATCTGAAAACTGTTCGGGTGGACTCCATCACCACTAACATCTAAAGTGTCTGAAATAATGTTCGGGTGGTCTCCATCACCACTAACATCTAAAGTGTCTGAAATACTGTTCGGGTGGACTCCATCACCACTAACATCTAAAGTGTCTGAAATACTGTTCGGGTGGACTCCATCACCACTACCATATAAAAGTGTCTGAAATACTGTTCGGGTGGACTCCATCACCACTAACATCTAAAGTGTCTGTAATACTCTTCGGGTGGACTCCATCACCACTAACATCTAAAGTGTCTGAAATACTGTTCGGGTGGTCTCCATCACCACTAACATATAAATTGTCTGAATTACTGTTCGGGTGGTCTCCATCATCACTAACATATAAAGTGTCTGAAATACTGTTCGGTTTGTCTCCATCACCACTAACATCTAAAGTGTCTGAAATACTGTTCGGGTGGTCTCCATCACCACTAATATCAAAAGTGTCTGAAATACTGTTCGGGTGGACTCCATCACCACTAACATCTAAAGTGTCTGATATACTGTTCGGGTGGACTCCATCACCACTACCATATAAAGTGTCTGAAATACTGTTCGGGTGGACTCCATCACAACTAACATCTAAAGTGTCTGAAATACTGTTCGGGTGGACTCCATCACCACTAACATATAAAGTGTCTGAAATACTGTGCGGGTGGACTCCATCAACACTAACATCTAAAGTGTCTGCAATACTATTCGGGTGGACTCCATTACCACTAACGTCTAAAGTGTCTGAAATACTGTTCGGGTGGACTCCATCACCACTAACATCTAAAGTGTCTGAAATACTGTCCGGGTGGACTCCATCACCACTAACATCTAAAGTGTCTGAAATACTGTTCAGATGGTGTCCATCACCACTAACATCTCAAGTGTCTGAAATAATGTTCGGGTGGACTCCATCACCACTACCATCTAAAGTGTCTGAAATACTGTTAGGGTGGTCTCCATCACCATTAACATATAAAGTGTCTGAAATAATGTTCAGGTGGTCTCAATCACCACTATCATCTAAAGTGTCTGAAATACTGTCCGGGTGGACTCCATCACCACTAACATCTAAAGTGTCTGAAATACTGTGCAGGTGGTCTCCATCACCACTAACATCTAAAGTGTCTGAAATACTGTTCGGGTGGACTCCATCACCACTAATATCTAAATTGTGTCTGAAATACTGTTCTGGTGGTCTCCATCACCACTAACATATAAATTGTCTGAAATACTGTTCGGGTGGTCTCCATCACCACTAACATATAAAGTGTCTGAAATACTGTTCGGGTGGTCTCCATCACCACTAACATCTTAAGTGTCTGAAATACTGTTCGGGTGGACTCCATCACCACTAACATCTAAAGTGTCTGAAATACTGTTCGGGTGGACTCCATCACCATTAACATCTAAAGTGTCTGAAATACTGTTCGGGTGGACTCCATCACCACTAACATCTAAAGTGTCTGAAATACTGTTCGGGTGGACTCCATCACCACTAACATCTAAAGTGTCTGAAATACTGTTCGGGCGGACTCCATCAACACTAACATCTACAGTGTCTGCAATACTGTTCGTGTGGACTCCATCACCACTAACATCTAAAGTGTCTGAAATACTGTTCGGGTGGTCTCCATCACCACTAACATATAAATTGTCTGAAATACTGTTCGGGTGGACTCCATCACCACTAACATCTAAAGTGTCTGAAATACTGTTCGGTTGGTCTCCATCACCACTAACATATAAATTGTCTGAAATAATGTTCGGGTGGTCTCCATCACCACTAATATCAAAAAGTGTCTGAAATAATGTTCGGGTGGACTCCATCCCCACATAACATCTAAAGTGTCTGATATTACTGTTCGGGTGGACTCCATCACCACTAACATCTATAGTGTCTGAAATACTGTTCGGGTGGTCTCCATCACCACTAACATATAAATTGTCTGAACTACTGTTCGGGTGGTCTCCATCACCACTAACATATAAAGTGTCTGAAATATTGTTCGGGTGGTCTCCATCACCACTAACATCTAAAGTGTCTGAAATACTGTCCGTGTGGTCTCCATCACCACTAACATCTAAAGTGTCTGAAATACTGTTCGGGTGGACTCCATCACCACTAACATCTAAAGTGTCTGAAATACTGTTCGGGTGGACTCCATCACCACTAACATCTAAAGTGTCTGAAATACTGTTCGGGTGGACTCCATCACCACTACCATATAAAGTGTCTGAAATACTGTTCGGGTGGACTCCATCACAAGTAACATCTAAAGTGTCTGAAATACTGTTCGGGT
>CM026391.1:8965203-9006946 GCA_014843695.1 Archivesica marissinica
CGTAGAAAATAAACCTGTACATAGGTATAAATACTTAATCCCCTGTCGCTATTGTATTAGTAAACTAGCAGGTATACATTTACCTGTATATAACACTTATCTATAAATATCTGACCAGCCGTACACTACACTGCTGATTGTATTTGAAACATAGGGGTGGGGGGATCAAATCCTTCAATAATATATTATTTTGCAATTGCTAAGTTGTCCTAGTCCTATAGATTAGGACAGATTCTAACTCTGCTGCATTGTATAATACATATTTACTGAACATTGAACTTATCTGTTTTATCAATCCGTTGATACTATCCACAGTAGTCCTTATTTGTCCGTCTGTATAATCCCAATGGACCAGGCGTTCTACCATGTGTTCCAGTTCTGTACTCGTCATCTTGAATTGTTGAATAGCGAAATTTCTTGAGAAACGATCGAAGCCAAGCATAGAACTGACGATCAATCGAACCATATCACATGACCAAGCACGCACTCACAGTTATGTGATCATCTTTATATGCACCAATAATTCGCGCACACTATTTTGTGCCAAGCATTGTTAAGACATACGTTCTGAGCTATACTAACGTAACGCACATAACTTGAAATTACTTCACCGGGATCAACATTTACGGGATTTACTTCATGTATAGGATTTACTTGTGTAACATAATATTACATTAATCTAATACACATTATATTTCTTACACTAAGAAACGTCAGACATTCATTGGAAAGTATAAACTTTATGAAAATATAACCATCATTCAATACAAATACTATCTAGAAATAAATGAGTTGAAGAACTACACTCCTTCATTTAGTATCAAACATCATAAATAAACAAATATTAAATGAATTTAAATTAAAAACTATTACCTGTAATGCATATGTCGTAGGACATAACTTAATGCCGTTTGAATTTAATGAAATAATTATATCAGAAAACATAGTGGTATTAAATTGCAGTGTATTGACTTGACTTTATTTTACCTGACATCCTATTGTCGTGAACAAATAATCCCGTATATACTTGCCCTATTATATTCCTCCAACGCTAATCTATACTAACTGAATACTAACCTGTCACCCGTAGCTAAACATATGATGCTCGTGTATCTTGTGCAATGCCTCATTGCACTTGATATCTGGACATTGTAACGTCTAGTTACGATATATATTGGTATTATAAATTATAATAAATATCTAGGATATTTATATCACTTTCAGGAGTTGTTGTCTATTGATCCCTTGGTAACTCCACAGAGAACTCCTCAATCAATATATGCCGGCTGGGCTACGTCGACATTGGCGCCCTTACGTTCGGATCTGTGAGCAGCAGAAAGTTTACAGGACTGAAGTTGAAAGTTGCCATTGGATAGTCAACATTCTTCGTATTACACGTACCTGAATACACGACATGGATTTATCACCTGTGTTGACCTGGACATTCCAGAGTATTTATGATAATTTGCTATGAATATTCATATATTGGATACGTCACAGTGAAATATACCTATACGATCTTTCCCGACACAGCCAGGATTGATTTCATTGGATTGAAATCGGTGCGGATTTAGTCATGTGATTGATGGTACTTCTGACGTCAAGCTTCTTCATTGCTTGATCGTTATTGTTTGTAAACATTGCCACGTGCGTTCAAAACCTATAAGGGCCCATACGAATACCATGCATGGAACTTTACCCTATACTCGAGACGTCGAGTTATCCTCTTTGGAAAGGCTAGCCTCGTAGTTGGATTATTCTTCGCCTATGGATCGCTTTTCGCAGATGGATTTGTGCCATGGAGACTTTGTGTGAAATTTCATTTCTAGTGATTTCCGTATTGAGTGGTGTGACACTCTTGACAGTTGTTTATGAAATAGTGTGTTTGTGTACTTGGATTAATATGTGAACATTGGATTATTTGTGTAGTTGGATAACTTTGATAGCTGGTAAGAGTTTTGTTTGCTTATGTTAGTATTTTGATTATTTGACATTTAGTTAGTGCTAATCATAAATTAATTTGTAGATGTATGATTTGTTTACATTCTGAATATTCTCATACAAAAGTGTTTAATGTGCTAGGTTTATATTTATCGCTAGTCATATTGTATAGAGAGTATTTGACAAGATAGATATTTTTGAACTAGAGTTCGGAAACAAATTAGGATATATAAGTTCACATGCACGAATTAAAATACTAATAACATCCTATTGATGAAACCCCTATAGCCCAATTGCATCTGTTATATACTAATTTCCTAGCCATACAGACATGTTTCCTCGATAGCGCAGTCGGTACCACATTGGATACTATTCTGAATATGGCTGGTTCGCAAGATATTTCAACAACAACTTACATACATAAAAAGTAATTTTGCCTAATGTGCATTCCTTGCATAACGAAGATATAAATAAAACTTGCATGATAGCTTGTTTTGTGTCTCGAATATGTGCATCGGATTATCGCGCGATATTTTGTAAAGTTTATAGATATAATGATCTGTGAAACTCGTAAGGTCATGTGAGGTAAGACTGGTGTTTTACGCGAATTGATAATTCGAACATCAATATGATCTGGATCTGGATATCTACGTTGCAGGGCCAGTTACGGCATAAGGTGCAACGGGAGAGAGTCTAGTAGAGCGGGTTTAGAGCTGTCCTGAAACCGCCTATTGTCTCTGCACACACAACATTGTCACTTAGTTTATTCCAGTCTAGTACTGTTTTAGGGAAGAATGATTGTTTGTACTGCTCTTTATTACAAGTGAAAGTTTTGAAGCACTTTGAATTATTTGTAATTTGATTTTCTAGAATGTTTATTGTAGCACAGTCAGTGAATTTACGTATTTTTACGTTTCGCTTAGCCCTTATGGGTGTAAGTATGTCGTGACAAGGTAAAGCTGGCACCTTCCCCTCGACCACTTTGTATAGGAACGTCAGCCTTTTGGCCTTCCTTCTGGACTGTAGGCTCTCGAGCTCCAGTTTTTGCAGCATGTTTGTGATGCAGCCTTCTTCTCGGGAATGGTAGTCGCCAGTGATGAATCTGGCCGCTTGCCTTTGAACTTTCTCAAGTCGCTCGATGTCTTTTACATAGGTAGGGTCCCAGACTATGGAACTATACTCAAGTGATGAGCGAACAAGAGCTAGATATGCAGTCTTCCTGCAAGTTGCTGGGCAGTGGTTTAGGTTGCGCCTGATGAAGCCGAGCGATGAGTTTGCTTTCTTTGTAAGTTTTAGGATGTGCGAGTTCCATTTCAGATCGGACTGTATGGTGACACCGAGATAAGGATTTTCGTCAACTTGTTGTAGGAACTGCTTGTCTAGTTCATAGAAATGAGACGATTTGCTGTTGATGCTTAGTATATAGCATTTCTTGGCATTAAAGCGCATCCCCCATGACGTTGCCCATACTTCCAGTGCCTCCAGGTCTCTCTGTAGTATCACGTGATCCCTTACTGATCGGATGCATCTATACAGTAGACAGTCATCGGCAAATAAACGAACTTGAGATTTCACTGTATCTGGCAAGTCGTTTATATGGCACAGGAACAGAAGCGGTCCTAGGACAGTGCCTTGTGGTACTCCAGAATCGACGTGTACTGGTTTTGACGATTCACCATCAACTACCACTTGCATGTGTCTGTTTGTTAGGAAGTCCCTGAGCCAATTGTTGGTTTGACCATCAATGCCGTAGTTTCTCAGCTTGTATAGTAGCTTCTCGTGGGGTACGGTGTCGAACGCTTTAGAGAAGTCTAGGATAGCAATGTCAATTTGGGATCCCTTATCGTGGTTTATGAATAGGTCGTGCATCGTTGTGATAAGCTGTGTTTCGCAAGAGTATCCTGATCTGAATCCATGGTTGAGTGATGTTAGAATGTTATGATGATCGAGGTGGTCTAGTATGTGTTTGCAGATAATATGTTCTAATAGCTTGCAGGAGATGGAGGTTAGAGATACTGGTCGATAGTTTTCTGCAAGATGTACATCCCCTTTCTTGAATACAGGAGCGACGTTTGCATTCCTCCAGTCTTTGGGGAGCATGCCGGAGTCCACTGATCTTTGGAAAATATAGCGCAATGCGGGTGCAAGTTGTGAAGCACAGTTTTTCAGCATTATATTTGCAATGGCATCAGGTCCTCTAGCTTTAGAAATGTCAATTTTGTTCAGCAAATTTTCAACTCCTTTGGTGGTGATCTGGAGGTCAGGGATTTTTGGTGTCGGTCTCCGATTTATGTCAGGGGGGGTTCCAGGGTTTTGAGGATCTTCTTTAGTGAATACGGAGCTAAATTGATCAACGAGTATTTGGGCTTTGTCGTTACTGTTGGTTAGGAGCTGTCCCATTTTCTTTAGTGGATAGATGCCTGTGTTGTCTTGTCTGCGAGAGTTCACGTATCTCCAGAAACTCTTTATGTTATTCTCGTCTAGTCCTTTTTGGATGGTGCTTTTGATGTGGTCGATCTCGGCCTTTTTAAATGTTCGTTTGCAGTCATTCTGGTATTCTTTGTAGGTTTGCCATTGGTGACTTTCCTTTGCATGTTTGTAAATGATATCGAGTGTTTAAACCTGCAGGCGCGATTATTTTGTACATCAGATAGTTTGAAGCACGAGTTGCTTGTTCACTCGGTAGTACAGTGGATGTGATTGCCGTCTACTGAACTGGAGAGTGTTGGTTCAAACACAACTGTAGACATATTATTTTTATAAATATATGTTTTGTGTATTTAACATTTTGATTTATTTACACATTTATTTTGTTTATTTTTCTCAAGTGTAATATTTATTTTGTTTTGACTGCATACTTTTTGTAAAATGGCAGAGGGGCGAGATTTAAGAATGATTGTAAGAACTAGAACAAGAGATAGTCAATTAAGAGATGAGCAAGAACGGAAAGAAATACAAAAGGCAGAACGTGAATTGTTCAGAATGCGCAAAGAAAGATAAATGCATGAACTTGAAAGAAGTAGAATGAGAAAACATGCAGATGAAATACATATACCTTTTTTTTCATGTCTGCTATTGTTAAAGATTTATCACGGATCGTAACATCATGAACTACCGGGGTTTAAATCGTCTGTGTTGAAATATATTGCTCTCAATAAGGATTGTGTATATATTTTTAAATCATCTAAATGTTCAATAATCACTATTAGCCTTGATATAAACCTCCATGTAAAAAGACGTCCTTGCATATGACATTCTACATAAGTCCGCCTCCGTTGTCGAGTGGTTAATGTCGCTGAGTTGTATAACATTGCAACCAATTGTAAAGGGTTCGAGCCCGCTCAGACCATGTCGCTTATATAAAACAAGTGGCAGTTTCTTACGGAGGTTGGTCCACCAAGCACTGATTAACCGCTGGAGTCTACCTAGGAAACTTGCTGGGCAACCGGTAGCGACATTAAATAAACTTAAGCATTGTACAGATATGCAACTGATGTAACCCATTACATCACATCTGTTGATAAGATTACATTTAATATATTCCTGTAACATCCTACTTATCCAATCAAACTACAGTTCAAATCAGCTATGTCGAATTATGTGGGACCAAGCAAAATACTTCGAACTTTGACTTTAACGAAATTCGATATAAACGGAGCCAGTTATATGTAAAATGATAGTGTCTGAAACGGGACTTGGTTCACTTCGAGATAACCGGATAATTCGACATAACCGACTTTGACATAACGGATGTAGAGAGAACCTTTTTATCGTTCCATTATGGAATTTCTATCTGTTTTAATGCACAGCAAATGCTGATAACAAATGTAGCAGTACGTGGCAAGTAATATATGCAGTGGTAACATGAATATATACTCCATAATGAATAGGGTATATTTCTGGTAATCATTGTGTTGTCAGTTTGTTCCTCGACAGTTGTGGTATCCTTAGGGACGCTATATGTCACAATGTCTCATCTCACCGTCTCGGCGATGACTATCTTCAGGAATGAAGCATCGAGAGCATACAGTTGTAAGAACGTGTTTCTCTATCGCAGTCAACGACAGCCCTATTATGACTTCAGTTTACTTCACATGTCAAAAATATATAATCGTAAAATAAGTGTGAATGACGTCACCAACGGGGTTTCGCATAGGATATATATGGCTTATTCAGCAGCAAGTCGACACGTTTCAGAAGACAAATTGAATAAGGAGTTTTCTGGCATTTGATTAAGCATATTCATTTTTCATATTTTACAATCCCCCACTTCTCCCCAGGCGTTAATTTGACCAGCAATTCAATACGGCCCAATTAATAGTGTCGGTGTTAAAATATATTTATTTGACTGACCAGGTAAAATATATCGACTACGGGTTAGACAGTGTATGAAACAACCACATATTAGTAGATACAATATGGACTATTGTTCTCCATCAACATTTGTCTGAGGGTTCGACAGTGTATGAAACATCCATATAATAGTAGATACAATATGGGCTATAGTTACCCAACAACAGTTGTCTGAGGGTGCGACAGTGTATGAAACAACCACATATTAGTAGATACAATATGGACTATAGTTAGCCAACAACAGTTATCTGAGGGTTCGACAGTGTATGAAACAACCCATATTAGTAGATACAATATGAACTATAGTTCTCCATCAACATTTGTCTGACGGGTGTGACAGTGTATGAAACAATCCCATATTAGTAGATACAATATGAACTATAGTTCTCCATCAACATTTGTCTGAGGGTGTGACAGTGTATGAAACAAAACCATATTAGTAGATACTGTATGGGATATTGTTACCCAACAACATTTGTCTGAGGGTGCAACAGTGTATGAAACAAAACCATATTAGTAGATACAATATGGACTATTGTTATCCATCAACATTTGTCTGAGGGTGCGACAGTGTATGAAACAAAACGATATTAGTAGATACAATATGGCTATAGTTATCCATCAACATGTGTCTGAGGGTGCGACAGGGTATGAAACAACCATATATTAGTACGAGTTTAATAAATTCAATATGGAAAGACACGAATGTAAGATTATTTTTATCACATAAACCAAATACACAGTAAAAGTGTGTCATGATTGAACACACTTTCCCTTTAGCAAATGAAAGCCAGAGTAGTACTACGGTTTCTACTTAATGGGCCAAGAAAATAGTGCGACACTAAATACTCCAATGTTTTGATTTTCTTCCTTTGTAAACAGTGTTTAAACTATCACAACATATCATGTGCAACAATTCAATATTAAACACTTTATTAAAAAATTATTTTCAAACAGTCTTTTTTAACAAATACAAAATGTACACGATGTTTTGGCAAATGACGTCACAATCAAAGTTACACAGCGCGTAGCTATCTATCTATCTTCCGCTAATGTCGAACCTCTCGCTGGGACGTAGACATGTTGCGCGTCAAAAACCGCAAAGAAGTTAAAAGTATGAGTAGTTAAAAGTATAATTTAAGAAGGTAATGATAATAAGTTGTGGTATAAGTTTAAAAGCAGCTGCGCAGAACAACTAGGGACTGGCATGTTCAATATGGCAAACTGCCGTATTGAAATGCTCCATGGTAGGGAGATGGACACTGTCAGGAGGGAGGTGGTTCCAATGGTAGATTGTTCTTGGAAAAAGGGAAAACTGTTAGTAGTCTGTAGTTGCTGTAATTAACCTATAGCTTAAGGAATGACAATGGCGAGCAGGACGGGAGAGGGAACTAGGTAATTTTCAATGGGAATAGCAACAAGATCATTATGAATTTTATACATAAGGGATAACCTATTGTCAATACGCCGTTGATCTAGACTACGTAGATATAGGGAATGTAGCATGTCTGTAACACTAGAGGTACGATAGAAATCAGCCCCTATCCAACGGGCTGCTCTTCGTTGGACACCTTCAATTTTCTATCAATGTTTGAGTATGGGGCGACCAGATCTCGGAGCCATATTCAAACTGGGGTCTCACTAGTGTCTGGTAAGCCATGGACTTAATGGGTTCAGATTTGACCTGGAGGTTTCTACGTAAAAATCCTAATGTTTGGTTTGCTTTCTTTGTTGACCTTATTATGTGAGTGTCCCACGACAGGTTATTTGAGATATCCAGGCCAATGTATTTGGCTGAGGTGACCGACTCAAGTAGGACTCCATGGAGTTTATATTTACTGGGGATATGATGTTTCCTTCTGGTGACGTGGATAACTTGACATTTGGATGGGTTAAATTCCATGTCCCACTCCAACTCCCACTCTTCTAATCTCTTAAGATCGTTTCGGAGTGTGACCGATTCATTTGCAGATGTCAGTGATAGATAGACTGCCGTATCATCTGCAAAGATACGGACTTTGGAACTGATGTTTTGTGGGTTGTCGTTTATGTAGGCTAGGAAAAGCAAGGGTCCAAGTGGGACTCCAGAGGACACCGTAATGGCCTCTGAACTAATACCATTAAGGACAACTGACTGGAGTCTATTATATAGAAAACTCTTAATTCACCTTAATGTTTGACCTCTGACTCCATATTCATGCATTTTTAGTAGTACTTTCTCGTGATTGACCTTATCGAAAGCCATACTGAAGTCTAATAGGGTGAGATCTACCTGATGCTTATTGTAGACACAGGTAACCAAGTCATTGACTAGCATTACTAGTTGGGTCACGCATGACCGTTTTTCTCTAAAAACATGCCGCAAATGGTACAGAATACTGTGGTTAGTGAAGTGTTTTACTATCGAGGAGGATACTATATGTTCTAGTACCTTACATAGAACACATGTCAGTGAGATAGGCCTATAGTTGACGGTGTTTGACTTGTCCCCTTTTTTGTAAATGGGAGCAACATTTGCTGACTTCCACTGGGCCGGCCGTGATCCTTCGTTGAGGAGGCGTGCTAGTTGATGTAAAAATGTATGTCACTGCGAATCGCTATCGCTATCAATGATTCTTAGACGTTTTCTTGGTGGATTAGATGGGGATACAGTTTTAGGGTTGTTAATGTATACATTAAAAGTACAACCATGGATTGGGCCAGCCAACAGACTGGAATCCACCGGTCAGATTAATAGTGGAGTTGGAATTGGTATTCATAGAAGTTGCCACGCTTGGTGACGAATATGTGTTTGGATATGCTGTGTAATGTGCTTTATCAGGCCTATCAGGAGTTGGCTGTACAGTGCTGTTGGACGAACTGTTGAACGAATACAGGATTTTGGATATTTCTCTGTGCTGATTTTGATTGATGTGACTGTAGTTGTTGATAGACGATATATTTTTATTTACTTTTGACAGCGCGTACGAATATACAAATACTGTGATTCGCCCACGCATTTGCCTCATTTGCATATTTAATACACTAGTGTATTACCGAATTTATGACATGGCTTTATTATACTCCCGCGCCGTAGTTTATGTGATAAAATATGTTTAATATAGTTACGTCACTTCAGATTTGTTATAATCTGTTTAATATAAGTCACTTCAGATTTGTTATAACCTGTTTAATGTGTGGCGCTTAGACGCGATTTCCTGCGTTTTCTGATTTAAATAATTTAGACGTATAATTGTGTACTGACATTTCAGATCTCTAGCAGTCAACATTTTATACAGAAAATGTATATTTGTTGCATTATATTTATTTAATTTTTCATTTATTTTTTGTTTGCTTTGGCAATTTTACCCGAGGCAGCTGCATCGGTTTGCCTCAGTATGACTATGGGCCTGGTTTAATATACGATTTGTTTGGGAAAACAAGACGAACACGGTAATCAGCGATATATTTTAGATTTCATCTGTATTAATATCCCATACATGTGCACACGTATAATGCAAACACAGATTTAAACAATCATACAAACAGTGCATATTCTAGAATTATAAAGGACATATTGCAAAAAATCGTATCACAGTATAAAAGCACATGTTGCTATTAGTTAATTACATTCTAAAGCCGAGACACAGTTGCTAATTTCAGCTTAATTATTATTTGAAGCAAAAATGTGTATACAAAACTGAATTGAAAAACAAGCAATATAATGTCACGATCAGATTAAGACTGACCTAATTAGTAGCTACCTCTTGTATTGTGAACGTTTCTTATAACATTATCTTGTATTAATATATTTCTTACGCTTCCGACTGGTACTCTAAGAACCACTTTCATTATATCAAACTCTTGGTGGCAGGGAGCATTTCTGTATGCGTTGCCTAATAGACTGCGTTTGCTCGGTTACTTCCCTTAGTCGAAAATATCTTATAGTTCGAGTTTGTATCAGAAGAAATATATATATAGTCATATATAACACTTGATATATCTATTATGTCGGTTTATGCAGACTTGAACGGTACTGTAATGTTATGTATGCTGACTGTTCAAACTTGATATATATATTATGTCGGCTTCTGTAGACTGTACGGTACTGTAATGTTATGTATGCTGACTGTTCAAACTTGATATATCTATTATGTCGGCGTCTGTAGACTGTACGGTACTGTAATGTTATGTATGCTGACTGTTCAAACTTGATATATATATTATGTCGGTTTATGTAGACTTGAACGGTACTGTAAAGTTATGTATGCTGACTGTTCAAACTTGATATATATATTATGTCGGTTTCTGTAGACTTGAACGGTACTGTAATGTTATGTATGCTGACTGTTCAAACTTGACATATCTATTATGTCAGCTTATGTAGACTGTACGGTACTGTAATGTTATGTATGCTGACTGTTCAAACATGATATATCTATTATGTCGGCGTCTGTAGACTTGAACGGTACTGTAATGTTATGTATGCTGACTGTTCAAACTTGACATATCTATTATGTCGGCTTCTGTAGACTTGAACGGTACTGTAATGCTATGTATGCTAACTGTTCAAGCTTGACATATCTATTATGTCGGCGTCTGTAGACCCCAACGTTACTGTAATGTTATGTATGCTAACTGTTCCATCTTTCTCTCTCAGGTATGAACGGACAAGGAGCATCAGTCATCTACGTAGATGGAACAGCTATTGACAAATTAAACATTTGCTTGCGATAAACCGAGCCACATGACATATGCATTAGCGTCCTGTATTAAGCATACATTCATCAGATTCACAGAGAGGCAATTTGTTCAAAAATTAGTTTATGCCAAATGTATTTTTGTTCAATTGCGAAACAAGTTTATGCAACTTTATATTAATCACTCTCGAGACCTCACTCCTGATGGGCGGGTGAGCAGGCATGTAGAGAGGCCATTTTATTTTATTTTATATATCAGGTTACATGCTAAACACAACATGATTAGTACAAAAAATGAGGCTTAATTGTGGTTGTAGCAATGATTTTACATTTGCATTTTCAACGATGACCACAATGCAATGTGTGTGTCAGTGTGCCTACTTGTCTGTTATTAGGCTGATGGCTTTACAAAATACCTCCCTGTAAAATACATTCTGTAATCCAGTGGCGCTGAAAATCACCAGCCAACTATCAATAGTATATGTCCTGTATGACTGGTTATTAACATCACTAATCTATCATAGCAAAATATGTGAAGTACGTCACGATATTTACTTCGACTTACTTCCGTTGTGATTGTATTCATATAAGGTTGGGTAGGGACATATTGTTTGTTTGCCTGTTTTGGGGATACATAGTCGCAACAAGAGCGTATGCTATACGGCGACTATCCAGCTGTTACTGTGGAGGAAGACCCGGGGTGCGACCCGGGGTTCTCCACTCTTTAAGGCACGGACGGACTCCTGTGTAGAACCACCAGCAGTACGTAAACCAGTTGGAAACCATCCACACATGATTAGTTTCGAAACCCCAGTGGGATTCGAGCGTACATAGGTGAGGGGCAAGTGAATTGAAGTCAAAAACATTAACCACTCGGCCGCAGTGACCTCCGTTGCGAAGCATAAGAGTGGCATTGGTATGTAAGATGAAGGATGTTGGTCTTGTATGCATGACGTCCTCTCGTTACCACGGACACCGATCTGGGAACATATAGTTTACGTATAAATAGCATTGGTACTACATTCTTCCGATAACAGTCTTTTAGATGGGACTTTAAACCGAGGTCTCCTGTCGGTGCTTTACACCGTGCACGTACAATAACCAGAGGAGTTTCTGGAATGGGTCTCTGTCTGTATCATTGCACTATCCTCCAAACATCTAAAATGACTAATATGTTCAGGAGGCGTTGCTGATATGGGCAACCGGTAGCGACGATAAATAAACGGAAAACACACACACATCAGATGAGGGATCGAACCTGCGATCCCTGGATTGATGAGTGGATGAGATGACTATTATGGGAAATTGTAAACCAATCAAATGATGCATTGTATTGCTTTACAAGCGTTGAATACATCATACGGGATTAAATATATGGATGCCAGCATATGTAGACACGTCTTTTTACATTCAGACTTAAGTCAATATCAAACATTTAAATTATTTAAAAAAGAGACTCGATCAATATTTACAATAATATATTTCACTAAGCATGATTTGAACCCGGTAGTTCATGATGTTGCTGAAGCATGACAGAGAACATGTTAACAGGTCTATAGAAGAAAACTTGACAAATATTGTCCCTACCCAACATTACTCTCCGATGTATTTACGGAACAACTGGTATGGTTTTCTAACTTTCATACATCATAGCTGATTACGTTTCTTACAGGTAACATTTTATTTTAAATTGATTGTTGAGCCGTGCTTATATATAATGTTCAACTGCTTAATATTTATTGCTATATATATGTTTAAAACACTGTCGTGAGGTAATACCTTTGTACTTGGAGTCCATTATTATTAATATTGGGCTGCTTTCAAAAGGCCAGAGTATATATTAAATCCTATTCGTAAATGTACGAAATTAACAATTTAAATTTGTAGGATCTTGCTATATAAATGTGTGTTTTAAGTAAAATATGTAGCATATACCTTATATCCTATACTTATTTATATACTTATCGTCGCTACCGGTTGCCCATATGAGTGATGTCTAAGAATAGATTAGTCATTTTAGATTGTTGGAGGGTATTGCCATGATACAGACAGAAACCCATTCCAGAATATCCTCTGATTCTTTTACTAGCACGGTATACAGCACCGACACGAGACCTCGGTTTAAAGTCCCATATGAGAAACTGTTAATTGTATTATTGTCAGACGAGGGATCGAACCTGCGACACCTGGATTACTGGTCCAGTGTGTTAACCACTGGACTACAGATCCGATAATGTCATGTTATACACATTATATTAGCCTGGATGCCAATCTGTCGATTTTTCAATGTTTAACTTCTACAACGGCAAAATGACAGCCTGGGGAAACTTGATTTCCGATCGTAGCGCCATCTACTTACACCCTCATTAATGTAGATTGGAAAAACGACAACTCTTCTCTACAAGATAATATCGCTAAATATAGAAACGGAATTCTATCGGAATTCTATCGGAAATCGCCGAATGCTCCCGGAGACTCATTTACATTGCAAACATATAATTTCACGTACATAGGATTAATGTGAGCCAATAATTACACGATAATAGTGTATCCATGCGTTGATATGATCAGAAGCTCAATACGGCCCAGTTACTAGTCTCGGTGTTAAAATATATGTATTTGACTGACCGGGCAAATATATATCGACGCCTGTTCCCAGGCTAACAATATATATCAATACGGTATAAGTAATGTATGCTATATTGGTTTGAATAAACATTATTTTTTAAACATTGAACATCATGTCACAGTTGAATGAATAAGCGATAAATCGCATGCTTCAGGTCACATGATCAGCTCAGGGGAAGTACATGAATGCAAGGAATATCCATTACGGCTTATGCATGGCTGCTTAAAGCGACATTACATTGCAAAAAGCAAATAAAATGCATTTGTTCACATATAAATGCATTGCTACTACAAATTATTCTTAATACACATTCGAACACTTATATTGAATCAATAAACAGTGTGTTTGTGGTATACAAACTTTCAAACGATAAATTAGGATTTCATATAATGGCCATCCGCGTTCAGGATAAACGTGTTGTATTACGCACGAATGTCGATCATATTTACCATTATTTTGTTATATCAACAAACCGTGTATACAATTTTTGTTTATTTGTTGAAATACTCAATTTTTTAGGCAAATATTTGGAAAAAATGTATACCATATAATAGCAAATTACATTCTGCAGACATTTGCGTTTTCACCGATGTAGTGTCTATTTAAAATGTTCAATTATTTTCGACAATCGTTTATACATTATGTGGATACTATCACCCAAAGGTTGTTGAGTCAAACTTCGGTTAATTCGAAGTATATTGCTCGATTGTTGATACGTTTCTATGTAGACAATATACAGTCTACATCCATTATGTCAATGTTGGTTATGTCGAATTCGCCGGTTGTGTCGAAGTAGTTTGCTCGGTTGATACGTTTCTATGTATACAAAGTACAGTCTACATCCGCTATAGCAATGGCGGTTATGTCGAATTATCCGGTTATCTCGAAGTCTGATCAATCTCTCGTTTCAGACACTATCATTCTACATATAACTGGCTCCGTTTATATCGAATTTTCTTAAGTCAAGCATCGGTTATGTCGAAATATATTGCTTGGTTGTTGATACGTTTCTATGTAAACAATGTACAGACTACATCCGTTATGTCAATGTCGGGTATGTCGAATTATCCGGTTATCTCGAAGTCGGACCAAAGTCCCATTTCACGCACTATCATTTTACATATAACTGGCTCCGTTTATATCGAATTTCGTTAAGTCAAACATCGGAAGTATTTTGCTCTGTTGTTCATGCGTTTCTATGTAAACAGTGCATACATGTATCATGTTCTTCTAATGATGTATTACAAGCCTAAATTTACTTGAGACATTATCATAATTGTTCTCGGCCTTCGTGATATATTTCTACGCATAAGAACTTCAAACTCGGGTTATTCTGCGATATACCACGGTTGATACTTATTTTTTCGATTCTAACACGACTTACTTCTAATAATTTTAGACGAGAAAGGAGTATTTTCTTCAAACGCCGTGCATTTGGCTTTCGAAATTTCCTCCCGCATAAGGGGTGATGACGTTATTTTTATGGAAAATATCTAGTGCATAAATGGAAAAAAGTTGTAACTGATCAATAATTTTATTTATTTTGTCAAATAAAACTGTACAGAATAGTAACTGAAACGTTACTTAACAGAAAAACAAGACGGACAAGAGATTATCTGATTCTAAAAATAGCTCACTTCCGCGAATTCCCACGGTTGTATTTACAAACAGCACGTGACTTTCATTTATAAAACTTTACACGCATTGTATCAATGGAACAGCCAAAACACGGTGCGCGCAGCATAGTTCAAGATAGTTATATCGCAGAATAACCCGAGGTAGATTTTACTCTACAATTATGTATGTTATTAGCTGGGTCGTGTTAGAATAAGGCTTATTATATGTATGTGAACATATGGTGCATTGTGTTTTGTGCGTGAACAATTTAATATTAGTCATGTGGGTAGGCATTTTAGTATCAAATTGTGAATACACTTTCTGGTTGAAACGTTAATGTATCTTCTGATGGGTATATCTGGGTTTCATTTGTGAGAAGCGAGCGCGCTAACCACTGCGCTAATCGGACAGCCATAGGCACATCTATGAATATATGTACACTGTAAACGGGTGCATAGGCAAACCTACGGATATATGTACACTGTAATCGGGTGCATAGGCACACCTACGTATAGATGTACATTGTAAACGTGCGCATAGGCAAATCTACGGATAGATGTACATTGTAAACGGGCGCATAGGCAAATCTACGGATAGGTGTACATTGTAAACGTGCTCATAGGCAAATCTACGGATAGATGTACATTGTAAAAGGGAACATAGGCAACTCTACGGATAGGTGTACATTGCAAAAAGGGAACATAGGCAAATCTACGGATAGGTGTACATTGTAAAAGGGAATATAGGCAACACTACGGATAGGTGTACATTGTAAAAGGGAACATAGGCAACTCTATGGATAGGTGTACATTGTAAGTGGGCGCATAGGCAACTCTACGGATAGGTGTACATTGTAAAAGGGAACATAGGCAACTCTACGGATAGGTGTACATTGTAAGTGGGCGCATAGGCAACTCTACGGATATGTGTACATTGTAAGTGGGCGCATAGGCAACTCTACGGAGAGGTGTACATTGTAAGTGGGCGCATAGGCAAATCTACGAATAGGTGTACATTGTAAGTGGGCGCATAGGCAACTCTACGGATAGGTGTACATTGTACGTGGGCGCATAGGCAAATCTAAGGATATGTGTACATTGTAAGTGGGCGCATAGGCAACTCTACGGATAGGTGTTCAGAGGCACTTCCGTTATAGAATATGTAATCTCGACATTGTAAACGGGCGCATTGTCAGTTCTATGGACACATGTACAATCATAGATAATAATAATAATAATAATAATAAAGACGTAACATTTTAATCTACCATGAGGCCTTCAACATAATCACACTGGGATGGTACGGTGGTCGCCAGATCGGACAGGTGGGTTTTCTCCGGGTACTCCGGTTTCCTTCCACACGATTGACCACATATACGCTTTCATCCGCACAAACGAGAGTTATTAATATACGTTGTTAGAACTTGCTTCGCAATCATTGTAAAATAAATAAAGTTTAAACTTTAAATGACAATATAGTTTGTTTGTATTTTATTGTTCTTTTAAGTACACAAGTTACAAATATACATGTATACAAACAACAATATACATGTATACAAACAACAATATACATGTATACAAACAACAATATACATGTATACAAACAACAATATACATGTATACAAACAACAATATATATGTATACAAACAACAATATACATGTATACAAACAACAATATACATGTATACAAACAACAATATACATGTATACAAACAACAATATACATGTATACAAACAACAATATACATGTATACAAACAACAATATACATGTATACAAACAACAATATACATGTATACAAACAACAATATACATGTATACAAACAACAATATACATGTATACAAACAACAATATACATGTATACAAACAACAATATACATGTATACAAACAACAATATACATGTATACAAACAACAATATACATGTATACAAACAACAATATACATGTATACAAACAACAATATATATGTATACAAACAACAATATACATGTATACACACAACAATATACATGTATACAAACAACAATATACATGTATACAAACAACAATATACATGTATACAAACAACAATATACATGTATACAAACAACAATATACATGTATACACACAACATTGTACATGTATACAAACAACAATATACAATGTGTACATAAACTCTGATATACATTGTTCCTACTAAACGTTATTTAAAGGAGAACAGATGAAGATTTCTTTGTTAGATATGACACACTACATATTTTGTGCTTTTTTAAAATAATGTTATTGTTTTACATTGAAAAGCTTAACAACACTGCATATAATAAAAAGATAACAGTCAAATAAACTAAGCCTATCAGTTACAATGACCGACTCCCTTGAAATGAGGTGCCGTCAGATTACCTCCCCGTAATATTCCCCCAAGACAAGGTAAATATAGTTATTCAGGTTACAAGCCACACTGTCTTAACAGGTCATGTATGTATCATTGGCAATGGCAATACCATTGCTGGTTCACAGAGGGTACTTTTTATTTGCGAATAGCAAAATCACCTTTCCTGAATCAGAATGCCTCAATATGTCACAAACAGCTCATATAGCACCTCCCCCGTCACTGTAGGTTCGAAACGCACTTGGGGTGTCGAATTATTTCAAGTGAGGAAGCTATCCAGCCGGATTATGGTAGGTCGGTGGTTCTACCCGTGTGTCCGTCCGTGTATGAACTACTGTTCGGAGAGGCATCCGAGATCTTCCTCCACCAATAATAATAATAATAATAATGACCTAAGATGTTGGTGCTACGCTAAGAACCCCCCCCCCAAAACAAACAAATAAATAACTGGAGTTTCGCCAATGACCTACGCTGTTGGTGTGATGCTAAGAACCCCCAAAACAAACAAATAAATAACTGGAGTTTCGCCAATGACCTAAGATGTTGGTGCGACGCTAAACCCCCAAAAACAAACAAATAAAAAACAAAACCATATCATATAGAACCTCATCAACGTCTAATATCAAAAACAGTTTAATAAGGTATACATGTGTTGCATTTGTTATGTTTTGATTTTCCAAAGCAGAGCCCTTCTGTTTTGTTTGTATTCAACCATACTATTTGTTAAATATTTCTTCTATTTTAACGTTTACGGCTGAAGTTGGTGTCACTGACGGTTCTGTAGTCCAGTGGTATCACGCTGGACTGGTAATCTAGGGATCGTAGGTTCGATACCCCGTCTGACCCTAATAAAAGTAACAATCTTTCAGATGTGATGTTAATCCGAGGCCTCATGTCGGTGCTTTACACCGTGCACGAAAAAGAACCAGATGAGACTCCGGAATGGGTCTCTATCTGTATCATTGCACTATCCTCAAACAATCTAAAATGACTAATCTCTTCAGTAGGCGTCGCGCACATGGGCAACCGTTAGCGACGATAAATAAACGTAAAACACAAACGTTGGTGTCCGTTTCATCAGTTAGAAATGCAGCTGCATCATCTGTTGCAGTCATCATTCCGATTATTTATTTAGCTATTGAATGAATATGTTTACAATATTCCTGATGTCGAATGATATATTATTTTATGCAACCAGGTACACATTAAGGGTCTTTCTCATCTTTATGAAACAGACAAAATATTGTTAACGACGGACACATACTGCTCATGTCGTACAGTTATATAGGATGTAAGTGCAGAAATGCTCATGTCGTAAAGTTAAATAGAATGTAAGTGCAGAATTGCTCATGTCGTAAAGTTAAATAGGATGCAAGTGCAGAACTGCTCATGAGGTAAAGTTAAATAGAATGTAAGTGCAGAACTGCCCATGTCGTAAAGTTAAATAAAATGTAAGTGCAGAACTGCTCATGTCGTAAACTTAAATAGAATGTAAGTGCAGAACTGCTCATGTCGTAAAGTTAAATAGGATGTAAGTGCAGAACTGCTCAATTCGTAAAGTTAAACATAATGTAAGTGCAGAACTGCTCAGGTCGCAAAGATAAATATAATGTAAGTGCAGAACTGCTCATGTCGTAAAGATTAATAGAATGTAAGTGCAGAACTGCTCATGTCGTAAAGTTAAATAGAATGTAAGTGCAGAACTGCTCATGAGGTAAAGTTAAATAGAATGTAAGTGCAGAACTGCCCATGTCGTAAAGTTAAATAAAATGTAAGTGCAGAACTGCTCATGTCGTAAACTTAAATTGAATGTAAGTGCAGAATTGCTCATGTCGTAAAGTTAAATATAATATAAGTGCAGAACTCATGTCGAAAAATTAAATAGAATATAAGTGTGGAACTCATATCGTACAGTTAATTAGAATAAAAGTGCAGAACTCATATCGTAAAGTTAAATAGAATGTAAGAGCAGAACTGCTCATGTCGTAAAGTTAAGCAGAATGTAAGTGCAGAACTGCTCATGTCGTAAAGTTAAAAATAATGTAAGTGCAGAACTGCTCATTTCGTAAAGATTAATAGAATGTAAGTGCAGAACTGCCCATGTCGTAAAGTTAAATAAAATGTAAGTGCAGAACTGCTCATGTCGTAAAGTTAAATTGAATGTAAGTGCAGAACTGCTCATGTCGTAAAGTTAAATAGGATGTAAATGCAGAACTGCTCAATTCGTAAAGTTAAACAGAATGTAAGTGCAGAACTGCTCAGGTCGCAAAGTTAAATATAATGTAAGTGCAGAACTGCTCATGTCGTAAAGATAAATAGAATGTAAGTGCAGAACTGCTCATGTCGTAAAGTTAAATAGAATGTAAGTGCAGAATTGCTCATGTCGTAAAGTTAAATATAATGTAAGTGCAGAACTGCTCATGTCGTAAAGTTAAATAGGATGTAAATGCAGAACTGCTCAATTCGTAAAGTTAAACAGAATGTAAGTGCAGAACTGCTCAGGTCGCAAATTTAAATATAATGTAATGCAGAACTGCTCATGTCGTAAAGATAAATAGAATGTAAGTGCAGAACTGCTCATGTCGTAAAGTTAAATAGAATGTAAGTGCAGAATTGCTCATGTCGTAAAGTTAAATAATGTAAGTGCAGAACTGCTCATGTCGTAAAGTTAAATAGGATGTAACTGCAGAATTGCTCATGTCGTAAAGTTAAATAATATATGCAGAACTCATGTCGAAAAATTAATAGATATAAGTGTGGAACTCATATCGTACAGTTAATTAGAATAAAGTGCAGAACTCATATCGTAAAGTTAAATAGAATGTAGAGCAAACTGCCATGTCGTAAAGTTAAACAGAATGTAAGTGCAGAACTGCTCATGTCGTAAAGTTAAAAATAATGTAAGTGTAGAACTGCTCATATCGTAAAGTTAAATAGAATGTAAGTGCAGAACTGCTCATGTCGTAAAGTTAAACAGAATGTAAGTGCAGAACTGCTCATGTCGTAAAGTTAAACATAATGTAAATGCAGAAATGCTCATGTCGTAAAGTTAAATAGGATGTAAGTGCAGAACTGCTCATGTCGTAAAGTTAAATAGAATGTAAGTGCGGAACTGCTCATGTCGTAAAGTTAAACAGAATGTAAGTGCAGAACTGCTCATATCGTAAAGTTAAATAGGATGTAAGTGCAGAAATCTGATACTGAATTATTTAGACTAATCTATATTTATAGTAAGATATGTCTTATTAATAACATCTGGACATTTATTTTCAGATCTCAGTCTAGCTGCTTATAGGAATCATGGGTATAGTTTGGTGCATTTTACTCTATGGTGGAGTACTTGTTTGCTGTGAAGGACTTGGTAAGTGTGCATACACATCCAATAATAAAAGTTAATCTTGGGTCATACGTAGATTCACCGGGAATCATTATATTCTGAAGAGTAAGTGTGCTTTGCATACACATCCAATAATAACAGTTAATCTTGTGTCATACGTAGATTCACGGGGAAATATTATATTCTGAAGAGTAAGTGTGCGTTGCATACACATCCAATAATAAAAGTTAATCTTGTGTCATACGTAGATTCACGGGAAAACATTATATTCTGAAGCGTAAGTGTGCTTTGCATGCACATCCAATAATAAAAGTTAATCTTGTGTCATACGTTGATTCACAGGGAAGCATTTTATTCTGAAGAGTAAGTGTTCTTTGATCTGAGGAAGTGAGAGTGTGGGAACACTAAGCATAATACAGATTGAATCTTTTAATCAAGTTATCTAAGAAGATAGACAAACAAAAGATAAACTTATCTCCAAAATAAACCATAATCACCTTGCAATCTCAGGAGCTATATCACCACACAAATCCTCTACGTAATCACTGCCTGGATTCAGGTGGACTCCACTGTATAGGCATTGTCGTCGACTGCTTGCAGACATGGCGACTTATATATGTAAGCTATACCACTGACAATACAAAGCTTCAGGTGCGAAAGTTCCGGAGTTCGAGCTCTGCTGGATCCGTTGCTATTGTGTCCTTAGGCAAGTTATTTAATTTCCACGTTGGCTCTTCTCTCTCCATCGTGGCGATGGATTCCATCAGGAATGAGGTCTCGTGAGTGATTAATATAAGTGGTAAGAACTTGTTTCGCAATCGAGCTAAAATCAATTTGTATAAACTAAATAAAATCTACTAGCTCAAGTTCTACTTATTTCAACTTAGTTTAATTGCTCTATAGAACCTCATTCCTTATGAAATCCATCGCCATGAATGATAGAGAAAGGGCAAAGTGGATTTTAAGTCTGTTCTGGTCGTTAGTTCGAACTCATAATCTTTTAGTTTCAATGTGGACCAACTTATGTCCGTTAGTTTTGGCTTAGCCATTGTGTGTAATGAAATGGTATTTGGAAAATCCTAAATAATCGATATGATGTCAATATTTGCAGGTGTAAATCTCATCAGCCGTGTGAAAACCTCGGTCAGCACAAGTCAATCTAGCATGTTCGAGAATTACGATTCTTCAAACGCAATAGATGGAATTAATAGTCAACTGATAGATATTTGTGGTTGCTGCAGTGTTACTAACGGAACCACACCTTCATGGTGGCAGATTAATCTGGGAAACAAGTACCTTAGAGATGCATTGGAAGTATTTGTTCGCCTGACAAGTATGCTATATTACCTCTGCACTTACACCATTGTAATGATTTAATATAGTTCTCTGTAATATAACATCTGTAATAGCGGTTTGTCGCCTGTTCTTGACTTCCTAATAATTTACACCTGAATTCAGTCCGTATCTTAGTATCTTAGTAATCCCTCACATATATACAAGTCAGATTAGAGGGGTAATGTCCTAGAGTGAATGAAGAACTCAATTTAGAATGCAATCATGTTTTACTCATGTTTATATGCGTACTTATGATTCTGGTACATATATCGGAGAGCAAAGAGACAGTTAGTTTCGACCTGCTGCTGATATTTGGTAAATGATTGACTCTTAAGTTAGATGACAGATCAGCTAACTCGACCCACTTACCTAAAACATATTTTAAATGAACTATGTGTCTATCATATCATATTGATGCAGTTAGATAGGAAGGACTATAGGTTTGTCATATCATATTGATGTAGTTAAACAAAAGTAGGACTGTTGGTTTGTCATATCATATTGATGTAGTTATACAAGTAGGATTGTTGGTTTGTCATATCATATTGATGTAGTTAGACAAGTAGGACTGTTGGTTTGTCATATCATATTGGTGCAGTTAGACAAGTAGGACTGTTGGTTTGTCACATCACATTGGTGCAGTTAGACAAGTAGGACTGTTGGTTTGTCATATCATATTGGTGAAGTTAGACAAGTAGGACTGTTGGTTTTTCACATCATATTGGTGAAGTTAGACAAGAAGGACTATTGGTTTGTCATATCATATTGGTGCAGTTAGACAAGTAGTATTGTAGGTTTGTCATATCATATTGATGCAGTTAGGCAAGTAGGACTGTTGGTTTGTCATATCATATTGGTGAAGTTAGACAAGTAGGACTGTTGGTTTGGCATATCATATTGATGAAGTTAGACAAGTAGGAATGTTGGTTTGTCATATCATATTGATGCAGTTAGACAAGTAGGACTGTTGGTTTGTCATATCATATTGATGCAATTAGACAAGTAGGACTGTTGGTCTGTCATATCAAATTGGTGCAGTTAGACAAGTAGGACTGTTGGTTTGTCGTATCATATTGGTGCAGTTAAACACGTAGGACTGTTGGTCTGTCATATCAAATTGGTGCCGTTAGACAAGTAGGACTGTTGGTTTGTCATATCTTACTGATGCAGTTAGACACGTAGGATTGTTGGTTTGTCATATCATATTGATGCCGTTAGACACGTAGGACTGTTGGTTTGTCATATCCTACTGATGCCGTTAGACACGTAGGACTGTTGGTTTGTCATATCATATTAATGTCGTTAGACACGTAGGACTGTTGGTTTGTCATATCAAATTAGTGCAGTTAGACAAGTAGGACTATTGGTCTGTCATATCATATTGATGCAGTTAAACAAGTAGAACTGTTTTTTATTCAGGTTTATATTACATTGTTTTTATATTTTGATGTTTACCAGATGAACCGCAACAGTTACAATATGCTGCTATCTACGCTGGCAATGTATCCTTGGCTGGCGGCAATACTAATGGAGTAAAGGTGTATACAATACCCACAATCATTAACTACAGCTCCGACTTCATCAAATACTTACAACCTGCTACCATCGCACAGTATTTCAAAATAAGACTCAACCAACGTATCCTCACGATTTGCGAGTTTAAATTATATGAAAAATGTAAGTATCACCATTATTCAATTATAATTTTAATATTAACTATGCATATCGTTAGAGTGTAACAGAGCAATATCGATATCTATTTTCAGTTTGGTTTTAGAGATAACCGTCCTACAGCTGATGCTATATTTTTGCTACACTCAATAATTCAAAAGGTATTATCTAAAAATGCCAAGCTTTGGTGCATATTTATAGATTATCAGCGTGCTTTTGATACCGTAAATCGGGATGCTTTGTGGGAAAAATTAATCAAATCTGGCGTAAGCTGTAAAATGGTTAACATGGTCAAATGTATTTATAACAGAGTTCAATCGTGCGTGAAAATGCTTAATACTATGACATTCTCAGATTTCTTTGATGTTACAATTGGGTTAAAACAAGGTGAGCCCTTATTACCTTTGTTATTTATTATATTTATTAATGATATTATTGAAAATTTGAATGTTAATTCGTTATCTGAAAAAGATCTGGATTTATTATCCATGTATTTGATATTATTTGCTGACGATATTGTTTTGTTCACGACAGATGCCAGGAGTCTACAATCTCAAATTGATAGTATTTACCAGTATTCTGTGAAATGGGGCTTAACTATAAATGTAAATAAAACAAAAATGTGTATATTTGAAAAGCGTAAACAGAATCATAATGTTATCTTTTATATCAATGGAAAACAAATAGATATTGTTGATAGCTTTACATATCTTGGTATTAAGCTTACATATACAGGAACTTTAACTGGTGCAATAAAATGTTTACAGGATCAAGCATTAAGAGCTAATCACAATTTATTGTCATTATTCGATAGAGTACATATGGATGTTAAAACTAAACTTAAGCTGTTTGATACAATGATTGTACCTATAATTTTATATGGTTCTGAGGTTTGGGGTGTCTACAACCTAAAGGATGTCGATAAATTACATTTGAGATTTTGTAAATATATTTTGGGTGTTAAGCTGCAAACACCTACCAATGCTATCTATGGTGAATTAGGACGATTTCCATTATCTGTTATATGTAAAGAGAGAGTAATCAAATTTTGGTTTAATGTAATGAAAAATTTTGATTCTCCAATGTATAATATGTATGCCGATCTGTGTAATAACGTTAACGGTAAATGTTGGGCTAGCCGAGTTAATTCCTTAATTGATCATCTCGGTTTTACAAATGTTCGACTCAATTTTGATGCTAATATTAACTATTTACCTATGTTTAAAATGAGATTACGCGACCAGTTCGTTCAAGACTGGAACACATCAGTAAACACAATGTCGAAACTTGATTATTATTGTAAATTTAAGCTGACATTCCGTTATGAAGACTATATTGATCAAATCTCTAGTGATAGTTTACGTCAATGTTTTACATGTTTAAGATTAACATCCCATAATTTAGAAATTGAATTTGGAAGATTTAATGGTATTGATAGAAACAATAGGTTATGTAAATTATGCAATCAAAATGTAATTGAATCAGAATACCATTTTATATTATGTTGTGAAAAATACAGAGATATAAGATTGAAATATTTGGGCTACATAGCATGGCCATCAATAAATAAATTTATATCTATCATGTCATGCAAAAATAAAAAATATTTGATTAATGTTTGTAAGTACATCAAAGAAGCTATGTCATTACGTAGTAATACACTGTCAATTACTACTGTTTCTTAAATGTATTGTATTTGTTTATATATGTATATATGTAACATGTTTTATGATGTCTTTGCCATATTTCTATCATTGTAAATGGCCAAAGGCAATATAGTTGCTGATTATGCCAATAAATTTGAAACTTGAAACTTGATATTATATAGCGCTAGACCTTTCTATATCGCATGTTGCATTAAGTGTAGATGATATAAGACAAATGGAAAACAATATAAGTATTTGTGAGATATAATATATATATATTAAAGTACACAGCCATTCTATTATTGCTAAATCTCTTAATGAAAATGAATTAGCCGGATTGTTTTTGTTTTCCCTGAAAAAAGACTTTTCAAGCCGAACATTTGGATGTAGTGGAGCACATACATTATATTATGAATATGTGAATCTATGCAGCTGTTGGAATATTTGGATAAAGAGGAGCACATACATTCTATAATAAATATGTGAATCTATGTAGCTGTTGGAACATTCCGATGTAGAGGAGCACATACATTCTATTATGGATATGTGAATCTATGCAGCTGTTGGAACATTCCGATGTAGAGGAGCACATACATTCTATTATGAATATGTGAATCTATGCAGCTGATGGAACATTCCGATGTAGAGGAGCACATATATTCTATTATGAATATGTGAATCTATGCAGCTGTTGGAAAATTCCGATGTAGAGGAGCACATACATTCTATTATGAATATGTGAATATATTGGAACATTCGGATATAGAGGAGCACCTACATTATATTATGAATATGTGAATATATGCAGCTGTTGGAACATCGGAAATACATGCATGTTACTCATATGTATATGTATAATATATATTCATATAATATACTAATGTGCATATATGTGTAAACAGTAATTTACTCCCATTCATCTGTTCATTTTGTTGTCAATTATCTGTCCGTCCGTCCTTCCGTCCCGTCCGTCATTCCGTCCCGTCCGTCCTTCCGTCCAGTCCGGTCCGCCCGCATTTATTGTGTGTTGAATATATTTATTAAATAGCGATATGCGTTATTTCCTACTCTATATATTAAATGCATTTGTATGAATTGCTATCGATTATTTACAATATTGTATTATATATGCAGATTGTGGTGTGGGACGATTTGGAACGGGGTGTTCACATCAATGTCACTGTTCAGACCAGAATACTTGTAACTCTGTGACAGGACGATGTCAGACGACAGGGTGCTTGGATGGTTGGCAAGGACTAGCGTGTGATAAAAGTACGATATTTTATTTGCAAAGAAGTATAACCAATGATGACATTACATAGAAGGTTGTGGTATCGATAAATGACATACTTATCTCATGCTATGGAGATCAACACATTAGAAAGAGTACATTCATCGCGTATTAGATTTCCGTATTCGCTTAGTTTTCTAGCAAAGTCTAACGATTAGTATTGCCCCCGTACACTGTGTTTGTTACTCCTTGTGATCACGGGATTCAATCTGCGTTGACAGTATTTGAAGCAAACTGTTTATTTTGTCGACCCTATAAAAACAAGCATATTCGATCAGCACATCTAGGCCATAATATATGAAGTTATATGTTATATTCTAGAGTGTGATCTTATACAACGTGCAGATCAGTCACCGATACGACGTTTCCATTTAACAGATCCTCCAATGAATATGCTGTGTCGGTTTGGGTGTACTGACGAAATCACATTTTGTTGTCGTTGAGTGTATTTGTTCGACAAGTAAGTCTAGTTCGTCCTCGGACGTTAACTGGCCTAATCGATCAGCTATTCTACTTCTTTGCGTAGAATGGTGCACCAGAAAAAGTCCGGTAGTTGTGGCTAGAATTAGCATACATTTGAATGTAGCTTAATTTTATTTGAAAGCACTGTAGAAACGCGCACGCATGTGCAATAGTAACCAAAATTGACATCGCCAAAATGCTCGCGGAACTAAGTATCGGAATGGATTCGAATTGTGGAAATCAGGTTGGATAGTCGAAAACTATTCACCCACGTGATCTGTGTTCAGCCAATCATATTGCTGAATTATCAATGATATATAATAATTAATATTATTTGCACATCGTTACCCATACGAATAATATCATCTATACATAAAATATACACGGGTATGCACATTATACAACATTTCTATATACGTACACATAGAACCTGTAACATACGCATGTTCGAACAAAACGACGTAAACCTATAATGATTTACGAATATAGGATTACATTTTAAATATGTTTGACCCATACACCAAGTTATAAATGAAATGTATCAGAGTTTTGTAAGAGCGAATGTGTTCGGATATATTATTCCAAATCATTGGATCGAGTACTAACTCTTAACACCTTGACTCGTTTTTGAATCATATAGTGGATTTTGTAAAGCCGATTATTTTGTTCTATTCTATGTGACTTGTATATGTTAGAAATGGTCACTTTTGGTGGAAATGTTGTAGTGATGGTAGGTAATTATATATATATATAACACATACAAACATATCTGCTAAGAATAGAATATATAGAATCGAGAATACTCAGTCATAGATGTAAGTGTGCCTGAATCCCTCTCGTGTAACGTTGCAACCAGTCAATCGATGTTTTTAAACGTTTCAGCACAGAATACGTACACTAATACCATTCAGTTGCACACAGTCCAGGTCAAGGTGGCATTTCCAATGTACTATAATTGATTGTAAGGTCGTGCACATTATGTTTCATGCTTTACCAGGGAATTCAATGTTCTACTAATATATATCGTTAGTGTTAGCAAGAGAATACATAATATTCGAAATATTATAACAAATAGCGATGCCACACCGTATCAGATAAAAGAGACCACAGACGTCAGTACTTTTGGAGTTTGGAACTTACGTTGATTACTCTGCAAGGCAATTAACCAGTCATATAAATATCATTGTTCGATTTCGACACACTTGAGACATTTCTGACATGTCAATGTCAGGTAGACCATGTGTAACAATTGGCTAGGCAATACCGTTACATAATCATTACGCATTTACGTCATATTTTCAAAACGGATTCCAGTTCGGCCAATTTCGGATATGATTGTCTAAATTCTATTCACACTTCATTTTTGGCTGAGTATATATTGCCAATTATGTTGTACCTTGGAATTAGAACATGACGTATATTTTAGTATAATGTGTCAGATTATTATTATACTATACACATTTTTTGTTTGAGGAAATAATGGATTAAAATGTGTTATTATACAACACCAAGTATCATTATAGTTTTAGATGTATTAGATATCGAAAACTGACAGTTTATCATCTATGCCACATGTCCGGATTGTACAGCAATTGTTAATTCGATATGATTATGAGTAAAACAAATATATATATGTAGCGAAATTGGTATTTGATGTATTTCGCAGAGTTTGATTGAAGTCCGATCCGCGCGATTCGGTCAAGTACTTACCAGTCATGTTTACTCCTGTGGATTATCCCTTCCATCGATTGCTCCTTCCATGGACTGCTCCTTCTGTGGATTGCTCCTACCATGGTTGGCTCCGTCCATGAGATTCTTCCATTGTCTATGTTCATATCCGTTTTCTTTAGTATCATGATGTTTTCATGATTTACATGCATATTAGTTCAGAAGGAGCATACCTACCATATATATACTCTCGCATTGCATTATTTGGGGATTGAGTTTGTGTAGCAGCAAGTGTGTGTGAGAAATAAATTGATAAGTAACAGAATCGTGTTGTATTCAAAAATGAATCGGCTAGCACTCGTTACATATATATGTGTTTCTGATTATGCACTTATGCCTACGATAAAGGGAACAACAGCTCTATTTCGCTCTGTTTTGTTGCCTTTAATTATCGCTATGTAATTGTAAGACTGAATGTGATATAGTGTTCTTCCTTGTGATGAACAATAGTATGTATGCTTGGCGATGTAGACTGGTGTAACTGATATTGAGTTGCAGATAATTGTTCTACATACGTTATCTGTCATCTGCTGTTCTCGAGAATAATTATATTTATACCCTATTATTGTACCATTCATGAATATTCTGAATATTCAGGTGACAATAAACCAGATTGTCGTAACAGTTATCCCAAACAACGCAGCTAAAGATAGTAGTGAATTATTGTATAATAATATTCATTTGTTGTAATATTCTATATAGTGTGTGGTAACGGCACCTTTGGATATAGTTGTTCAAGTGAATGTTACTGCAAGGATGATGCTGACTGTGAGCCCGATACAGGATTCTGTTCAGATGGATGTGCACCGGGATGTCGAGGACAATCATGTGAAACAGGTATCAAATTTGTATAGCTGTTGTTACAGTGCTTGTTTGAGTATAGTAATATAAATGTTTATATTAATGTGTTTCTGATTAAGTAGTTATGTATTTGTCGTAAGAAATATCAGTTATGTTCAGTTGTTTGTTCTGCTCTGTTCTGTCGACTTTAAATAACGGTATGTTATTGAATAAATTACGCTGATAATGATGTATTTTTCTTTCTTATGATTAATCATGTTATTTATGCCTGGAATTGTAGATTGATTTAACTGATATTGAGCTGCAAATAATTTCTATACATACGTCTACTGTCCTCCATTATACTCGAGAAAAAGTGCTATGCATATTCCATACTACAGCAACACCCATGGACACAGTTTGAATATCCCGGTGACATTATCAACCAATAAACCAGAGAGTCGTTGCACTGAACCTGGAGCATGCAGCTAAAGCTAATTTTAAGATGTATAATTCTGCTCTTGCAACTTTTTATTAGTTTGTGGTCACGGCACCTTTGGATAGAGTTGTTCAAGTGTATGTTACTGCAAGGATGCTGCTGACTGTGAGCCCACGACAGGATTCTGTTCCGATGGATGTGCACCGGGATGGCGAGGACAATCATGTGACACAGGTATCAAATTTGCATAGCTGCTATTACACCACATGTTTGAGTATAGTATTATAAATGTTTATATTAACGTGTTTCTGATCATGTTCCTATTCCTATGTCAGAAGTAGATTGTGTTTTGTTCTGCTCTGTTCTGCTGCCTTTCAATAACGGTATGTAATTGAATAATAAGGCTGAATATGATGTAATTTTCTTCCGTATGAGCTTATTAGGAATAGTGGTATTTATGCCTGGAATCGTAGATTTATGTATCTGATATTGAGCTGCAGATACTTTCTATACATACGTTTACCGTCCTCTACTATACTCGAGAAAAAGTGATATGTATATTCCCTACTGCAGCAACACACATGGACACAGTCTGAATATCCAGGTGGCAATATCAACCAGTAAGCAAGAGGGTTGTTTCACTTACCCTGAAATATGCAGCTAAAGCTAATTTTAAGATGTATAATTCTACTATATCGATGCAACTTTCTATTAGTTTGTGGTCACGGCACATTTGGATATAATTGTTCAAGTGAATGCTACTGCAAGGATGATGCTGACTGTGAGCACAAGGAAGGAAACTGTTCAGATGGATGTGCATCAGGATGGCGAGGACAATCATGTGACACAGGTACGAAATTTGTGTAGCTGCTGTTACAGTGCATGTTTGGATATGATTATAAATGTTTATATTAACGTGTTACTGGTTATGTTCTTATGCATGTGTCGTAAGAAACATCAGTTATGTTCTAGCCTGCTCTGCCCCCGTACAATATCGGTATGTAATATGTAATAGAATAATAAGGCGGATAACTATACAATGTTCTTCCTTATGATGAATAATGGTATTTATGCTTGGAATTGTAGATTGATGTAACGGATATTGACATGTAGATAAGTGCTATACATATTATGTTTACTGTCCTCTACTATGCTCGAGATAAAGTGCTGTTTATATTTACTTGTATACGACAACTTGAATATACAAGTGAGACTATCAACTAGTAAACCAGATAGCCATTGTACTGATCCTGATGCAGCTAAACAAAACTTTCGATTGTACAAATGTATAATACTATTCTTGTTACTCTCTATATAGTGTGTGGTCACGGCACCTTCGGATATAATTGTTCAAGTGAATGTCACTGCAAGGATGCTGCTGACTGTGAGCCCACGACAGGATTCTGTTCAGATGGATGTGCGCCGGGATGGCTAGGACAATCTTGTAACGCAGGTAAATATGTGTGCTTTAACTTACTGTAATATTATTGTTTACTATAGTAGCACTCATAAATACAGTCTGAATAATAAACCAGTAAACCATATAGTCGCTATGGTTATCGTGAAACATGCAGCTAAAGAGGACACTTATATGACATACGTAAAAACCTGTGCTTTAGCTTAATGTAACATTATTGCTTACCATAGCAACACTCCTGGATACAGTCGGAATAATCAAGACGCATCAGTATATATTTAGTTGTGTTAGACAACGAAAAACGGACAACTTGGATTTATGCTATTTTAATTTGAAGATATTTTACATGTAATAAATAATATGCTGAATGTCATCAGTTGTTAAAGTAAATACTATATGTAGTTTGTCATATATCTTGTATATTTTATATGAGTATGATTGTACATGTATAATTTATATAAACGTGTTTCTGACTACAGTCAAACCTGTCTTAAGCAGCCACCCTGGGGAATCTCAGAAAAGTTACTGCTTAGCACAGGTGACTGCTTAATAGAGTTCAAATGTATAATAAAACAGCATATGAATCCGGAAACTGGCTGATTAATACAGGTTTGTTGTTTTATTGAGGTGACCAATAACACCTGTATGATTGTATATACTTATGCCTACGTCGAAAGAAGATTAGGTTTTGTTCTGCTCTGTTCTACTGTATTTCAATAACGTGATGTAATTTAATAATAAGGCTGATGATGATGTAGTTTTCTTCCTTATGATGAATAATGGTATTAATGCCTGGAATTGTAAATTGTGATCGAATCGATACTGAGCTGCAGGTAATTGCTATAATTACGTTCATTGTTCTCTGATCTACTCGAGAAAACAGTGATATGCATATATATATATATATCATACACTCATGCACATACTCGGAATAGTCATGTGACACTATGAACAAGTAAACCAGACATTCGTTATACTAATCCTGAAACGTGTTACTAGAACGAAATGTGACTTGTATAATGCTACTATCTACACTTTATTAGTTTGTGATCACGGCACCTTTGGATTTAGTTGCTTACGTGGTTGTCACTGCAAGAATGGTGCTGGTGTGATCTCCAGACAGGATTCTGTTCAGTTGGATGTGCACCGGGTTGGCAAGGACAGTCTCGTGACATAGTTACACATATGTGCTATAATTTACTATATTGCATAGTTATTACATTGTGACACCATCAATGGAACATACGACAAAGTACAATATACAGCTTAAATGGTAATGAGTATCTTGCTTTGCTGTCTTCATTTGAGTGTGTGCTTTTGGGCTTTGCCGCCGCTATGGGAATGTGACGACTCTCTAATTGTTATTGGTGGATGAGCAAAACAATGCTTGCCCACATAGCAGCATATTAGGTACGGGTTGGCAGTCGAGTAGACAACTTGTCACAAGGTGAAACTGCTAAACAGCTTCCTCGCATGACATAATGTGACACCTCAGTTAATCCAGGCAAGCGATTTAAATACAATCATCGCAGTATATGTTTATTTTATTTTTTCCAATGACGGATATAGTGTTCTCAGTGAAAGATTGCCGTGGCACTACAGGACGACCTCAATAGATGCAATGTGTTTATCCTTCTATGTCGTATATGTTTGTTATTGTATAGCACAAATCATAAAATGGTCCTGACTGAAACAATACGAACAAGCATTTTCATTGTCGATAATCTATGTTTAAGGATGAGTAGGTGTTTGCTCATTAGCAACGTTTACTTTCCTGACAGCTTCTGGCAAGACAGTAGCATTATAAAGACATTATCATCTCGTACAACTATATCTGCCTCTACTCGGTCGGCTGAGTACTGTTATATTCCGGGTTGCATATCGATATTATCATCTCGTACAGCTATATCTGCCTCTACTCGGTCGGCTGAGTACTGTTATATTCCGGGTTGCATATCGACATTGCTGCCACGCATTTTTCAACGCTATACGACTCGACTCTACTACACTATTGTTAACTTATTTCCCATAGTTTCTTACTCTAACTCAGATAAAACTATTTTTATCACATAACAGTGTCTGTATTCAGAGTTGTACAGTCATTACATATTTCCTTATATCAACACACTGTAATAAAACCTGGAATGATTCTTATTGGTCGCGGCATGACAGCTTGCAATACACATTCGACATATACATGTAGTCTGTGTTCATTTGTTGAAAATCACTGTTTAGATCAATAAAATACTACATATGCACTAGTGCAATATAGTGATTAAAATATTGTGTAGATTAATGTGCGTGAAGTTGTTTGATTATCAGGGACTATTTACTACGGCGTACGGATGCAGCTTAATCTAATAACGCTCATAAATAAACGTTTTTAAAAAATGATTTACACTCGTTCTCATTTCATTCCATATATTGTATGAAACTCGTTTTTATAAAATATGGTAGGAAATCACCATGATGGATGATGGATATTGTTCAATTCATAATGTCCATGTTTTCCTATTCTCATTCATGCTTAAATTGAAAACCACTTTCCATAATATGCACCTTCACATTGTCTTGAAAACTATTTGATGTACTACATCGATATCAATGCCCTCACTCCTCATAAAGCACCTGTATGATAAAACATGTATGATTATATTATAGGACAACAGTCTTTTCAGTGTGTGTGCGTGTGTGCGTTCGTGCGTGCGTGCGTGTGTGTGTGTCCTTTGTTTGGGATATCTGATATACATGTCTGTACTTGATAAAATGGATGGGGGAATATGGGATTTCGCCAGACATGTGGTTGTAGAGTGCTTACTAAGCAGTGTACACACAATGAATTGACTGGTGCAAGCCGGAATTAATGCATGGTTTGCAGAGGTGTTGCACTCTCTCTGACAGTAGACACGGACGGGGTCACAGGGTCATGGAAACGCATGATCGTGTGATCAAGTCTATTTGCTATTCCATGCCAAGTTGTCAACAATTGAAAAGCTAAATGAATTTGATCAGTTAAAAGAATTGTGGGCAGAGCTTATATTATAAAAACATCTCGGACAGCTTTGGCAGGAAGAGAGCCTGGTTGGTTACTATTGAGACTAGCGTCTCTGTGTTGGTAATGATGTTGGCTCTTAGATGTAATGAAATACTATTAAGACGTTGTTGTTGCTGTGATTACGTCCGGAGAGCCTCGCCGAGTCCACATCATAACAACACTACAATTATAGTATTCATTAACTGGCAATTTGTTATTTATTATTTCATGCCTTTCAAGGCTTTCTGTTACAGCCATTATCAATCAATTGAGTTTCGGGCATCATTGGCGATGAAGTAATCTTACTTTAACCAATAAACATCTTTGACTAGAAATCTAGTATTTACTTAAATTTTACGGTTCATGTCTTAGACTTTATTCTATCATTTATGTAACCTTTCTATTCAATTAATTATGTACACTTCTTTAACTTTTTATATTCAGATACAAATCTCATCCGCCTCGGATACGGAAAGGTTACAACACAGATGTCTTCCGTAGCTCATAACTGGTCCTCTGATCTTGCCATAGATGGTCGAGAAGGGCCGGATCCAACTAAATGTCAGTGCTGTAGTGTAACGACGAATGCTGAAATGTCCTGGTGGAGACTTGATTTAGGAAGCATCTTTCCTATCAAGGCAGTGACAATTTACGGAAGAAATCAAGGTACAATGTACCATGACATTAATTCTCTAATTGTATTGAAAAGTAATAAAAAGCAACATAATAATAATAATAATAATTCACTAACTGTCCATACTTCAGTTGCATGGACAATTATGAGAACACAATTGACATACGCACACATGTGAATCAATTTAATATGCATTTACATGTGTGTATTTCGCTTTCATTGACATAATTAAAACAGGATTTGTTTAATTACAGAAAGCATGTATCAGAGACTGCAAGGATTTCAGATGTTTCTCGGTAATAACACAGATCTCAATCTTCCAGCTGTATACATTGATAATAACAGTATCCCTGTCGATAATACATATATCATCACGCTGCCCGACACTCTAACAAGATATGTAACAATTCGGAGACCAGGTGTACTAACGTTGTGTGAAATTACACTGTTAGAAGGAGGTAGGTAGATCTCAGTAATACTAAAAACTAAACCAAGAATTCATATCCGAAATAATAAACAAAATAATGTACGCGGAACGTGCATAGCGAAATGATGACTACAAAGTTTGAAATGTCATCCAAGTAGAAAATGTAGGCCTAATTAAATGGAATATCCAGTTCACCATTGGATTTAATTCCGTTGCAATCAGCTAACAGAACTTGAACATAAAGCATTGCACATGTTTGTTGGCATATATAAGGAAATAAAATTGAGATACATGACGTCATTTATTAACAGAAAGCAATCTTTTATAAATGTACTTGTACGTAATAACAGTAAATCATGTCATCAGTAGTAAAGCTGCTTCTATCCACGAGTCACCAAGTACATAGTCACATCAAACGTACAACTGTAGCCGATACGAGTGTGCCCTTAAGCAAGATACTTAAATTCCACATAGCAGCTTCTCTCCCTCATTGCAATGGATTCCACCAAGTATGATGTCTCCTCAGCGATTTAACTGATAACTTATAAAATAAATACTAACACGTTCTCAGAAAATAAATGTAGAACATTGCACAATACATAAGACGACATAATATGTATTGCTATGTTTCTTATCCAGAACACATTGGCATTGGAAACACCGAGCAGAAGGGAGCGGGTGATACTGGAGAGAACGAAACTGGCAGTAATATCAACGTGATATCTGCAATCATAGGCGCTTCTGTTGGAGCTGCTGTATCTTTGGCGTGTGCAGTATACATTGGTATCATAGTGTGGAAATACAGAACTAGTAAAAGGTGAACTAAGTATTCAATACTATATACAATTGAGCACGAATATAATTAAAACAAACCTATATGCGTCGTACACTAAGTACTTTAAATATGTTTTAAGTAAGTATACGATATTGTGATAGACACAACTTACATGTGATATTATTATAAACACAACTTATATGTAATATTGTCATGAACACGAATCTCATGCGATATTTTCAAACACACTAATCACATGCGATATTGGCATAAACACGAATTACATGTAATATTGGCATAAACACGACTTATATGAACTATTGCTATAAACAAATAGTAACAACACCATTGTTTAGACATGCGAAATACGTTGTATTCATATTTTAGAACTGAAAGCAAGAATGAATACATGAGACCATCTCATTCTAGTGCACCATCGGAAGTCCCAGTTTACGATACACTGGATGATCGTCAAGGTACTTTGTCTTACGTGCTATAAATGATGTAAATGTCTCGACTTAGTTACGTATCATATACAGTACAATGAATGGGTCAATTATTCAATCCTGCGGGATAGAATTACGTATCATTATATATAAGCTATATGTGACATAATAGTGTAATAGATTACAATATATACAAGATATTCGTAACAAGAAACTTTTCATGAACTTATTATGTAAAACTATATATCCTTACATATGACCTAGACACATACTTGCAGTTTGATGCCCTAGTCAATGTCAGGACAATGCCAAATGCGGTTACAGTACAAGCAATCACTATATCATTCGGTCTATACAAAGTAATGGTTGTGTTTTTGAAATATTTAAGTTTGTTGGCTGAAGCACTAGAGGAAATTGTTAAGTTATTTTCTTATATATGGGAACTAAATATAAATTGTGAATACAACCTTAGGTAAATTAGTTGTTTTTCCTTGTTAATGGGTATTGGCTTCTATGATGTACTAGATGTTTACCTATTGGCAAAACATAATATGTTGAAAACAAACACTGTAATATCGATTAGAAGAACTATTAAAGTTTTCAACTGGCACAAATAAGATGCTTAATAATGGAAACTTGTGTTTAACCCAAATTGACCATAGCACATGACCTATTTATGTCAATTAAATGGCATCCGTGGCAAAGTGGTTACGGTTATTGTAACTTCAAATCATTTTCATGTCATCGCTCTATGTTCGAATCATACTGGGATGTTGAATTATTCCATGTGAGGGAGCTATCCAAGTTACTTGTGGTAGTTCGTTTGTTCTACCCGGGTACAGTCCGTACATGGAAGGGCACTCGGTGTCTGCATCCACCAATACTAGTTACAGAGTCTCTGTATGACATACGCTATTATTGCTACTTCAAACTAAAACAAGGCACATTTAATGTCAATATAGTACATACGCTTATATGTCTCCGTGGGCTATTGCTTAAGGCATGTGACTACGGAGCGGGACGTAGATGGTACGAACATAGGCTGTGGTTCCTTCTGATATGGCTGGTTTGTGTTGGGTCAATATCTAGTATTGCCATATATCAGAAAATAAATTTACAATTTGCTCTAGTTATACTAGCTACGTCTTGCCAGTTATATGAATCAGATTAATTCTTACCAGTTAATATATGACTGAGATTATTAATTAACATGTAAATGCTGTAATATCTTTTATGAACACTTATTCCGTTTTCTTTTTCTATTTTAGATACATCGAGGCCAAGCTCAAACGTTTACATAAACGAAAGTGTTACCGGTTTATAGTGTTATTATAACGTTTAAGCTATACATTTATGCAATTACTCTCACCCATGGCATTTATAATGCAACAAAGACATGTAAGCAGACATATATCTATAGTAACATAATATGACATATAATACTGGAGTAAGAAATTTCATGCAACATAAAGTACTCATATTGTTTCAGTTTATCATTTAATATAATATGTCATAATAACAATCCTTCCGCTTCATTTTTAAAGAACGCACAGTTAAGTATATAGATGGGATACTGATCTACACATGTCATATACAAGTCAGCATTATACCTGTCCATCGTAATATACACGTCAGCACTATAGCTGCCCAACGTCATGTACACGTTAGCATTATACTTGTCCATCGTCATATACACGTCAGCATTATAGCTCTCCATCGTCATATACACGTCAGCATTATACCTGTCTACGTCATATACACGTCAGCATTATACCGGTCCATCGTCATATACATGTCATCATTATAGATATCCATCGTCATATACACGTCATCATTATAGCTATCCATCGTCATATACACGTCAACATTATAGCTGTCCATCGTCATATACACGTCAACATTATAGCTCTCCATCGTCATATACACGTCAGCAGTATACCTGTCTACGTCATATACACGTCAGCATTATACCGGTCCATCGTCATATACACGTCATCATTATAGCTATCCATCGTCATATACACGTCAGCATTATAGCTGCCCAATGACATGTACACGTTAGCATTATACCTGTACATCGTCATATACATGTCAGCATTATACCTGTCCATCGTCATATACACGTCAGCACTATAGTGGTCCATTGTCATATATACGCCAGCAATTTAGCTGCCCATCGTCATATATACGTAAGCATTATAGCTGCCCATCGTCATATACACGTCAGCACTATAGTGATCCATTGTCATATACACGCCAGCAATTTAGCTGCCCATCGTTATTGGCGTTCTTGCTACTACGATTGTGTGTCGAATATCACTAGAAAGAAACTGGAATGTGACACTCCATTTCAGAGAATAGCTGGATGTCAACCAAATATGTTAAAGTATTGGTATCACATACAAGAAGAGGAATGATGATGTTACACATTATTTGCTACGTGCATACACGTAGGTGACAACGGATCTAATATGTTGCTATATATACAGTAAATCGACTCAAACAGATCAGTATTTGATCTTCGCCTCACACTACAATTTAGACTCCAATATGCCATGTATTGGTTACCATCTCAAATGACAAGACACAAGAAGTTACGCCAAATCAACTATAAGAATTCTCGCTTATCCATGCTGAATCTTTCATATCCTGGACAAGAACAATGGGTTTCAGCAATTGGGGACAACCAGCTGTTTGTTCGTGTTTGGGGTTGATGGTCGCACAAACAGTTTAGGTCATATAGCAACTATCTACCTATTAGTATTGGAAGAAGAACCACAGTATTCCCGTGTCTTATGACCTGACTATGTCCCAATGACTAGTATTGCATTAACCAGTCAATTCACACTATTTCGAGGTTATTATATCATCAACTATTATGCTTTGTACACATCTATGTAAGTACTAGGTTTTTACTCTCTTATCTTATTGCTTCATTGTATTATACGTGTTGTATTTTGAGATGGGAATCTGGTTTACTTAGTTTGAAATAAAGTATATATCTATCATATTTAACCTCCGTTTTTCATATAAGCCTTCAGCGAAGGAAGTGGATGTTCGGCTAGCCACCACCTGGATTAAATAAACTGTTTGCCCGCTTTCTAAATTTTGTTTCTTTGCGATATCGTTTGCCCAGTGTCTTATGTTCTGTTGCACAATATAGCTTAAGCAAATAAATCAATCCGACAATTTAGTCTAAACTATTTTATTTCAATAATTATGTGTCCATGTGTTGTCATTTATAATACACAGTGTGTCAACAGGATTGAGACGAAAGTATAAAATAGCATGTGTGGTCTCCCTTTACTTATGTCGGTCTCTCTCCAATCAGGTAATTGGATCAAAATACAAAACCACATAAGCATATGGAATGACAAGCAAATAAGTAGACTATCGATTCAAAAATTGTTGTAACCAAACTTGAAACAATCCGAAGATCCAAACATCTTTCTTTATTGAAAAAATGTTCCTTCAAATAACACGGCACACTATTGTACATCATTTTGAACATAAACTGTGGTAGATGCAAGTTTCAACACATTTAGTTCATAGTAAATATTAATCATGCATTATTACACATGTATCATAATAGTATATGGTTGATAGTCTATTTGTTTGTTTTTGTTATACGCCTTCGTCTGCACCATTTCGGGATATTTACCTAAAACACCTTTCCCGGGCAGGTTCCAGCTGTTAACCAGTACTTGGTGCACAAACCTCCGTAAGAAACTGCCAACTGTTACATATCAGACACGGTCTGAGCGGGGCTCGAACCGGTGACCATCAGTGATGATATTTTACAATGGTATACAAGCCAGCGCCGTTAGCCACGACAATGGAGGCGGTCTGGTTCATCGTATATATTGTCATGACAATTATCAAAGTAGTTATCGTTTTCTCTTTTTGGAATCTAAAATATACATGCAAGCATCATAACTACTTGATCCAATTAAACTAATGGCATTATCCATTAGGTAACTTATTACTGTATTACAAAAACTGATAAAACATTGTGTTCACACTGTATTATATAATTATGTCGGCTAATTGTATAGCTATAAACATTGTAAAATGTGTTCAATGCTGAATAAATTATTCGTATGCGTAGATAAAGCTTTAATGAACCACACAATATGTATACCGCTTACTTTACTTATCCTTCAAGACCTGTACTTCGAAATCGGTTTGTAATAAATGTATCACAATAATGCATTAAAACAACATTTAAAAGTAGATGAGAATAGTGGTAATTGCTAACTCCTGATATATGAGTCCTCAATTACACATTAACATACACAATTGACAATGAATATATAAAATGAGACTGAAAATTACTCTGTTACATTACTGCTTTTTGAAAAATAATCCGTTGGCCATTATAGGAATTTCAGACATTCGCGCACGCCTGTCCCAATTAGTATTTGCATGTTCGTCTCTGCAATAACAATGTGTTAATATTTTGTTGGGTGGTGTTCTCCATATGATGAAACCATAATTAATCAAAATGTGGTTTGATTTTACATAATAACCAAATGTTAGCTGAATGTGAACTCCAAGAAACATGTCTGTTTCCAATAATAAATTTTCATATTTAATAGAGAGAGTGTAGGCTTAGGGAAACTACACTTTCGATATGCTGTAGACATAAATATAATATTTGTTTTTCCTGTATTAATCTTCGTTCCATTTTGAAAACACGAGTAGTTCAAATTTTCCAAAGCTTGTTAAAATC
>CM026391.1:9012946-9026397 GCA_014843695.1 Archivesica marissinica
AGTGAATATGGATTATATCTCACTGAGAAGTGAGAAAATTTCAAATATTTTCACGAGCGCGTATCCATATTCACTCAAAACAAACACATTTTCTTTTTATTTTATGCTAATTGGTGAAAAACAAACACAAAATGAAGAAATTAAAATAGCGGGCAGTCGTGTTTTTTGCGCGGATGAATACATTGACGACTATACGTCGTGAGTCGATACACAAATCTGCCACCATCTTGAATTTAAAGTTTAATCGAGGAAAAATACATTTATTGTTACAATTTGCAGTGACAAAATTCGAGACATTGTCAGTTGTATTTCGCTTTTGATTTGTTTCATAACAAAAACAATAATACAGGTAAATAGTGTCATTGAAGCCAGGTAAACGGTGAAGATTAAATGACACGTATGAAACGGTGCAAGAATAGTGTATTGGGAAGGGAGATAATAAATAAAGCAGTCCGGCAAAACACAGTGACTGATATGCAGAACACTGTATTACATCAATTAGCATAAACTAATTACGTATAACTGTTAATAGCAACTACTAGGTGAAAGATTTGTTTTTGTTAATGAGTATGATTCACTGCACCGGTGTTTCTAATGTATACATACTTCAACAAGGAGCTGTTTTCTGACCGCATCACCGGCTTTACTCGAAACGGCACTGATCTCTATATCAATATTTCCCAGCTCGACAGCAACGATTGGTAAATTGATGGCAGCAACACCCCCAGCTGCGATCTGTAATTGCAATACATGTTAATAAGTCGTTCGTTGGTGTATAATAATAAATGTATTTAGAATGTGCAACCTATTCTTTAGGAAATAGTAATCATTAATAGTTTTAATTAGTCAAGTTGATTTAAATAGAAAGTTAGAAACTTTTCAATTGGTTCGAAGAAAAATGTACGCCACGTCTCATGAAGATTATTTTATAAATATTTCACAAAAATAGCGCGTTTATAATTCACAACATGTTTATAAGAAATACTGAGTTGCGTGCACTCTGACTATATTTCTGAGGAACAGGTTTGATTTACCTGGATGGTGTGTGTTATTTTAACACTCTTGAACACCAGTTCCGATTTCCCGCTCCTGTCTCGCTGTACCACAATGTTCTTAAACGATGTCGATCTCTTCATGACAACTTTAACCTGACGTAAATTATCAAGCCGTTGGGTGATTTCAATTGAGTTAGATCATAGATGGACTAGTTTCCAAGAGAATAAACTATGATTCTAACACGACCCAGCTAATAACATACATACTTGTATAGTAACATCTACCTCGGGTTATTCTGCGATATACCTACCTTGAACTATGCTGCGCGCGCACCGTGTTTTGGCTATTCCATTTATACAATGCGTGTAAAGTTTTATGAATGAAAGTCACGTGATGTTTGTAAATACTACCGTGGGAATTCGCGGAAGTGAGCTATTTTTAGAATCAGATAGTCTCTTGTCCGTCTTGTTTTTCTGTTAAGTAACGTTTCAGTTACTATTCTGTACAGTTTTATTTGACAAAATAATAAAATTATTGATCAGTTACAACTTTTGTTCATTTATGCACTAGATTGATATTTTCCATAATAAATAACGTCATCACCCCTTACGCGGGAGGAAATTTGAAAGCCAAATGCACGGCGTTTGAAGAAAATACTCCTTTGATTCTCGTCTAAAATTATTAGAAGTAAGTCGTGTTAGAATCGGCCTGAGTGATATATTTCTACGCATAAGAACTACAAACTCGGGTTATTCTGCGATATACCACGGTTGATACTTATTATTTCTTAAATATAAATCCCATAGAGTGGTATAAGAACACACATAATGAAGCTCTTGTCTGTGCATTCATTAACCGAATACATGTTCATAGTGAGTGCAATTCACTCGGTTGCAAATACAGGCATTGTTGGTAAACTTCAATCTGTAATAGTATATATGCCAATAAGCAAACTAAGCCTGGCCTGCATGTTATGCATCTTCTGATTGGTTGAGCCAAGAGCAAATCTCAGACTCAACCAATCAAATTTCTTGAGCTCTAGTTTGATGTCTGAGAAATGTTTTATAACAGGCTTTGTAGACATATTTGAGATCAATGGAGTAAATAATAGATTATCAGACGTAGTGGGAAATCCAGTGGAGATTAAGTAAGAATTTGTTTTGAACAGGTAACACATAGTTACCTCAAAAAGGCCTAAAGGAAACTGCCTAAAATGAACAGCATTATTTAGTGGACGGCATTATGGAGGTGAAACCTCTTGCGATATATCTTGTTACAGACATGCTACATTCCCTAAATCTACGCAGACTAGATCAACGGCGTATTGACAATAGGTTATCCCTTATGTATTAAATTCATAATGATCTTGTTGCTATTCCCATTGAAAATTACCTAGTTCCCCTCTCCCATCCTGCTCGCCATTGCCCTTCCTTAAGCTATAGGTTAATTACAGCAACTACAGACTATTACAAGTTTTCCTTCTTTCCAAGAACAATCTATCATTGGAACCACCTCCCTCCTGACATTGTCCATCTCCCTACCATAGAGCAATTCCATACGACAGTTTGCCATATTGAACATGCCATTCCCAAGTTGTTCTGCGTAGCTGCTTTTAAACTTTTACCACAACTTATTTTCATTACCTTCTTAAATTATACTTTTAACTACTCATACTTTTAACTTCTTTGCGGTTTTTGACGCGCAACATGTCTACGTCCCCGCGAGGGGTTCGACATTAGCGGAAGATAGATAAGGTAGATAGATGATAGATAGATATATAGATAGATAGATGATAGTAGATAGATAGAAGATAGATAGATGATAGATAGAAGATAGATAGATAGATAGATAGATAGATAGATAGATAGATAGATAGATAGATAGATAGATAGATAGAAGATAGATAGATAGATATAGATAGATAGATAGATGATAGAGAGATAGATAGATAGATAGATAGATAGATAGATAGATAGATAGATAGATAGATAGATGATAGATAGAAGATAGATAGATAGATAGATAGATAGATGATAGATAGATAGATAGATAGATAAGATAGATAGATAGATAGATAGATAGATAGATAGATAGATAGATAGATAGATAGATAGATAGATAGATAATAGATAGATAGATAGATAGATAGATAGATAGATAGATAGATAGATAGATAGATAGATAGATAGATAGTAGATAGATAGATAGATAGATAGATAGATAGATAGAAGATAGATAGATAGATAGATAGATAGATAGATAGATAGATAGATAGATAGATAGATAGATAGATAGATAGATAGATAGATAGATAGATAGATAGAATAGATAGATAGTAGAGTAGATAGATGATAGATAGATAGATAGATAGATAGATAGATAGATAGAGATAGATAGATAGATAGATAGATAGAAGATAGATAGATAGATAGATAGATAGAAGATAGATAGAAGATAGATAGAAGATAGATAGATAGATAGATAGAAGATAGATAGATAGATAGATAGATAGATAGATAGATAGAAGATAGATAGAAGATAGATAGATAGATAGAAGATAGATAGATAGATAGAAGATAGATAGATAGAAGATAGATAGATAGAAGATAGATAGATAGAAGATAGAAGATAGATAGAAGATAGATAGATAGATAGAAGATAGATAGATAGATAGAAGATAGATAGATAGATAGATAGATAGATAGATAGATAGATAGATAGATAGATAGATAGATAGATAGATAGATAGATAGATAGATAGATAGATAGATAGATAGATAGATAGATAGATAGATAGATAGATAGATAGATAGATAGATAGATAGATAGATAGATAGATAGATAGATAGATAGATAGATAGATAGATAGATAGATAGATAGATAGATAGATAGATAGATAGATAGATAGATAGATAGATAGATAGATAGATAGATAGATAGATAGATAGATAGATAGATAGATAGATAGATAGATAGATAGATAGATAGATAGATAGATAGATAGATAGATAGATAGATAGATAGATAGATAGATAGATAGATAGATAGATAGATAGATAGATAGATAGATAAGATAGATAGATAGATAGATAGATAGATAGATAGATAGCTAGATAGATAGATAGATAGATAGATAGATAGATAGATAGATAGATAGATAGATAGATAGATAGATAGATAGATAGATAGATAGATAGATAGATAGATAGATAGATAGATAGATAGATAGATAGATAGATAGATAGATAGATAGATAGATAGATAGATAGATGATGATAGATAGATAGATAGATAGATAGATAGATAGATAGATAGATAGATAGATAGATAGATAGATAGATAGATAGATAGATAGATAGATAGATAGATAGATAGATAGATAGATAGATAGATAGATAGATAGATAGATATACACACATTTAAAAATTACCTCAGCTAATATCAACATATATATAATTATGCGGTGTATGCAGTTTATGAAATGGCAAATGATGAGTGGGTATTGGATTAACTGCAAATCATCACAGGTCAGACTCTATAGCGCCGTATTAAGTATATTATATACAGATAGTTAAAATAATATGTAAACAGGTAAAAATGAGTTATTAAACAGTATGTGAACCAGTAAAAATCTATAATTTATGGACAAGATGTGATTCTCTTAAAAATACAATGATGTATTTAAAATCGACTGTGTTTCATTGTCGTAACTGCATCATATTTTTGACGAATGAAGGTTTAGTCTACACAGTCAATCAAGACGTATTCTACAGTGAATTTAGAGGAATGACATGATATGCACCTTGGTGAATCATATATTTTCAATAAAAATGAATGAATGAAACAGCTATGTTCCAGGCTAAGTCGCGATAATACTGTTTCCTCTATATGATCGGAGCGATACACAGTATGGGGTACTACTTTAAAGAGTTGCATTACATTAAGGCACTATCTTGCAAGCGAGGAATAAACGAGAGTGTTTTATATCAAAAAGTACTTATTCAAAAGAAATTTTGCTTCCGGCACAATTAGAATTGGCACTCCATCGAGAGTTAATACAGAGTCATTGTGTAATTTTCTTGACTGACAAAAGTAAATACATTGGATGTTGGCTGTCGAAAATGGAAAACCGTTATTTTAAGTTCATGGGTGGAATTTGTTTAAACGAGTTGAAGATGGCGTTCAATAGTGGCCATATACTTTGAACGATAACATATAGTAAAACCATGAATCTACACAGAACGTTCACTGTTTCAATGTATTAAAACGTGTTCATACAACTTTATTTTAGCTCGATTGCGAAACAAGTTATTTCAACTTATATAAATCACTCTCGATACCTCATTCCTGATGGAATTCATCGCCACGAGGGAGAGAGAGGCAACGTGGAATTTAAATGCCTTGCCTAAGGGCGCAATCGTAACGGCCCCAGTGGGGCTCGAACTCCGGACCTTTCGCACCTGAAGCGAAAGCGCATCCACTGCGCTATCACGACTTCCACCTAAAACGTGTAACTACTGCCTTGTGAGACATCCAGTTCTTGTTCGTGATTGATAGAGAGGGTATAACCCACTATAACCTTAATGTAGCAAGTGTCATTTAAGTCCTAACTCATACTGACTAAGCATATGATGAAGAGGTGAGCGGAATGCGCCAATATCACACTAAAACAATGTCGTAACTGAGACAACTACTAGCCATACGCGAGTATTAGTTTCTATTTATGACGGTGTAGGATGCATGTTTTCGTCTTCGGCTTAGTTCTCAAATATATATTAAATGTAATAGAAAGGCAAAACCTAAGCATAATTACCTCTAAAATTGTGTTGTAGAAGTTGAAGATGTTTGCTTGAAGTAGAATTTGTTCACCTCGTATCACGGAGTACGGCAGATCTAGACGGATGAAAAACTTCAAGAACGCCTCAAGCTGAATAAAATTAGCAACTATGATTAAAAAAACACAAGACAACGATATGATGTGTATCGCGGTATGTGAACTAAGTGTAAATGTGGTCAATCTAATATACACATAGACATGTTTATCGCGGTATGCGAACTCAGTGTAAATTTGGTCAATATAATATACACATAGACATGTGTATCGCGGTATGTGAACTCAGTGTAAATTTGGTCAATCTAATATACACACAGACATGTGTATCGCGGTATGTGAACTCAGTGTAAATTTGGTCAATCTAATATACACATAGACATGTGTATCGCGGTATGCGAACTCAGTGTAAATTTGGTCAATATAATATACACATAGACATATGTATCGCGGTATGTGAACTCAGTGTAAATTTGGTCAATCTAATATACAACTATGGATATATCATGTTCAGTACTTGAGCTATATTTGCAACGTGTGGTGCACCGTCAATTCCACTTGCTAATTAACGGCGGTTTCCCTGGCAACCAGTGATGTAATCGTGTACATGGAACATGTTGGTTAATATATACATGTAGTTACATACATTGGCAGAATCAATTCATTCGAGGGGGGTGCACTTGCAACCCACAACTGTAATGGAGTGGTTTGGATGTACATTGGATCCTAGAAATTACTTAGTGACTGGTAACCAAGGGTGTGATGGTGTTGGCGTATTTTGGTTCTATGTTATGTAAAACCGACCCAGGCAAAGTCGCTGACAACACATACACTGATAATATGCATGCATGTGTGCATTTATTCATAGCGTTTACTTACATTTGCAGTGTGTGGTGTGTGCATTTGTTCATAGCGTTTACTTACATTTGCAGTGTGTGGTGTGTGCATTTGTTCATAGCATGTACTTACATTTGCAGTGTGTGGTGTGTGCATTTGTTCATAACATTTACTTACATTTGGAGTGTGTGGTGTGTGCATTTGTTCATAGCGTTTACTTACATTTGCAGTTTGTGGTGTGTGCATTTGTTCATAGCATGTACTTACATTTGCAGTGTGTGGTGTGTGCATTTGTTCATAGCGTTTACTTACATTTGCAGTGTGTGGTGTGTGCATTTGTTCATAGCGTTTACTTACATTTGCAGTTTGTGGTGTGTGCATTTGTTCATAGCGTTTACTTACATTTGCAGTTTGTGGTGTGTGCATTTGTTCATAGCGTTTACTTACATTTGCAGTTTGTGGTGTGTGCATTTGTTCATAGCGTTTACTTACATTTGCAGTTTGTGGTGTGTGCATTTGTTCATAGCGTTTACTTACATTTGCAGTTTGTGGTGTGTGCATTTGTTCATAGCGTTTACTTACATTTGCAGTGTGTGGTGTGTGCATTTGTTCATAGCGTTTACTTACATTTGCAGTGTGTGGTGTGTGCATTTGTTCATAGCGTTTACTTACATTTGCAGTTTGTGGTGTGCATTTGTTCATAGCGTTTACTTACATTTGCAGTGTGTGGTGTGTGCATTTGTTCATAGCGTTTACTTACATTTGCAGTGTGTGGTGTGTGCATTTGTTCATAGCGTTTACTTACATTTGCAGTTTGTGGTGTGTGCATTTGTTCATAGCGTTTACTTACATTTGCAGTGTGTGGTGTGCATTTGTTCATAGCATTTACTTACATTTGCAGTCTGTGGTGTCACGCCCAGTCCACTGTTCTTATTGACGGCGAATGCACTTGCAACCCATGACGTGATTGTGTCTGGAACGGTTGTTTCGATAACCGCTGTTCCGTTCGAGCTGGAATATATCGAGACTATCATGTTGTCACGTTGACACTCGTGGTGTTACTATGTTAATTATGTGTGTCACGGAGTAATACTGTGACATATTAGTGCGATACGTCAATAGTTAGCACAACAAGTGTGAATACGTGACTGAGCTAGCACTGTAGACGGATCTGTAGTCCAGTTGTAACACGCTGGACTGGTAATCCAGGGATCGCAAGTTCGATCCCCCGTCTGACCCTAATACAATTAACAGTCTTTCGGATGGGACTTTAAACCGAGGTCTCGTGTCGGTGCTTTACACCAGTGCGCGTAAAAGAACCAGAGGAGACTCTGAAATGGGTCTCTGTCTGTATCATTGCACTATCCTCCAAAATCTAAAATGACTAATCGCTTCAGGAGGCGTCGCTCATATGGGCAACCGGTATCGACGATAAATAAACGTAAAACACACACTGTATGTCATTGTGATATTCTTCTGCAACAACATACATGTATTGATATAGAATGATTGCTGACTATGGATCCATATAGAATGATTGGTGCAGTTGGCTATTTATTGTGGTGATTATTAAGTACCTATTTATATAAGATTCGCAGGTATAACTAGTTCGTGTTACGAAATCGTTCAGTTAAACTTTTAAATATAAAATCGCATGCCACAATTGCACAATAGATTGACATTATCAAATTCTATAAAGCAGTAATAACTGGATCAGTTAGGTCTTTGTCATATATAATACTTGACTCATCAAGTAGGCATGGCATTATATGTATTTGATACAGACAGATAGTGTCTTAAAAGGGGCGATATGCACTTGCCATTGCCTGAGTGATATTTTACATAATGGATATAATACAAGAAAAATCATACACAATGTTTAAACCATCGCAGGAAAACTTTGTAATAATAAATCCATAATTAAACATGCACTCAATTATCCCCTCAATAGAAGAGTCCGCAATAAAATCGTATGTATATTATACTTTACTGTAAAGCCACCTGTTTAATTTCCGAAATAATACTATATGCGACTGTCCCTTTGTATGTCGGCAATTGCAGCAATTATAACAAATGCTAAACGTGATTTACGCACATTTATTGAGTGACACTGACACATTTGGAGTATTGGAGAATAGTTTATTGGAGAATGACTGATCACGTTCCCATCAACCGAGAATGACCCTGACATATTTGAGTGTATTGGAGAATGACTGACCACTTTCCCAACAACCACGAGTGACCGTGACACAGTTGGAGTTTAAAACACACTTTCGCAATAACGAGTGACCCTGACACAGTTGGAGTTTAAAACACACTTTCGCAATAACGAGTGACCCTGACACAGTTGGAGTTTATTTCGCAATAACGAGTGACCCTGACACAGTTGGAGTTTATTTCGCAATAACGAGTGACCCTGACACAGTTGGAGTTTATTTCGCAATAACGGGTGACCCTGACACAGTTGGAGTTTATTTCGCAATAACGGGTGACCCTGACACAGTTGGAGTTTATTTCGCAATAACGGGTGACCCTGACACAGTTGGAGTTTATTTCGCAATAACGAGTGACTACATGTCAATTTCCCATACCGGGATCCAGTCACATATAATACAAAGATGTATTTGCATATTATCATAGCATCCTCAACACAGAGTTGTTTCATATCGCGTTAAAATCCTCACTTTGCTGTAGCCGATTCATAAACCCAAGTTTCCGGAAATAACGTTCTAAGTCTCGGCCCATTCTGTGTTGCTTGGGAACCGCTTGTTTCTACATGTTCCATCATCACTGGAAGAGCATCATCCATCAACATCGGATACCCTATATCATTTAAATTGACCTACGTTGATATTGCATACATGTATTCTAGTTGCCTGTAAGCTACATTGTTGTAAGATACTCGATACCGCAATTGCAATGCTATTATCTGAAGGCGTAAAGGGCATCAAAGCTAAACTGAACACAGTGTATAGGCATGTTTCGAAGCCGCGTCATCACGACAACGTAGCCCGCGCAATAACAAAACGGACTACTCTACCATATTGCCACCGAAACAACCCCCAACATATGACTGTAGAAAATGTACCATACCGGCATATATTGGTAACATATGACTGAGCCAATAATCCATACTAATAGAGAGATATAACATAAGACTGAGCCAATAACACACACACACTAATAGAGAGATATAACATAAGACTGAGCCAATAACACACACACTAATAGAGAGATATAACATAAGACTGAGCCAATAACACACACACTAATAGAGAGATATAACATAAGACTTAGCCAATAACACACACACACTAATAGAGAGATATAACATAAGACTGAGCCAATAACACACACACTAATAGAGAGATATAACATAAGACTGAGCCAATAACACACACACTAATAGAGAGATATAACATAAGACTTAGCCAATAACACACACACACTAATAGAGAGATATAACATAAGACTGAGCCAATAACACACACACTAATAGAGAGATATAACATAAGACTGAGCCAATAACACACACACTAATAGAGAGATATAACATAAGACTGAGCCAATAACACATACTAATAGAGAGATATAATATAAGACTGAAACAATAACCCATACTGATAGAGAGATATAATATAAGACTGTACCAATAACACATACTGGTAGAGAGATATAACATAAGACTGAGCCAATAACACATACTAATAGAGAGATATAACATAAGACTGAGCCAATAACACATACTAATAGAGAGATATAATATAAGACTGTACCAATAACACATACAGATAGAGAGATATAACTTAAGACTGTACCAATAACCCATACAGATAGAGAGATATAACATAAGACTGTACCAATAACCCATACTGATAGAGAGATATAACATAAGACTGTACCAATAACACATACTGATAGAGAGATATAACATAAGACTGTACCAATAACACATACTGATAGAGAGATATAACATAAGACTGTACCAATAACCCATACTGATAGAGAGATATAACATAAGACTGTACCAATAACCCATACTGATAGAGAGATATAACATAAGACTGTACCAATAACCCATACTGATAGAGAGATATAACATAAGACTGTACCAATAACCCATACTGATAGAGAGATATAACATAAGACTGCCAATAACCCATACAGATAGAGAGATATAACATAAGAATGTACCAATAACACATACTGGCTAAAATAGGTGATGTAGCTTCAATTTCTCTCCTGGAATATAATTCTATCCTGACACCATCATAAACTGTGCACTTTCATATCGAGTGTTACTTTTTCGTTACACATTTTAGAATTATGGGTCTTACTATCATGAGTGAAGAAAATAATCCTTCACACATTGCACTAATTTACCCAATATTTCGCACATTTTGATACCAAATTTACCTATAAAATTTTCTAAAATGTTTACATCTTAGGCAAGTGCACCGTTTCTTTTTGATGTCAGTATAGTTGGACACTTAATTCATTCTCGGAGAAATCATCGCCCGGTCATTTATGTAGACTATAACAAAAGGGTGTTCGTACAGGTACCATTTTGTTTTAATTCTGCAAGCGAGAACAAGGCGAAAGCCAATTGAAGTTCTTACTTCGCTTCGACCCTTTCATACACCCAGGTTTCAGGAAACAACGTTCTCAATCTGGGACCACCTTCACCGCTAGAGCCCTTATTTACCACTTCGTCTTCGACCGGTGCGTTCGAACCTTAGAATCAAATGATATATAAAAACATACAGACATTGAATTATATTATCTCAAAACTAGGGAGGTATCTATAAGCATTGGTGATAGATTAGGCTTATCAATATTATGAAGATATATTATAAAATGTGATCAATGTTTATTTTCTACACAGACGGAACTCATGTAACGATACTACGATAGTGGTGCCACAATGAAACTATAGAGAGAATTAACATAAGCTCCTGTAGCTTTCAATTCAATCCACGTGTCTTGATAGTTGTATTGTATGGATGTTATATGTACAGATGTTATATGTCATGTTTATCTTGATAAATAAAATATGTTTAAATCAACGAAACGATAGTACTATACCACGATAACTACAATGCTGTACAATGATAGCACGATAACGATACTACGATAATACATCGCGCAATCGTGCTATTGTTATCGTGGTATCGTTATCGTAGTATCGTACTATCGTTATCGTAGTGTCGTACTATCGTTATCGTGGTATCGTACTATCAATATCGTTGTATCGTGATTGTAGAATCGTACTCGTGATATCGTTATCGTGGTATCGTACTGTTGTAATATCGACATGATAGCGATATTACAGTGGCCTTAACGGAACACCGCATAACCAGATTGAGTATACAATGTTCTGGTCGCATATGTGTAGAAACTGTATTTGTTTAATCATATTTTATTGCAAATCATTATTATATATGTCATGCATAAACAGATATAATACATAATATGAACATGCAAATGGTTTGGGCCACAAGTGTTAACAACATTAGACAACGGCCCGCACCATATGGCAGTAGTGCGCTTAGGCAAGACACTGCCATCTGAATAGCTTCCTCTCTCCTCATTTCGATTGAATGACGTCATCAGAGAGATAACTGCGACCACACACCGAGAGTTGTTGGCCGTCCCTCATTGTTGGTGTTGAGAGCTAAAATAGCTATGGATAAGAGAACCAATGGCGGCGATATATGAGCTGCCCCTTAGCCCACCACATCTCTCTCCCTCTCTCTTCTCTCTCTCTTCTCTCTTTCTTCTCTCTCTCTCTCTCTCTCTCTCTCTCTCTATCCCCATCCATCCCTCTCTCCCCCTCATTCCCTCTCTGGTTTGTCTGTCGTTTACAATTTTGACAGCAGACAGAAACTAGAATAGTATACCGGAACTATTGGTTCACGTTCACATTACCATAAGTGGTTGTTCGGTTGTGTATTGTAGTGAAATGAGGCTCACGGTAGGAACAGTGGAATCATTGGACACCATAAACAAAATATTTGTATTTATTATTGCAATATATTATTTTGTTTCATATCGTGATCACTGAAATAATGTTTTTCCGAATACAAATTCCGATGACCATTCGGTGAAACAATTTAAAATCGTACACTAATAAACTCACATATTCCCACTGTGTGACCGAGTGTTAAATAATCCCACTAATAAATGCACCAACTCACGGTAGTAAGGTCTCTCCCACTGATACAAGAAAGCATCGGTCAGTATTTCTAATCCGGAATTCTGCAAAGTAAGTAAAGCGAATATAAACCAACGCGGACAAGATAGGCAGATAGATAGAGGATGGATGGATGGATGGATGGATGGATGGATGGATGGATGGATGTATTGGATGGATGGATGGATGGATGTATTGGATGGATGTATTATGATGGATGGATGGATGGATGGATGGATGGATGGATTGATGGATGGATGTATGGATGAGATGGATGGATTGATGGATGGATGGATGGATGGATTGATGGATGGATGGATGGATGGATGGATGGATGGATGGAGGATGGGTGGATGGATGGATGGATGGATTGGTGGATGGATGGATTGATGGATGGATGGACTGATGGATGGATGGATGGATGGATGAATGGATGGATGGATGGATGGATGGATGGATGATGGATGGATGGACTGATGGATGGATGGATGGATGGATGGATTGGTGGATGGATGGATGGATGGATGGATGGATGGATGGATGGATGGATGGATGGATGGATGGATGGATGGATGGATGGATGGATGGATGGA
>CM026391.1:9027397-9047885 GCA_014843695.1 Archivesica marissinica
ACATGTTTAATGTACTTGAAAGATATATATTTGACGTTCGTTTTTCTCCATAGCTCGGTTATCCGTTTTTAAATACATTTCAAATACAGAGAAATAAGTGGGCGTAAATTAGCTATAGCATGTTTTATTAATGTTGCTAGCATAATAACAGGGCATTCGCATACAGTGTAATTTCGCATTTCTGAACATGATTATGACGTTCAAATATCGAGATTAAAGCGGTATATGAGTAGCTTCAATGTATTGTCGAGTCGATACGCCAACATTAAATTGTTTTAGCATTTGTATGCTACACCATCACTTATTGCAACATGCGATACAGCACCATAGTATGTAGACCGTCGGGCGCTACATACTATGGATAGTATTTGTTAACATGCGATACAGCACCATAGTATGTAGACCGTCGGGCGCTACATACTCTGGATAGTATTTGTTAACATGCGATACAGCACCATAGTCTGTAGACCGTCGGGCGCTACATACTCTGGATAATATTTGTTAGGTTGCCCTATAATTTATATTATTATATAGAGAATATTAGGTTACTGTCTTATAAATTTTAATTTATTAGGCGAGTCGGAGAAAAAACACATTGTATTTTTTCGGAGACGAGCTTAATAAATTAAAATTTATAAGACAGTAACCTAATATTCTATTTATCCTACATTCTGAGTGTGCACCCGACACAAAAACAAACAAACTAGCCATGACAGCTTACAAACTCGCCACGCACTTGGTAATATGTTGCGCATTGATATTTATATGTATATCCATGGTTAACCCTATGACGTCACGAAAGCTTTATTAGGCACTGACTAATAAAGCAAAATTTATTAGGCAGGACGTTTTTATACGTTATTTCGCATGAAGGTAGGATACATATTTATATTGCACTAATTGAATATTAGCAATGCTTACATATTTCATATAATTTAAACTCACAAATCGTGAGGATCTTTTGTTGAAGTTTTATAATGAAATACTGTGCGATGGTAGCAGGTTGTAACTATTTGGTGAAGTGTGAGTTGTCGTTGGTGAGTGTGGGTATTGCATACACCTTTACTCCATTAGTATTGTTGCTAGCCAAGGACACATTGTTAGCGTATATAGCAACATGCTGTCAGATATCACCAACACGTAATACAACACGCGATATAAACAGGTCTAGCGCTATATAATATCGATATTGTTCTGTTTTGTATATTGAATAATGGTGATACTTACATTGTTCATATAATTTAAACTCACAAATCGTAAGGATACGTTGGTCGAGTCTTATTTTGAAATATTGTGCGATGATAGCAGGTTGTAAGTATTTGATGAAGTCGGAGTTGTAGTCGGTGATTGTGGGTATTGTATACACCTTTACTCCATTAGTATTGACGCCAGCCAAGGATACATTGTCAGCGTAGATAGCAGCATATTGTAACTGTTGCGGTTCATCTGATAAACATCAAAATATAAAAACAATGTAATATCAACCAGAATACAAACCAACAGTCATACGTGTCTAACAGAATCAATATGATATGACAAGCACATAGTTCATTTAAAATAATTATTTTTAAGTAAGTGGCTGGAGTTATCTGGTCTGTTATCTAACTTGAGAGTTATCTTTTCCCCCAATCTTAACTGTGCTGTTGCAATGCTGCATGTGCTATGTACCATTTTTGAAAAACATATTGTTTAAGCTAACTTAAAGCGACACTACATCTGTGAAAACGCAAATTTATACAGAATGTATTTTCCTATTATATGGTATAATTTATTTTCCAAATATTTGAGTATTTGAACTAATAAACAAACCTCGTATACGAGGTGTGTTGATATAACAAAGTAATGTAAATAGGTTCGACACCCAAGCGAAATACAACTCGTGTATCCTTAATAACACGATTTATGAAACATATTTACCGTTATATATCACAGTTGTGCCCATGGATTTGTAGACTAATATTAGTTGAATTATCTCTAGATGACAGTATCACGCGTTAAGTATTGACTCCGAAACGTCAATTCAGGAACATGTGTGACCGTTATATGAAATCGTACTTTCAATTTTGTAAGTTTTAGACCGCAAAAACAATGTTTATGGATTCAATGTTAGTGTTCGAATGTATTCGGAAGAATTTGTAGTAGCAATGCTGTTATACATGACAAATGCATGTTATTGCTTTTTGCGATGTAATGTCGCGTTAAGAGTCAATCATATACAACATTTCAACATCAGGTCGAATCTAACTGTCTCTTTGCTCTCCAGAAGCAAACGATAGATTCATGAGTAAGCATATAAACATGAGTATAACAAGATTTCATTCTAAATTGAGTTCTTCATTCACTCTAGGACATTACCCCTCTAATCTGACTTGTATATATGTGAGTGATTACTAAGATACGGACTCAATGAATTCACGTGTAAATTATTAGGAAGTAGAGAACAGACGACAAACCGCTATTACAGATGTTATATTACAGAGAACTACATTAGATCATTACAATAGTGTAAGTGCAGTGGTAATATATATATATATATATATATAGCATACATGTCTGGCGACCAAATACTTCCAATGCATCTATAAGGTACTTGTTTCCCAGATTAATCTGCCACCATGAAGGTGTGGCTCCATTAGTAGCACTGCAGCAACCACAACTATCTATAAGTTGACTATCAATTCCATCTATTGCGTTTGGAGAATCGTAATTGCTGAATATGCTAGATTGACGTGTGGTAACCGAGGCCTTCAGACGGCTGATGAGATTTACACCTGCAAATATTGACATTATATCGATTATTCAGAATTTTCTAAATACGATTCCATTACACACATTGGCTAAGCCAAAACTAAGGCACATATGTTTGTCCACGACCAAAACAGAAAAGACACTTAAAATCCACATTGCCTCTTCTCTATCATTCATTTATATGCAATATCAAATACAGGGAAATAAGAAGAACAATAGGTGTGGAGTTCTTGAGTACTATGAACACCATTCGTAAACTGTATATTGATCAGCAATTTCTGGGCATATATAAACTATCTATTTGCAATGTGTGGAATCAATAAGAATATGAATACTCGATACAATATCGTGCCTGGATATAAAATGGAATCAGAAAGCTATAATAACATTAACATTATGCTAAATGTGGTCATATGCTGTTTATATAAATCTTAATACCAAAGTGAAAATAGAAATAGAAATCTTGACATTAGAAAGTTATTTTTACACGAGTTTAAATTTCTATATGTTTACCTGAAAGAAAAGGCTAACACCGTTACTGAGGAAATTTCATAAAGGACTACGATATGCTTATTAGAATATTCTAACAATGTTTTTCTTAATGTTAGAAATTCTGATCAACCTTGATGTGTGCTTTGCATTAAATATGTCCTAATATCCACACTTCATGTTTCGTTTCTTTGTAAGCTGGATGGTGGATTGTTTATTTTGTTTTTGTTTTTTAATATGGCTTATAAGACGTTTTATACAATTTTTAAAAAATACTATAGCTGAAAAAAGTTATATATAATGAATAAACGAAGTGTCTGACTTCACCAAAAAACAAGAAATAAGAAGAACGTTAGCTTTTTTTGGTATTGCTGACAACATTGCTCCACGACACCAGTTAGTAATGGATAACTAGGTCGCCGTGACTGCATACGATAACAATACCAGTAAATTGGATTCCACCCTGAATCCAGACAGCAACTAAGTAGAGATATTGCGTCGTGATTTCGCTATTGAGATTGCAAGGTGAGTACGGTTTGTTTTGGAAATAAATTCATCTTGTGTATGCCTATCTTCTTAGATAACTTGACATGGATTAAATACTTCAATCAATGTAATCTTAGTGAACTCTCATTACGTTCAGATCACTGTGCACTCTTAAGAATGAAATACTTCACAATGAATCCACGTATGACACAAGAGTAAATGGTGTTATTGGATGAGTATGTACACTTACCAACTGCATGACAGCTAACGAGTATTCCATAATAGAGTAGAATGCACCAAGCTATACCCATGATTCAAATAAGCAGCTAGACTGAGAACTAAAATGAAATATCTGGATCTTATTTAATACAACATATCATCATATATATACAGATTAGCATACACAATTCTATAATATGCATTTCCCCACTGAATGTCTACCGTTAGTAAACACCACTAACGCCCCTCACCCCAAAAGATATATGAATATCTGGCACACATGCAGTCTGTAAAGAGCCACACATACAGAACTGCAAGTAAATCAAGCAAGTAATTAATAAAGAGAAAGAAGAGAAAGAGTTTAAAACTGTATATGTGGCCATTCCTGTGAGAGGAAACCGGAATAACAGGAGAAAACCCACATGTCAGATCTGGTGACCACTGTACCATCTCACATACTTCCCGGTCCGAGGATCGAACCCGGGTTGCATTGGTGAGAAGCGAGCGCGCTAACCACTGCGCTAATCGGACAGAGAAAGAGTAGTAGAGATTAACCATCATGTTAGTTATAATATATAAATGTCATTAATACTTATGTGCTGTCATGTCCAATGTCCATCTGCCGCAATGAACATTACAATATGATAGTATTTGAGAAAGATGCACATGCGCATTGTTAGTAACATTTTTGTATGATCTTTGTTCTTCAGGTATCAGTCTCCAAATAGCAATATTTGTGTGTTCAGCAGATAAGAGAATTTTCTTTTATGCTTGCCAATGAATGATTGAGGAAAACGAGGGTGGGATTTCCTTAACTGTATCTCTATGGAGATGGTAGAGTTATTTTCCCACCTTTTGTATTTTGACGCAATCAATAAATTATTCAATCCTATATACATTCATGAATGGCGTATGAATTTACTATAAAGTAATGAGATCATTGAAATGAAATACAAATAGTTCACCTCCGAAACGGAACTTGTACTTATCCTATTGTTATGCACCAATGGTCCAACATCTGATTTACCCACGTCCACCTTGTCCACATAGGAAGCATATGCCTGGACGCTACTTCTGAATATGGTGGCATTTAACTTGCTCGCATTTATTGTTATGCTCCAAGGGTCCAACATCTGACTCCCCCGCGTCCACCTTGTCCAAATAGGAAGGAATATCCCTGGACGCTACTTCTGAATATGGTGGCATTTAACTTTCTCGCATTTATTGTCATTTCTGACGTGCCCTGACTTCGGCCATGATTACGTTTCCTGACTGTAGGGTTGGTCTCATACTCTGATGTCACACACCAATCCAACTCTACCGAATGTGGAAGTCGTGATAGCGCAGTGGATGGGCGTTTGCTTCAGGGGCGAAAGGTCCGGAGTTCGAGCCCCACTGGAGCCGTTACGATTGTGCCCTTAGGCAAGGCATTTAAATTCCACGTTGCCTTTTCTCTCTCACTCATGGCGATGGATTCCATCAGGAATGAGGTCTCGAGAGTGATTTATATAAGTTGAAATAACTTGTTTCGCAATCAAGCTAAAATAAATTTGTATAAACTTAACTCTACCGAATCAGTGAACAGGAGCAATTGTCGTTCCTTCAGCATATCATTAGCTGAACACATTTATCATCAAATAAACCGTAGGAAATAACATGTGACACCTGTATAAATACTTAATCCCCTGTCGCTATTGTATTAGTAAACTATCAGGTATAAAGTTACCTGTATATAATACTTATCTATAAACATCTGACCAGCCGTACAATACACTGCTGAAGGTATTTATTTGAAACATAGGGGCGAGGGGGGGGGGGGGAACGAATCCTTCAATAATATATTAGTTTGCAGTTTCTAACCTATAGGTTAGGGCTGATTCTAACTCTGCTGCATTGTATATCACTTAGAAATTAACGTAAATTGATCTTCCTTACTTTTCTTTTAAATTTTGGAATGTCATACATATTTACTGAACATTGAACTTATCTGTTTTATCAATCCGTTGATACTATCCACAGTAGTCCTTATTTGTTCGTCTGTATAACCCATTGGACCATGCGTTCTACCATGTGTTCCAGTTCTGTACTCGTCATCTTGAATTGTTGAATAGCGAAATTGCTAGCGAAACGATCGACACCAAGCATAGAACTGACGATCAATCGAACAATATCACACGACCAAGCAAGCACTCACAGTTATGTGATCATCTTTATATGCACCAATAATTCGCGCACACACGCTTATGCCAAGTATTGTTAAGGCATACATTCTGAGCTATACCAACGTAACGCACATAACTTGAAATTACTTCACCGGGATTAACATTTACGGGATTTACTTCATGTATAGGATTTACTTGTGTAACATAATATTACATTAATCTAAAACACACTATATTTATTTCACTAAGAAACGTCAGACATTCATTGGAAAGTATAAACTTTATAAACAAAGCTATTAAATAAACCATTATTCAATACACATACTATTGTAAGAACTACATCATTCATTTAGTACTATACAGTCATAAATAAACAAAGCTATTAAATGAATTTAAATGAAAAACATATTACCTGTAATGCATGTATGTAATCAGCTAAGAAGAATTCACACCATTATATTGTTTTATCATGTCTGCTATTGTTATAAATATTTATCACGGATCAGTTACATCATGAACTACCGGGGTTTAAATCGTCTGTGTTGAAATATATTGCTGTAAATAAGGATTGTGTATGTCTTTTTAAATCATCTAGATGTTCAATAATCACTATTAGCCTTGATATAAACCTCCATGTAAAAAGACGTTCTTGCATATGACATTCTACATATGTCCGCCTCCGTTGTCGAGTGGTTAAGGTCGCTGAGTTGTATACCACTGCAACCAATTGTAAAGGGTTCGAGCCCCGCTCATACCATGGCGCTTATATAAAACAATTGGCAGTTTCTTACGGAGGTTGGTCCACCAAGCACTGATTAACCGCTGGAGTCTACCTAGGAAACTTGCTGGGCAACCGGTAGCGACGTTAAATAAACTTAAGCATGTTACTGGTATGCAACTGATGTAACCCTTTACTCTGTTGATACAATTACATTTAATATATTCCTGTAACATCCTACTTATCCAATCAAACTACAGTTCAAATCAGCTATGTCGAATTATGTGGGACCAAGCAAAATACTTCGAACTTTGACTTAACGAAATTCGATATAAACGGAGCCAGTTATATGTAAAATGATAGTGTCTGAAACGGGACTTGGTTCACTTCGAGAAAACCGGATAATTCGACATAACCGACTTTGACATAACGGATGTGGACTGTACCTTTTTATCGTTCCTATGGAATTTCTATCTGTGTTAATGCACAGCATATGCTGATAACAAATGTAGCAGTACATGGCAAGTAATATATGCAGTGGTATGTGGTAACATGAATGTATACTCCGTAATGAATACGGTATATTTCTTGTAATCATTGTGTTGTCAGTATGTTCGTCGACAGTTGTGGTATCATTAGGGAAGTTATATGTCACAATGTGTCCTCTCACCCTCTCGGCGATGGCTATCTTCAGGAATGAAGCATCGAGAGCATACATTTGTAAGAACGTGTTTCCTTATCGCAGTCAACGACAGCCCTGTTATGACTTCAGTTTACTTCACATTTCAAAAATATATAATCGTAAAATAAGTGTGACTGACGTCACCAACGGGTTTTCGCATAGGATATAAGTATATGGCTTATTCAGCAGCAAGTCGACACGTTTCAGAAGACAAATTGAATAAGGAGTTCTCTGGCATTTGATTAAGCATATTCATTTTTCATATTTTACAATCCCCCACTTCTCTCCAGGCGTTAATATGACCAGCAATTCAATACGGCCCAATTAATAGTGTCGGTATTAAAATATATGTATTTGACTGACCAGGTAAAATATATCGACTAAGGGTTAGACAGTGTATGAAACAAACCCATATTAGTAGATACTGTATGGACTATGGTTATTCAACAACATTTGTCTGAGGGTGCGACAGTGTATGAACCAATCCCATATTAGTAGATACAATATGGACTATAGTTATCCATCAACATTTGTCTGAGGGTGCGACAGTGTATGAAACAACCCCATATTAGTAGATACAATATGGACTATAGTTATCCATCAACATTTGTCTGAGGGTGCGACAGTGTATGAAACAACCCCATATTAGTAGATACAGTATGGGCTATAGTTATCCATCAACATTTGTCTGAGAGCGCGACAGTGTATGAAACAACCTAATATTAGTATATACTGAATGGGCTATAGATACCCAACAACATGTGTCTGAGGGTGTGACAGTGTATGAAACAACCCCATATTAGTAGATACAATATGGACTATAGTTATCCATCAACATTTGTCTGAGAGCGCGACAGTGTATGAAACAACCTAATATTAGTATATACTGTATGGGCTATAGATACCCAACAACATGTGTCTGAGGGTGTGACAGTGTATGAAACAACCCCATATTAGTAGATACAATATGCACTATAGTTATCCATCAACATTGTCTGAGGATGCGACAGTGTATGAAACAACCCCATATTAGTAGATACAGTATGGGCTATAGTTATCCATCAATATTTGTCTGAGAGCGCGACAGTGTATGAAACAACCTAATATTAGTATATACTGTATGGGCTATAGATACCCAACAACATGTGTCTGAGGGTGTGACAGTGTATGAAACAACCCCATATTAGTAGATACAATATGGACTATAGTTATCCATAAACATTTGTCTGAGGGTGCGACAGTGTAAGAAACAAAACAATATTAGTAGATACAATATGGCTATAGTTATCCATCAACATGTGTCTGTGTATGAAACAACCATATATTAGTATGAGTTTAATAAATTCAATATGGAAAGACACGAATGTAAGATTCTTTTTATCACATCAACCAAATACGCAGTAAACGTGTGTCACGATTGAACACACTTCCCCTTTAGCAAATGAAAGCCAGAGTAGTACTGCAGTTTCTACTTAATGGGCCAGGTAAATAGTGCGACACTAAATACTCCAATGTTTTTATTTTCTTCCTTTGTAAACAGTTTTAAAACTATCACAACATATCATGTGCAACAATTCAATATTAAACACATTTAAATTATTTTCAAACAGTCTTTTTTAACAAATACAAAATGTACACGATGTTTTGGCAAATGACGTCACAATCAAAGTTACACAGCGCGTGCTAGTTGATGTAAAAATGTATGTCACTGCGAATCGCTATCGCTTTCAATGATTATTAGACGTTTTCTTGGTGGATTAGACGGGGATACAGTTTTAGGGTTGTTAATGTATACATTAAAAGTACCACCATGGATTGGGCCAGCCAACATACTTTGGAATCCACCGGTCAGATTAATATTGGAGTTGGAATTGGTATTCATATAAGTTGCCAAGCTTGGTGACGAATATGTGTTGACCTGGTTTGGATATGCTGTGTAATGTGCTTTATCAGGCCTATGTATTTTATCTGTTTATGCATGACATATATAATAATGATTTGCAATAAAATATGATTAAACTAAAACTAAACTATCAGGCCTATCAGGGTTTGGGTGTACAGTGCTGTTGGACGAACTGTTGGACGAATACAGGATTTGGATATTTCTTTGTGCTGATTTTGATTGATGTGACTGTAGTTGTTGATAGACGATATGTTTTTATTTACTATTTTGACAGCGCGTATGAATATACAAATAAAGTGATTCGCCCACACATTTGCCTCATTTGCATATTTAATACACTAGTGTATTACAGAATTTATGACATGGCTTTATTAAACTCCCGCGCCGTAGTTTATGTGATAAAATATGTTTACTATAGTTACATCACTTCAGATTTGTTATAACCTGTTTAATATAAGTCACTTCAGATTTGTAATAACCTGTTTAATGTTTGGCGTTTAGACGCGATTTCCTGCATTTTCTGATTTAAATACTTTAGACGTATACTTGTGTACTGACATTTCAGATCTCTAGCAGTCAACATTTTATACAGAAAATATATATTTGTTGCATTTTATTTATTTAATTTTTCATTTATTTTTTGTTTGCTTTGGCAATTTTACCCGAGGAAGCTGCCTCGGTGTGCCTCAGTATGAATATGGGCCTGGTTTAATACATGGTAATCAGGGATATATTTTAGATTTCATCTGTATTAATATCCCATACATATGCACACGTATAATGCAAACACAGATTTAAACAATCATACAAACAGTGCATATTCTGAATATAATTATAAAGGACATATTGCAACAAATAGTATCACAGTATAAAAGCGCATGTTGCTATTAGTTAATTACATTCTAAAGCCAAGAAACAGTTGCTAATTTCAGCTTAATTATTATTTGAAGCAAAAATGAGTATACAAAACTGAATTGAAAAACAAGCAATATAATGTCACTATCAGATCAAGACTGACCTAATTAGTAGCTACCTCTTGTATTGTGAACGTGTCTCATAACATTATCCTGTATTAATATATGTCTTACGCTTCCGACTTGTACTCTAAGAATCACGTTTAGTATATCCTACTATTGGTGGCAGGGGGCATTTCTGTATGCGTTGCATAATAGACTGCGTTTGTTCGGTTACTTCCCTTAGTCGAAAATATCTAATAGTTCGAGTTTGTATCAGAAGAAATATATATATAGTCATATATAACACTTGATATATCTATTATATCGGTATATGTAGACATGAACGGTACTGTAATGTTATGTATGCTGACTGTTCAAACTTGACATATCGATTATGTCGGATTCTGTAGACTTGAACGGTACTGTAATGTTATGTATGCTGACTGTTCAAACTTGACATATCGATTATGTCGGATTCTGTAGACTTGAACGGTACTGTAATGTTATGTATGCTGACTGTTCAAACTTGACATATCGATTATGTCGGATTCTGTAGACTTGAACGGTACTGTAATGTTATGTATGCTGACTGTTCAAACTTGACATATCGATTATGTCGGATTCTGTAGACTTGAACGGTACTGTAATGTTATGTATGCTGACTGTTCAAACTTGACATATCGATTATGTCGGATTCTGTAGACTTGAACGGTACTGTAATGTTATGTATGCTGACTGTTCAAACTTGACATATCGATTATGTCGGATTCTGTAGACTTGAACGGTACTGTAATGTTATGTATGCTGACTGTTCAAACTTGACATATCGATTATGTCGGATTCTGTAGACTTGAACGGTACTGTAATGTTATGTATGCTGACTGTTCAAACTTGACATATCGATTATGTCGGATTCTGTAGACTTGAACGGTACTGTAATGTTATGTATACTGACTGTGCAAACTTGACATACGATTATGTCGGATTATGTAGACTGTACGGTACTGTAATGTTATGTATGCTGACTGTTCAAACTTGAATACTATTATGTCGGCGTCTGTAGACTGTACGGTACTGTATTGTTATGTATACTGACTGTTCAAACTTGACATACCTATTATGTCGGCGTCTGTAGACTGTACGGTACTGTATTGTTATGTATACTGATGTGCAAACTTGACATATCGATTATGTCGGATTATGTAGACTGTACGGTACTGTAATGTTATGTATGCTGACTGTTCAAACTTGATATATCTATTATGTCGGCGTCTGTAGACTGTACGGTACTGTATTGTTATGTATACTGACTGTTCAAACTTGACATACCTATTATGTCGGCGTCTGTAGACTGTACGGTACTGTATTGTTATGTATACTGACTGTGCAAACTTGACATATCGATTATGTCGGATTATGTAGACTGTACGGTACTGTAATGTTATGTATGCTGACTGTTCAAACTTCATATATATATTATGTCGAATTATGTAGACTTGAACGGTACTGTATTATTATGTATACTGACTGTGCAAACTTGACATATCGATTATGTCGGATTATGTAGACTGTACTGTACTGTAATGTTATGTATGCTGACTGTTCAAACTTGATATATCTATTATGTCGGCGTCTGTAGACTGTACGGTACTGTAATGTTATGTATGCTGACTGTTCAAACGTGACATATCTATTATGTCGGCATCTGTAGACTGTACGGTACTGTAATGTTATGTATGCTGACTGTTCAAACTTGATATATCTATTATGTCGGTTTATGTAGACTTGAACGGTACTGAAATGTTATGTATGCTGACTGTTCAAACATGATATATCTATTATATCGGATTATGTAGACTTGAACGGTACTGTAATGTTATGTATGCTGACTTGATTTATCTAATATTTCGGTTTCTGTAGACTTGAACGGTATTGTAATGTTATGTATGCTGACTTGATATATCTAATATGTCGGTTTCTGTAGACTTGAATGGTACTGTATTGTTATGTATACTGACTGTTCAAACTTGACATACCTATTATGTCGGCGTCTGTAGACTGTACGGTACTGTATTGTTATGTATACTGACTGTGCAAACTTGACATATCGATTATGTCGGATTATGTAGACTGTACGGTACTGTAATGTTATGTATGCTGACTGTTCAAACTTCATATATATATTATGTCGAATTATGTAGACTTGAACGGTACTGTATTATTATGTATACTGACTGTGCAAACTTGACATATCGATTATGTCGGATTATGTAGACTGTACTGTACTGTAATGTTATGTATGCTGACTGTTCAAACTTGATATATCTATTATGTCGGCGTCTGTAGACTGTACGGTACTGTAATGTTATGTATGCTGACTGTTCAAACGTGACATATCTATTATGTCGGCATCTGTAGACTGTACGGTACTGTAATGTTATGTATGCTGACTGTTCAAACTTGATATATCTATTATGTCGGTTTATGTAGACTTGAACGGTACTGAAATGTTATGTATGCTGACTGTTCAAACATGATATATCTATTATATCGGATTATGTAGACTTGAACGGTACTGTAATGTTATGTATGCTGACTTGATTTATCTAATATTTCGGTTTCTGTAGACTTGAACGGTATTGTAATGTTATGTATGCTGACTTGATATATCTAATATGTCGGTTTCTGTAGACTTGAATGGTACTGTATTGTTATGTATACTGACTGTTCAAACTTGACATACCTATTATGTCGGCGTATGTAGACTGTACGTTACTGTATTGTTATGTATACTGACTGTGCAAACTTGACATATCGATTATGTCGGATTATGTAGACTGTACGGTACTGTAATGTTATGTATGCTGACTGTTCAAACTTCATATATATATTATGTCGAATTATGTAGACTTGAACGGTACTGTATTATTATGTATACTGACTGTGCAAACTTGACATATCGATTATGTCGGATTATGTAGACTTGAACGGTACTGTAATGTTATGTATGCTGATTTGATTTATCTAATATTTCGGTTTCTGTAGACGTGAACGGTATTGTAATGTTATGTATGCTGACTTGATATATCTAATATTTCGGTTTCTGTAGACTTGAACGGTACTGTAATGTTATGTATGCTGACTTGATATATCTAATATGTCGATTTATGTAGACTTGAATGGTACTGTAATGTTATGTATGCTGACTGTTCAAACATGATATATCTATTATGTCGGATTATGTAGACATGGACGGTACTGTAATGTTATGTATGCTGACTTGATATATCTAATATTTCGGTTTCTGTAGACTTGAACGGTACTATAATGTTATGTATTCTGACTGTCCAAACTTGATATATCTAATATGTCGGTTTATGTAGACTTGAACGGTACTGTAATGTTATGTATGCTGACTTGATATATCTAATATTTCGGTTTCTGTAGACTTGAACGGTACTGTAATGTTATGTATGCTGACTTGATATATCTAATATTTCGGTTTCTGTAGACTTGAACGGTACTGTAATGTTATGTATGCTGACTTGATATATCTGTTATGTTGGCGTCTGTAGACTTGAACGGTACTGTAATGTTATGTATGCTGACTGTTCAAACTTGATATATCTAATATGTCGGTTTATGTAGACTTGAACGGTACTGTAATGTTATTTATGCTGACTTGATATATCTGTTATGTTGGCGTCTGTAGACTTGAACGGTACTGTAATGTTATGTATGCTGACTTGATATATCTGTTATGTTGGCGTCTGTAGACTTGAACGGTACTGTAATGTTATGTATGCTGACTGTTCAAACTTGATATATCTAATATATCGGTTTATGTAGACTTGAACGGTACTGCAATGTTATGTATGCTGACTTGATATATCTAATATTTCGGTTTCTGTAGACTTGAACGGTACTATAATGTTATGTATGCTGACTGTCCAAACTTGATATACCTAATATGTCGGTTTATGTAGACTTGAACGGTACTGCAATGTTATGTATGCTGACTTGATATATCTAATATTTCGGTTTCTGTAGACTTGAACGGTACTGTAATGTTATGTATGCTGACTTGATATATATGTTATGTTGGCGTCTGTAGACTTGAACGGTACTGTAATGTTATGTATGCTGACTGTTCAAACTTGATATATCTAATATGTCGGTTTATGTAGACTTGACCGGTACTGTAATGTTATTTATGCTGACTTGATATATCTGTTATGTTGGCGTCTGTAGACTTGAACGGTAATGTAATGTTATGTATGCTGACTTGATATATCTGTTATGTTGGCGTCTGTAAACTTGAACGGTACTGTAATGTTATGTATGCTGACTGTTCAAACTTGATATATCTAATATATCGGTTTATGTAGACTTGAACGGTACTGCAATGTTATGTATGCTGACTTGATATATCTAATATTTCGGTTTCTTTAGACTTGAACGGTACTGTAATGTTATGTATGCTGACTTGATATATCTAATATGTCGGTTTCTGTAGACTTGAATGGTACTGTAATGTTATGTATGCTGACTGTTCAAACTTGATATATCTATTATGTCGGATTATGTAGACTTGGACGGTACTGTTATGTTATGTATGCTGACTTGATATATCTAATATTTCGGTTTCTGTAGACTTGAACGGTACTGTACTGTTATGTATGCAGACTGTCCAAACTTGATATATCTAATATGTCGGTTTATGTAGACTTGAACGGTACTGTAATGTTATGTATGCTGACTTGATATATCTAATATTTCGGTTTCTGTAGACTTGAACGGTACTGTAATGTTATGTATGCTGACTTGATATATCTGTTATGTTGGCGTCTGTAGACTTGAACGGTACTGTAATGTTATGTATGCTGACTTGATATATCTAATATTTCTGTTTCTGTAGACTTGAACGGTACTGTAATGTTATGTATGCTGACTTGATATATCTGTTATGTTGGCGTCTGTAGACTTGAACGGTACTGTAATGTTCTGTATGCTGACTTAATATATCTAATATTTCGGTTTCTGTAGACTTGAACGGTACTGTAATGTTATGTATGCTGACTTGATATATCTGTTATGTTGGCGTCTGTAGACTTGAACGGTACTGTAATGTTATGTATGCTGACTGTTCAAACTTGATATATCTGATATGTCGGTTTATGTAGACTTGAACGGTACTGTAATGTTATTTATGCTGACTTGATATATCTGTTATGTTGGCGTCTGTAGACTTGAACGGAACTGTAATGTTATGTATGCTGACTTGATATATCTGTTATGTTGGCGTCTGTAGACTTGAACGGTACTGTAATGTTATGTATGCTGACTGTTCAAACTTGATATATCTGATATGTCGGTTTATGTAGACTTGAACGGTACTGTAATGTTATGTATGCTGACTTGATATATCTAATATTTCGGTTTCTGTAGACTTGAACGGTACTGTAATGTTATGTATGCTGACTTGATATATCTAATATGTCGGTTTCTGTAGACTTGAATGGTACTGTAATGTTATGTATGCTGACTTGATATATCTAATATTTCGGTTTCTGTAGACTTGAACGGTACTGTAATGTTATGTATGCTGACTTGATATATCTGTTATGTTGGCGTCTGTAGACTTGAACGGTACTGTAATGTTATGTATGCTGACTTGATATATCTAATATTTCGGTTTCTGTAGACTTGAAAGGTACTGTAATGTTATGTATGCTGACTTGATATATCTAATATTTCGGTTTCTGTAGACTTGAACGGTACTGTAATGTTATGTATGCTGACTGTTCAAACTTGATATATTTAATATTTCGGTTTCTGTAGACTTGAACGGTACTGTAATGTTATGTATGCTGACTTGATATATCTAATATGTCGGTTTCTGTAGACTTGAATGGTACTGTAATGGTATGTATGCTGACTGTTCAAACTTGATATATCTATTATGTCGGATTATGTAGAATTGGACGGTACTGTAATGTTATGTATGCTGACTTGATATATCTAATATTTCGGTTTCTGTAGACTTGAACGGTACTGTAATGTTATGTATGCTGACTGTCCAAACTTGATATATCTAATATGTCGGTTTATGTAGACTTGAACGGTACTGTAATGTTATGTATGCTGACTTGATATATCTAATATTTCGGTTTCTGTAGACTTGAACGGTACTGTAATGTTATGTATGCTGACTTGATATATCTGTTATGTTGGCGTCTGTAGACTTGAACGGTACTGTAATGTTATGTATGCTGACTTGATATATCTAATATGTCGGTTTATGTAGACTTGAACGGTACTGTAATGTTATTTATGCTGACTTGATATATCTGTTATGTTGGCGTCTGTAGACTTGAACGGTACTGTAATGTTATGTATGCTGACTGTTCAAACTTGATATATCTAATATATCGGTTTATGTAGACTTGAACGGTACTGCAATGTTATGTATGCTGACTTGATATATCTAATATTTCGGTTTCTGTAGACTTGAACGGTACTATAATGTTATGTATGCTGACTGTCCAAACTTGATAAACCTAATATGTCGGTTTATGTAGACTTGAACGGTACTGTAATGTTATGTATGCTGACTTGATATATCTAATATTTCGGTTTCTGTAGACTTGAACGGTACTGTAATGTTATGTATGCTGATTTGATATATCTGTTATGTTGGCGTCTGTAGACTTGAACGGTACTGTAATGTTATGTATGCTGACTGTTCAAACTTGATATATCTAATATGTCGGTTTATGTAGACTTGAACGGTACTGTAATGTTATTTATGCTGATTTGATATATCTGTTATGTTGGCGTCTGTAGACTTGAACGGTACTGTAATGTTATGTATGCTGACTTGATATATCTGTTATGTTGGCGTCTGTAGACTTGAACGGTACTGTAATGTTATGTATGCTGACTATTCAAACTTGATATATCTAATATATCGGTTTATGTAGACTTGAACGGTACTGCAATGTTATGTATGCTGACTTGATATATCTAATATTTCGGTTTCTGTAGAATTGCACGGTACTGTAATGTTATGTATGCTGACTTGATATATCTAATATGTCGGTTTCTGTAGACTTGAATGGTACTGTAATGTTATGTATGCTGACTGTTCAAACTTGATATATCTATTATGTCGGATTATGTAGACTTGGACGGTACTGTAATGTTATGTATGCTGACTTGATATATCTAATATTTCGGTTTCTGTAGACTTGAACGGTACTGTAATGTTATGTATGCTGACTGTCCAAACTTGATATATCTAATATGTCGGTTTATGTAGACTTGAACGGTACTGTAATGTTATGTATGCTGACTTGATATATCTAATATTTCGGTTTCTGTAGACTTGAACGGTACTGTAATGTTATGTATGCTGACTTGATATATCTGTTATGTTGGCGTCTGTAGACTTGAACGGTACTGTAATGTTATGTATGCTGACTTGATATATCTAATATTTCTGTTTCTGTAGACTTGAACGGTACTGTAATGTTATGTATGCTGACTTGGTATATCTGTTATGTTGGCGTCTGTAGACTTGAACGGTACTGTAATGTTCTGTATGCTGACCTAATATATCTAATATTTCGGTTTCTGTAGACTTGAACGGTACTGTAATGTTATGTATGCTGACTTGATATATCTGTTATGTTGGCGTCTGTAGACTTGAACGGTACTGTAATGTTATGTATGCTGACTGTTCAAACTTGATATATCTGATATGTCGGTTTATGTAGACTTGAACGGTACTGTAATGTTATTTATGCTGACTTGATATTTCTGTTATGTTGGCGTCTGTAGACTTGAACGGAACTGTAATGTTATGTATGCTGACTTGATATATCTGTTATGTTGGCGTCTGTAGACTTGAACGGTACTGTAATGTTATGTATGCTGACTGTTCAAACTTGATATATCTCATATGTCGGTTTATGTAGACTTGAACGGTACTGTAATGTTATGTATGCTGACTTGATATATCTAATATTTCGGTTTCTTTAGACTTGAACGGTACTGTAATGTTATGTATGCTGACTTGATATATCTAATATGTCGGTTTCTGTAGACTTGAATGGTACTGTAATGTTATGTATGCTGACTTGATATATCTAATATTTCGGTTTCTGTAGACTTGAACGGTACTGTAATGTTATGTATGCTGACTTGATATATCTAATATTTCGGTTTCTGTAGACTTGAAAGGTACTGTAATGTTATGTATGCTGACTTGATATATCTGTTATGTTGGCGTCTGTAGACTTGAACGGTACTGTAATGTTATGTATGCTGACTGTTCAAACATGATATATCTATTATATCGGATTATGTAGACTTGAACGGTACTGTAATGTTATGTATGCTGACTTGATTTATCTAATATTTCGGTTTCTGTAGACTTGAACGGTACTGTAATGTTATGTATGCTGACTTGATATATCTAATATGTCGGTTTCTGTAGACTTGAATGGTACTGTAATGTTATGTATGCTGACTGTTCAAACTTGATATATCTATTATGTCGGATTATATAGACTTGAACGGTACTGTAATGTTATGTATGCTGACTTGATATATCTAATATTTCGGTTTATGTAGACTTGAACGGTACTGTAATGTTATTTATGCTGACTTGATATATCTGTTATGTTGGCGTCTGTAGACTTGAACGGTACTGTAATGTTATGTATGCTGACTTGATATATCTGTTATGTTGGCGTCTGTAGACTTGAACGGTACTGTAATGTTATGTATGCTGACTGTTCAAACTTGATATATCTAATATATCGGTTTATGTAGACTTGAACGGTACAGCAATGTTATGTATGCTGACTTGATATATCTAATATTTCGGTTTCTGTAGACTTGAACGGTACTATAATGTTATGTATGCTGACTGTCCAAACTTGATATATCTAATATATCGGTTTATGTAGACTTGAACGGTACTGCAATGTTATGTATGCTGACTTGATATATCTAATATTTCGGTTTCTGTAGACTTGAACGGTACTGTAATGTTATGTATGCTGACTTGATATATCTAATATGTCGGTTTCTGTAGACTTGAATGGTACTGTAATGTTATGTATGCTGACTGTTCAAACTTGATATATCTATTATGTCGGATTATGTAGACTTGGACGGTACTGTAATGTTATGTATGCTGACTTGATATATCTAATATTTCGGTTTCTGTAGACTTGAACGGTACTGTAATGTTATGTATGCTGACTGTCCAAACTTGATATATCTAATATGTCGGTTTATGTAGACTTGAACGGTACTGTAATGTTATGTATGCTGACTTGATATATCTAATATTTCGGTTTCTGTAGACTTGAACGGTACTGTAATGTTATGTATGCTGACTTGATATATCTGTTATGTTGGCGTCTGTAGACTTGAACGGTACTGTAATGTTATGTATGCTGACTTGATATATCTAATATTTCGGTTTCTGTAGACTTGAACGGTACTGTAATGTTATGTATGCTGACATGATATATCTGTTATGTTGGCGTCTGTAGACTTGAACGGTACTGTAATGTTATGTATGCTGACTTGATATATCTAATATTTCGGTTTCTGTAGACTTGAACGGTACTGTAATGTTATGTATGCTGACTTGATATATCTGTTATGTTGGCGTCTGTAGACTTGAACGGTACTGTAATGTTCTGTATGCTGACTTAATATATCTAATATTTCGGTTTCTGTAGACTTGAACGGTACTGTAATGTTATGTATGCTGACTTGATATATCTGTTATGTTGGCGTCTGTAGACTTGAACGGAACTGTAATGTTATGTATGCTGACTTGATATATCTGTTATGTTGGCGACTGTAGACTTGAACGGTACTGTAATGTTATGTATGCTGACTGTTCAAACTTGATATATCTAATATGTCGGTTTATGTAGACTTGAACGGTACTGTAATGTTATGTATGCTGACTTGATATATCTGTTATGTTGGCGTCTGTAGACTTGAACGGTACTGTAATGTTATGTATGCTGACTTGATATATCTAATATTTCGGTTTCTGTAGACTTGAACGGTACTGTAATGTTATGTATGCTGACT